>KV417597.1:89004-139033 GCA_001630335.1 Athelia psychrophila
GCGAGGCGAGGGGCAGCCGAACAAGGTGGCGGCGCACATGGACGAACGCATAGACGAGGTGCGCCGCGAGCCACGCCTGTCGGCGTCTCGCGCAGCTCAGGCCCGAACGTATAGCGCCCCCCCTCCCGCCCGTCTCGAGCCCGACCTCTGCCCTGTCCCGGTGCACCTACCGCCTTTCAAAGTCCTACGCGAACAGAAAACGACCGAAACCAACGCTCTCCAACCTCCTCCTCCACCTACACTTACAACGCGAGTTGGGGCCATACACGCCCCTGAGACGCCGAACCCTGCTCTACACTGAAAAGAACCCACCCCCACCCTTCTTCTGCCCCCACATCTCCCTCCAGTAACAGCCGCCGCGACCTTCCACACCCAACCCAAGAACTGCTTAGCAGACACACTCTTGCTTGACAATCGCCTAACCGCCCCTTTCCCCCACCGCTTCCACCGTATATATCGTTATAGTACTCGGGTGCTTAGAGACATGTATCTCATTGAATGTTCCACATATTTATACTGCCACAAGAACGACTCCCTACGACTTCCAGCCGGAACAAGCTCAGTTCCCGACTAGCCCTTCCATTGCGACCTACCCTAGACCTGTCGTTTGGTTCCCAGTCGGTCCATCTTGAAACGTGACTATGTGTCCGCCCTTTAACGGTACCGTGGAGCGACCCTTTTCCGTACTACAACCCTCGCAAGGGGGTTATACACGTGTGTTACCCTAACTTTAACTTGAGTGTATACGAGACGTCGTTATTTGTCGGTCAGATTCTGAGGTTGGGCGTGCTAGCAGAGAGCTCGGGTTCAAAGAGAAAAGGAGCTCGGTTTATACAGGCGTCTTGCGTGTGTCAACTATTATAATTGCTCGCGATTACTTGCAGCAGGCTTCTTAAGTTATGGTGAAATCCTCAACAAGGCACACCATAATCTGTCATATGTCGACTCGAGTCTACCCGGAGGTCTACTCGCGCGCCCACTCTCGTTAGCACAAGTTGCGCGCACGAGCAGCGCTCTCCTATCCTCTACAAAAGCTCAACCTATGGTCAGTGTCTAGTACACTGGGAACGTTCTGACAACAAGTTGAACTTGAAGAACAACAACTGTGGCTTTTTGTCCGGAGGCCTTTGAGTGGGGATACGAACAGGCCTTTTAATTGGCCGGAGTTTATGCGTTACGGGCCCCGGAGTCTCCCGGAATTTATGCGTTTTATGCCTGTCTGTTTCAGTGCACTATCAGTGTTTTAGTGGGTTAAAAACGCCGTACATGTACGTACATTTATTGGAGTAATAACAGATATCTCCATATAAATTAACATGTTTACTAGACAGTCTTACCCAACGTCAAGTTCAACCGCCGGCGATACTCTGTGCTTTAAACTCCGGCACCGGGCACCGGAGCTTACGCGTTCTGGGGCCTGGAAATTTCTACGTAGAAAACTCGGAGTTTATGCGTTTGAAAGTCTGTCCTACTCCGTTAAAACCCGGAGTTTATGCGTTTCTTTAGGCCTGTTCCTATCCCCACTCATTCAAGGCCCCCGGAGCTTTTTGCATTGCCAAGTCGGAAGCACTTGAGGCCTAAGAACCTCGGATGTCTAACAGTGAGTTACCCGCCTGGCCTTTAAAAGATATACCTGGACAGAGGAGAATCTTAAGTGAGACCAACTTGTCGAATCAGTTGTAAGGTTAAAGTGTCACCCGCGACAAAGACACATGACCAACGTAAGACAAAGAACCAGCTGGGTGAGCGGACGGGGAAAGTAGAGAATAGATGTATATGTGCTCAACCCTTGACACCGAGTTAGGGGCAAGTGACCAGTTACTCTTCTTCTTCTTTTAGGACTAGTATGCACCTGCGAGCCCTACGAGGCCAGCAAGGTGAACAGTTTGGTTTCGCGAGCGTGAGCGAGCGTGGTGACCGTGTTACGCCACGTCGTGCTGGGTGATGTACAGGCAATGGGATCTACATCGGATTGCCTGTACCACACCCAGCACGACTAAGTGTTCAACGTCGGCCTTTAGTCGATGACACCAGTGCAGTTAAAACCTTAAGTTGTGTGTATGGCGAGCCGTACGGCGAGCCGTATTACGGTACCAGCACAATATATTTCCCCGCAGAAGTTTCGGCTATATGTTGGTTATTTGTCGTGGATAGGTAGGAGGTAGATTGTGTGGTACTGATGTAAAAGGAGCTTTCTGTGGCAAAGAGCTATAGGGGGTCGTCGTCGCGGTAGGAGGTCCGAACGCGCTATGGCACAGAACAGCGGCGAACGACCACACGTACAGAGTGGATATCGGGAACCGCCGTACTCGTAGCCGCTAGTTACCCGCAGCCCTTACCCACGATACCTATTTTGGAGCAGGAAACTCGACGATCTACGGAAGATACTACGGCCCCCACTCAGGAGTAGCTGACGAGCAGATACTATGGTGCCAGATTTTTAACACCGAGGTCCGTTGAAGTAACTGTGACGGACGTTGATCATTCAGCTGAGGCTTTGAGTGTAGGTCTTTTATTAGAATGGCTCCTTATTGTTAGTGTCGGTTTTGCTCTGGAGCCTTCGGAAGTAGCCCCTCACCCGTCTTCGCGCGCCATATGCGCTAGTCGAGCATTAGCGGTGGTTTCAATCAGACTCTTTGGGCGCAAGGGGACACTTAACAACTAGATTGTATGCTCGTCATGTGTAGGTTGAAGTTCTTTCCTTTGAGCCTGCACTTCGACGTGTAGTTAATGTGGCCGTTGTCGCAATTTAGGTACTTCATGGTAAGGGTAGACAGGAGCGCGAACTAGGACGGCGACTAGAGTAGTAAAGTGTCGCATAGACAGTTGCGCTCGGACTTCTTCGAGGCGTGCTGGATGTAACTATAGGATATGCAGGTGATGACCCTGATACAGTGCAGATAGCTCCTTCAGTACTTGCCCGACGTGTGGGACCAGTGTCGGCCCTTTCAGGACATGGACCCGTAAAGGCTATGCGGCCGAACCTAGCAGAGGCATTCGACTCGGCTCGCAATAACAGGGCATGTGCGTGACTTAACCGGCACGGGAAACACGTCGTTCGCTTAGTCATGCGCTTCCTAGTGCCCTTCTGCGGCAAAAGCTATATAGTTCCGTTCACCTTGCAGTACAGCGCAAGTAAGCTCGCCCTGTAATAGGGTTACCGGTCTAGCGTTCCAGGCATTTAGTTTAATGGAGATGTTACCAAGTAACTAACAATTACCGCCACGAAAAAAGGTCCGTACCGCAACCGCGGCACCCTTCAGGAACGACCTCCCTTCAAGTCCTGGCTGCTCCTTCTTCTTCGGGCGGCGCGCAGCCCTCTCTTACCGGCGCGGTACCAGCCAGGAACCCTCGCGTGCCTTCTGCTCTTCTAGTACTCGGCGCGCGACCTCTTTCAGCGGTTCCTTCACCCGCGACAGCAGCGGGAAGTGGGGGCATGTTGCGCGGCTCCTGAGGCTGGGGTGTACGCAGGGGAAGTGGTCATACGAAGAAGCTATAAAGGCGGAACGAGCGCGGGCGCGGGCCGGCGTGGACGTCGATAAGGCGCTGGCGGGGCACCAGTGGGTGCTGCCCGCCACAGAGGACGAGTGGGCCGCGTTGGAGCTGGAGTACGAGAAGAAGATGGAAGATGCCAAGCTGGACGTGAGCGGGGGTTCGAATGCGGAAAAGGATGGAGCCGGAAACGGAGGGAAGGATGTGGATGTGGATGTGGATGTGGATGTGGGTAAAGTGCTGCTGGGCAATGGACGGCCTGCCGAGCACGTTATCCGCGCCCGCGTGAAGGAGTGGCAGCGGGAGCTGACTGCAGCCGATGCGTCGCCCCCGCCCCCGCTTTCATCTCCGTCGACGTCGACGTCGGCCCCGGTGCCCCTCGGGAAGCTCGCGTCTGTGGAGAACATCAGCCATGAAGGTGCCTCTGTACCGCAGCCGCGCCCGCGCAGGACATTGCGAGCTGGAGCACGGCCTGCGAGCGTGCCCGCGAAGAAGGGTGCGGCGGTTGCGGAGAGGGCGAAGAGCAAGACGACGGGCAGGGTGCAGGTGGTGCAGCAGCAGCCGGCGCAGCTCGGGTTCCCGGTGGTCAAGCGCGCGAGCGCGACCAGTGTGGGTAGTAAGCCCTCCCAAGAGCGGAAGGAGAAAGAGAAGGAGAAGGGGGGCGCGGCGAAGGGGAAAGAGAAGGAGAAGGAGAAGGAGAAAGAGCCGGTTCCTCCGCTGCGCGAAGAGGCTGAGGACGAGCGGGAGGTCGAGGAGTCCATGCGGCTCGAAAGCGCGGACGAGAAGGGTGCTCTTCCGACACCGCAAATCCACGACGTCTCAGAAATGGTAGGCCCACCCCACTTTCGCTTCACCGCGTCCTTTCTCAAAAGCATATACCAACCACCTTTGACATGCAGAGCTTCCTCCCGCCGTCGTTCCCGTCCAATATGGCGACATCGACACCGAACCCGCGCGCCTCGTCGCGCAAGCCCGCGTCTATACCCAAGATCCCGCGCGCCGCACCACCATCGTCTTCTCCGCTATCGTCGCCCCCTGATTACGAAGGGATGCCCCCTCCCCGGGAGTCGCCCAAACGGCCCACAAAACGCGCACGAGAATCGATAGTGAATATCCCTGTGCCGGCCAACGTCTTCCGCGACTCTGGCTCGGAGGCTGTGTGGTTCCCTCCTGCTAAGAAAGCGCGCGTTGAGATTGAGCCGGAGCCCGCCGTAATTGAACAGGAGCAGGAGCAGGAGCAGGAGCAGGAGCGGCCGCGGCCGAGCACCCCCAAGCCGAGCACCCCCAAGGAACGAGTGCGCACGCTGCCCACACTGACGGAGCTCTTGGCGTCGTCGAAGCTGACCCCGAATACGAAGTCTGCCAAGCTTCCTACGAAGCCCTTCAAGGCATTTGTGCCCCCGAAGGACACCACCGCTGACCCCGGCGAGGCATCTGCATCACCAGCATCAAAAGCAGTAACCGACACTGGTCTCGGCGCGTCAAAAGCGGCAGCAGCGCATCCCATTGCCGTTGAGCCGCCTCATACACCGGATCCTTCTCCCAGCAAATCAATGTTCTCCTTCGCCTCCGGATCCACTGCCTCCCCCGGCGGCCACTATGCGCCGCCCCGGTCCCCGTCGTCTCCCTTGCTGCCCCTGTCGTTCACGCAGAACCCGGGACTGTTTGCTCCGCAAGCCATGTCTTCGCAGCCTGGGGGCGCGGGAGCGCGAAGCCTGGATGCTGGGAGCAGCGGCTTCCTCGGCGGCGCTGGGTTCTATAACTCCCAGTTTGATGCGGACCGGGCTGCTGGAAGGGCGAGTGCGCTGCTGGAGAAGGATGTCAACTTTGATTTATGGCTGAAATCTGACGAGGAGGGCGATGACGACGAGAATGGGGCGCAGGACGGGATTGAAGAGCTTGAAGCTGAAGGGGACAAGAGTCAGTAATCTAATCGGCAGGATGAGCCAAGGAGATATGTCATTTTTTTAAGCTCGCGGATGGTTATAAAGTAGTTAATGCTGCAGCTGTACCACTATATATATGCCTAGCTCAATACATCCAGTGTTAAATGTGGCGCATAGATTCCTCGTTCGGTACCCCTATACTTGGCAGAGCCATAAATTTCGGTCGATAGGGAGGTACCCCTATCCACAACTCTTGGTTCTGCACATCCACAAGCAAGTGAACCTCCGACCTTTAATTCAACACCTATTCTAAACCCAAAATTTCTGTCATGTTCTTCGCACCAATCTCGCTTACTGCTATCGAAGACAACCGCACCAAGAAGATTGACAGTATCGCCCCTGTTGAGCAATCCAACTTTACCATCTCAACTCGCTGCAATTCTATGGAGCTCTCTTCGGATCGCTCTTCTACCTTCCAACCACACCTCGACTCAGCCAGCGAATCCTCCGATAATGACTCTGATACTCAGTCAGACTGTACACCGTTCCAAACTAAAGCAACCTTAGGGGTCATCAACTTCGCCGAAAACTACAGCTATTCTAATTCCTCCAACTCAAGTGATGGTGGCGAGAGCTCTCTATCCTCCGGCTCAATGTCGCCCATTGAATTCGCCCCCGTTGATTGGAGCCCAACCACCTTGTCACACAACGGGACGGATTACACAATGTACGGCGTCTTGGGCCGAGGTGCCTATGGCGAAGTCGTTTACGCTCTCACTAACAATGGAGAGCAGGTCGCTATCAAGATCTGCAGCAAGCGCGTACGTGGGTCGACGTCAATGTCCGCCGCATCGAGCCACTACCGACAGGTCGTGAACGAGCGAGACATCCTCGTGCGCATTGCAAAGCACCAGCACCGAAACGCGTTCGTCGCGGCCCCGCTGGCGTGCTTCCAAGATGAGGAGAACGTTTATTTGGTGATGCGTATGTACGACCAGACTCTCACACGAGCCATCTACTCACGTACACTACGCGCTCAGCAGATCAAGGTGTTTGCGGTGGAGCTGCTATTGGGCCTCGAGGCCCTGCATTGTATGGGTATCGTCCACCGCGACATGAAACCCGACAACTTGCTCATCACCCCTAATGGACACTTGGCCATCGCGGATTTTGGGCTTGCGCGTATGTTCACGGAGCTTCCTACCATGCGAATGTATGAGCAGTGTGGGACAACTGGGTACATGCCCCCTGAAGTCATCTCCGACCAGGTCCAGGCGCAAGGATACACGAGCAGCGCCGACATCTGGGGCTATGGGATGATTATCTATGAGATGCTCATTGGGCGTCGGGCCCTGGATGCGGACGCACTCGAGGAGCAAGAGATTCTCAACATGACACTGTCAACCGTAATCCACGGAGACATCGACAGACATGTAGGCGAAGCGGATGCGCTGGCTGCTGATTTGCTTCACCAGTTGCTCGAGCCTGAAGGCGCGAAACGACCTTCGTGGCCGGCGATTAAGAAGCATGCCTGGTTTGCCGACGTAGATTGGGACGCTGTGGAAGCTCGCAAGGGCGGTGGTGATGTACCTCCGGTTCCTTTGCACGAACTCCAACCCTACGTTTCCCGCCCCCCCCCTAGCGACAGGAAATTTGTCGTACGTGATTGTCTCGTGGACTTTGAGCGCGATGCGACTGACAGGCAGGATGAGCTTCATGGATGGGCCTGTCTTGAGTAAACAACCTCCATTGACTAATTTTGTACTCTACCAAGACGCTAATATATCATGCTCATAATAAACCTGAATGAAACCGCGAATAAACGCAAATACCTGTGAACAATAAGATATGTAAAGGTTCACTTTCATCGCGACTTTCCATCATACACTCAATGGTGTGTTGAAGCACCTTCGAGGCCCTCTAGAACCCGGAGTCTACTCACCAGACCCTCGCTCTCTCTCCGCGATATAAAGCGTAGTGTGTAAATGGTATCAATATTATATGTGATATAAATAAGGACCAGGAATGACAAAATGGGAATAGGACCTGGACATCAAAGTACAACACGTCCGTGCTGGTGATCACAGCGCAAATCATCCCGCAGATCAAAGAACTCCAGCCCTTGAAACTTGCTATCTCCCGACTTCATAAAATCATCAGAATGGTAAAATTTCGGTGTTACTGGGAACATTGGGGGCTTGAACATGCTAACCGGTGAGCTTCTTGACTTGATTGCATCCCAATCGCTGTAAAAATATCTATTAAGCAAGTGCACGGGAGATATCAGAAAGAAATAGACTCACACATCGGCGAAGAATGCCAAGGATCGGAGTTCTTGCCAAGTGGGGCGGCATCTGGGCACTTCATCCATCGACATAGAAAGAACCTCGGCAAGCTCTGGGTCATCAACCTCCTCTGAGATACGTTGAGCCATCATAAAAGGCATCGCGCTAAATTCGGTATTCGTACGAAATATGACACTTTCGGTATCGCCGGGGATGCAACGCTATGGGACAGGAGGAGTCAATGAAAGGCTCGTGTCACGATCGCAGAATGAACGTACCTTGCCCGTATACAACTCAAAAAGTATGATTCCAAATCCCCAAGTATCGATGGCAGGTGTGTACTCAGAACGTTCCAGAATCTCGGGAGCGAAGTATCCAGGCGTGCCACAGAACTCATCCATCCGCGAGTGATCATCTAGTTTGTCATCGAAAACCTCTGCCAATCCGTAGTCGGCAACTGCAAGGTGGCCTTCGGGCGTCACGAGAATGTTTTCAGGCTTGAGGTCACGATGCACAACATGGAGCTCGTGGAGGGCTTCGAGGCCAAGCAGTAGTTCGCATGCCAGGACTTTACGTTGTTCGGGAGTAAAATTAACACCCATCGAAAATACAACTTGCCCCAAATTCGCCGGATAGAGCCTCTGTTGGAGATATTGTCAGCAAAGAATATCAGGGGAAATCAATATGGACTGACCATGACAAAGTAGACGTTATTTTTGTCTTGGAATGAAGCAAGAGGTTGCGTGAGGAAGGGTTGAGGTTTCGAAGTGGTCGCCTTCAATGCGACCATCTCCGTTGCGATTGCATCATTCACACTTTCAAAACTTCTCCCTTCTACCGCCTTGGCACAGACTTTGATGGCTACCTGGTCTCCAAGACTCGATTCAGCCTGAAGGACCTCCCCAAACCCTCCGCGTGCGATGATACCATGGATCGTGTAGACAACACCGGAGTTTTCGAGTGTAAACTGTTGCTCGGGGTCACCGCTTTCATTCGAAGTGAGGCTAGATCTTCTGCTGCAGCCAGCGTCGCTGTCGAAGTTCCAAGAGCTGGTCGAATACACAGACTCTGAATCGGATGAAGCAGACGTACTGTAGCTTGGGTGTGAATCACGTCCGAGATCCTGCCAGAAAGGGTTGCGAAATATGGGGTGGACGGGACTGATAGATGACTTTGGGGATGCTTTATCAACAGGCATTACCCTCCTGCTGCGAGAATCAGAGATGCTTCCATGACGGATTTGGAAAGCTCGCATACCATCGATGATACTTGACGGGTTTGACTTTCCCGAAGGAGTGCTAGAGCTGATATAGGATGGCATGGTGTTAAGAAGGTTGAATTAGGGGTAGAAGGTTGATGTGGATGAGAGAGAAGAGTTGTTAATAGGGGTGACCAGGAGAGCCAGGTTTATGAGGTTTGTTTGTCTGCGCAATTAGTGTACCCCTATTTCCCCCTGTTCAATTTATAAAAGCCCTGTTCGACAGAGGAGTGAAAAGTATTATAAAATGCATCGGCCGGTGCGCAGTGTACATCATCTGCAGAGTAAATGTCCATCGGATTTTACAAGATAGAGATGAAACTAAACAATCGTGGATTAGCGTATAGAATATGATACAGATGCGGGTGTATAGAAACAAAAGACAAAACATGAGACTCGGAATGTGCAAGGAAATAAATGCGACGAAACCCAAATGTGAAAACAACCAGGTCATCGACCAGGTGAACCCGAGACTTTATTAGTATCAATGACTTCGTTGAGTTGTTGATTGCGCTTTTGAGCAAGCTCGAATTGACGCTGCAAACTCCTAAAACAAAGAGTAAGACACGCGAACGAAGAATGGCAGTACTTGATACGTACTTGAGATTATTCTCCAATTCAGCAACTCTCTCTTTGCTCCCTTGACGTTCCCTCTTAACCCTCTCCTCCGCTGCCTTTAGGCGAGTTTCGTATTCCTTTACACGCGCTTCCCATTTGCCATCCGCATTGGTATTCCGCTGGTTCATCGTCGCCATCTTCTCCTCCGCTGCTGCCAGCTGGTTCTGGGCATTGATAAGCCTGCGCTCGGCATTGGTGGCACGTGCTGAGAGGGCTCGAACTTCCATGCCGTCTCCCTGGCCGGGGCGCTTCTGGCTGGCCAGTTGAGTAGCCATATCAGTGTTAGTAGCCTGCGCAAGGAGGTGTCAACAAGCATCCGCATGATACAAGAACAATACATACCTTGATAGCTTCCAGCTCCCCTTCCTTCGCGCTGAGCTTGCGCCGCCAGGCAACTTTCGTATCCGCATACGTCTTCACACTGCTCTCGAACTTGTCAATCTGTTTCCAGCGATTGTCGAGTTGCTTCCTCATATCCGTCAACTTCTCTGTAAAGCGGTTCTCGACTTCCCTGCATCGCCGATCGAAATCGAGCTGGATTTGACTCAGTGCTTTCAGGCGTGTGATCAGATTATCGTGGAAGACACTGAAGTTGGTGAACGGCTTCGTCTCTGCTTGCCCCCCTTTCTTCTGCAAATCAAAGTCAACGCACAGTTCGTGAAAGACTTATATATGGAAAGAAGAAAAGAAAAACATACCGGTGTCTTGTCGACCCCTAAAATCTTGTCCATATACTGATATATTGTTAGGAGGAGTGTGTTGCGCTCCGTTAGTTGGTCTCGATATTGAGACTCGGCAGAAAGCAACGACCGCTGATCCTTGGATAGCCGCGACTCGAGCTCATTAACTCTTGAGCGGAAGGTAGCCACTTCTGACTCAGCAGTGCGAAGACTCCCTTGGACGCCGTCAAGCTTCTCGGATGCATTGAGGCGTGCTTGAGTCTGTGCAGCGAGCTGAGTAGTCAGGTCTCGGTTCTCCGCATGCAATCTGTCAATTGCCGTGTCGCGGTCGCGACTCTTGGTTTCCCGATCATCGAGATCTTTCCTAGCCCGAGTCAATTCATCCTCCAGCCTCTCCAAGTCCCTCTTGAGGCGGTCCACCTCGAGCTGCAGTGAGAACCGAGCAGTGGTGTGGGTTTCACCCAGCCTCTTGGACTCAGACTCGATTGTCTGGAGGGAGCCCTGCACGGCCGCAAGATCCGATTCTCGCTGAGACATCAGGGCCTGCGCCCTGGCCTGCTCGTTCAGAACCGACTGGAGTGCGGATTCTTTCGCTTCCAGCGCGCGGCGCTCCCTGCGGAGTTCGCTATCATGTTCTTTGCTGGCACTGTTAAAGTCCGACTGGAGGCGTTCGCGGGCTTCGCGTTCACGATTGAGCTCTGTCACAAGGTCTTCAACATGCCGCGCGAGTTCTTCTTGACGGGACCGATGGGCGTGGATTTCCTCGCTGCATTGCTCGTACAACTCGGTCATCTCTTGCAGTTGGCCCTTGACGGTCGTCAATTTCTGGAGGTCGAGAGGTATTAGCATTAACGACAGCCGGGAGAAAACTGAAACTCTTACCTCCTTGAGAGCTGCAGAAAGAGCTGCGAGTCGCTCGCGCTCAGAAATATCGTCTTCCCTGAGGCGATCATACTCGTCTCGTATCTTGTCATTCTCCTCTTCCAGCGCGTACACCTGGTCACCGAGCTTCTGGATCTCTTCGTTGTTGGCTGCGATCTCACTGTCCTTGTCATCAGACTCTTGTTCAAGATGCGCCAACGCCTGCTCAAACTTCTCGTGTAAATCGTTGGTGTTGGCTTCGAGCTCCGAGATGTTTAGACGCAGCTCCTTGGATTCAGTTTCGCGCTCAGCAAGAACCTGAAGATAATGTTAGCATTGACAGCCCTAGTGAGGCTCAGGAAACATGAAACTCACATCACGCAGCTCCTCCACCTGACCCCTAGCCTCTTCCACTTCACCTCGCCACTCCTGCTCGACAACCTCAACAATCCTTTCATGCTCCTCCACAAGTTCATCAATCTCGCGGCTCTTCATCTCATTCTCATCTTCCCGCTGTTGCAGTTCGATAGTTGCCGCCGCCAGCTTATCTCTCAGGGCATTGAGGTCATCCTCCACCGCCTCCCTTTCTCCTCTCTCTTCAATGATCTGTGCGCGGCTCTCGCTGCGTTCGACAGCCTCAGCGTCGCGCCTCCGCTGCATCTCTTCGAGATCCAATCGCAGCGCCTCAATCTCATCCACCATATCTTCCTTCTCGTCTTCCCGCTGAGTGATCGCCTCGCCCTGCTCATCCAGCTTTGCAAGCAAGTCTTCATTTTCGCCCTCGAGCTCTTCCACTCGGCGGCGCCACCGCTCGCTTCCTTCCCGTGTGCTCTCATCCCCGCGCGCCTCCACTATGTCCTGCAAGCGCTCCATCTCCTCGTTGCTCTGCTCCAGAAGATGCTTGACATTCTCCAGCTCATCCTCCACCAGGGCGTTATGATCCCGAAGCGCGTTGATGTCGTCGTCCCCGTCAACCCGCCGCCGCCGCAGGTCCCTGATCTCCTGCTCCCGCTCCTCCAGCAGTTCCTCCAGTTCTTGTTCGCGCGTGCTTGAGCCTCCAGACCCACGCTGCTGCAAGCGCTTGAGCTCCTTCTCGAGCTCCAGGACGAGCTTCTTCAGCTTCTTCATCTCCATCCCGCGCTGCTGCACCTCGATTTTGAGCGTGATGTTCTGCTTCAGCGCGACTTCGATTTGGTCGGGTGCGAGCATTGCAAGCCGCTCCTCAAGGAAGTGCACGCGAAGCTTGACGTTGAAGTTCTCCTTCTTCAAATTGTCTATATGCTAAGAAATGTGGGACTGAGTGTTGTTCGGAGGAAGCTTGAGCGGGAAGATTGACACACCTTCTCTTGATCTCGCAATGTGAGATTCGCGCCCTTCGTGGCGCCAGATGTGCCCCTCCCACGCTTGGTCCGCGCCGCTGAGGGCGTCTCGGGCCCATAGCCGTCCCACTGCTTCTCCCCCGGGGTATTCAATACATCTCCATCGTCCTCGGTATACGCAGAAACCCCTAGTTCACTCTTGCGTCGGCTGAAAGTCGGTCCAGGAGGCGAGGCAGATGAGATCGCGGTGGCGCCAGATGATCCAGACGGCATGCGAGGGTTGGCAGTCCGAAGAGGTGTAGAGCCGCCTAGCGAGCCGAGTGAGATGTCCGGGATGGTTCCTAGGGATTGGTTGTAGGCCGAGTCTGCGCGTGCATTGAGTGCCGCAGACATCGCCTGCCTTACAGTGGAAGTCGGCGAATGGCCTAGCTACAGCGAAGACAAAGGAAAGAAAGGCTGCCTCACGTCTCAGCGAAACCAAGTAAACATGCACTCGGTGGCTGTGATAAATCGTGATCACACCGTCTGGTCACACTCTAGTCACAAATTCAAATTGAAAATAGGCAAACCTTTGGGGACCACCTTGCAGATAAACCGAATCCTTGTGCAAGTGGAATCAACAGAGAAACAACAAATAGCCTAACATATTTCATAACAGATCGGATATTGATTCCAGAGTCGGCCAGCGCTTGCACCTGCCAAATAGCATAATTTACGAAACCATTGGGTGTACAGTCACCGATGGCCGAGCGTCTACATAAGCTACAGTCGATATTCTCGTAATGCATAGCGTCGGTCCCCACGATTTTCCTATGCATAATGAGATTTTATGCATCATCAGATGGACTTTTGGATGAGGATGGACCAGTCGGTTCCCGGCCCAAGCCATGCATTATGAGCATATATGCATTATCACCTTATGCATTATGAGAATATCGACTGTACCACCTTCGCGGCACCTCCTCGAGAAGGATGCACCATCGTTCGCGAGAGGTTGGTGTAAAGTTTAAACCGCAGCGAAACTGTCATAGATCATGTGACCCTGGCGAGACTGTTCCTTCACAAATCCTTTCAACTTGTCAAGTACTCTTACCTCGTTTTTCACAGGTTGACACCGAACGACGATTAAGCCTTCGTAAACCCCGGACACTAGTACTATCGAGGGTTCTATATTCTTGGAGATTCAGCAAGTTTGAATGCCTGCAGCATTTTTACACAATGGGAGTACTGGATACTATAGATGTGGATCTGTCCCGTGTAAGATTCGCTCCGGTTGAGCGGGCCTTGCTTGGTCAAAATTCCAACTTCGTGGACACTGTTTCTTTGTACTGGTTGCATTCTGTTTCTTCCTCTAGCCACTCACCTGCCCCGGTCGTCTCTGTACGGATGCCGAGAAGTACCAGCTTTGATTCCAACTGGCGAATTCAATTCCACGCTAGTTACATGCCAGGACCCACGACACCCCCTGCATCCTCCCTTAGGTATGTACCCCGGCCTGCCCTCAATGCTTGTCCTAGCCGTCCCTGTCGTTCGGCAACCATACTCTGCCTGTCTAAGACGCTCGGGATGTTCCGGTCATTCAACTTGTCAAACCAAAGCGCTCGCACTGGCTCGCGCTATTGGCCCAATGCGGTGCAGCACGACCCACTACATTTCCGTTAACCTAAATGTAGCGTAACGGACATGGTGTGGGTCGTGCTGATTCACAAGTTGCAGCTGGAAATAACGCTACTGTGCTCACGTCAATTTTGGAGTTCAACACACGTACCGCTCGGCATACCGCTCGGCATAATGCCATGGTCGCGTTATATAAAGGGACGTCTTCAAAGCAGGTATACAACCAATAAACAGCACCTATCCATCCTCCATCTAACACACCATGGCTACATTTTCCTCAAAAGACACCGTGTCTCTATATCCCCCAGCGGCAGCGCCATCCTCCAGGCTTGCGCGATACCGTGTCTTGTCGCCGCTTGCTGGTGTGCATGTCTCACCTATAGCCCTTGGCGGCATGAGCATCGGCGATCAATGGGCGTCGGGAATGGGTGCTATGGATAAAACCTCGTCCTTTGAGCTGCTAGATGCCTTCTATGATGCCGGAGGTGAGTACTCATCGACTGCTCGGCTATGATACCACGGTCTAAAAATTGTGGCTCCAGGCAACTTCATTGACACTGCCTGCAACTAGTAAGTCGACGCCGAAACCCACAAACAGAAAATAATCTAACCGAGGAATAACAATCACAGCCAAAACGAGACCTCGGAAGCCTTCATCGGGGAGTGGGCAGAAGCGCGCGGTATACGCGATCAGCTCGTAATCGCCACCAAAGTTAGTCTGAGAAACCCACGTTCCCCAGTGAATTATTCATCTAACATACGAACAGTACACATCCAACTTCAAGAAAGGAAACTCGGACGTGAAGCTGCACATCAATTACACCGGCAACAGCGTTAAATCCATGAAGTACCATTCCCATCTGTCCTCGCGCTTGATCCTGCCGCTGAAATCATCATTTCACAGCGTATCTGTCAACGCGAGCCTGAAGAAGCTCCGCACGACCTACATTGATATCCTATACGTCCACTACTGGGACTACGTCACGTCTATCGAGGAAGTCATGAACGGGCTGCACACCCTGGTCACAGCCGGGAAAGTCCTGTACCTGGGCATTTCCGATACGCCCGCTTGGATCGTCTCCGTAAGCTGAGCCGAGCGTTATTGTCCCGTACACCCACTGAATTGGCCGCGCCCTTTGTGCAGCAAGCGAATCAGTACGCGAAGGATCACGGGAAGACGCCGTTTTCGATATATCAAGGCAAGTGGAACGTCATGTCGCGTTCGTTCGAGCGGGACATTATCCCAATGGCCAGATCGCAAGGTCCGTGAACCAAATACACTCTAAAATGGTTCATTGGTCATTGACGGTGGGCTTTTTTTCCAGGCATGGCGTTGGCGCCATGGGAGGTCCTTGCTGGAGGGAAGTTCAGGACTGACGAGGAAGAAGAAGCCCGCCGCGCGTCGGGAGAGAACGGCCGCGCCATGGTCGGTCCTTGGGAGCGCACGGAAGACGAGAAGATCATGAGCCGCGCGCTGGAGAAAGTCGCCAAGGAAGTGGGCGCTGCGCATCTTTCTGCCGGTCTGTGTCCAGTCTCTTTTCGCCCCCTACCGTGTCGTGGACTCATCAGCATTTTTTGTTTGCTTTTTTGTCTTCAGTCGCTATCGCGTATATTATGCAGAAGGTCCGTGTCTATTTACAATCGTCTAGTCCCTAACCATCGCTCACGCATACTCTTTCAGACCACCTACGTATTCCCGATCCTCGGTGGCCGTAAAGTCTCCCATCTTAAAGGAAACATCGAGGCGCTCTCGATCTCGCTTTCCAAAGAGCAGATGCAATACCTCGAGAGCGTCCTACCTTTCGATCAGGGATTCCCAAATAACATGATCGTGCGTACTACTCCATTTGTTTGGATGTTTAGGCAATTCCTTCGGTTTATTAATTGGAATTTGGGACCCACAGGGAGATGGTACGGAGACGAGCTGGATCCAGAAGAACGCGGCGTTTATCGACAGGGTTGCTGTCCCCGAGGCCATCAAGCCGGACCAGCACGCTTAGATCTCCGTGTCGCGTGGCCCCGGTTCGAGAGAATGACTGGTGCACATCATCTAACATTCGCCCCCCCTTTTGCGGGCTTGCACTAGGATACAACGGCGAGCTTTGGAGCTTATATTCTTGACTCTTGATATTTGGCTAGCATTTCTGTCTGCTCTATTTGTATAAAGAATTCACTTGATTTCTTCTCTTCAAACCAAATCGCAGTCCCAAATTGAAGGTACGCTCAAAGAGGCAGGCTGATCAGGCAATTATTTTCAAATGCTTTCTTTACTGGAACGCGAGGTCGAGGGAAAATTAGAGCTTGCTGTCTCAGGTGCGAGGGTCTGGCATGGTCTGGCAAGGGTATGGCAGTGTTTCGCTCGGAAATTATATTCATTGCCGATCTATTCTGGACTCGCAACTGTCAAGTTGGACTCAGCGATCCCACAAGCCTAATTTTATCATCTCGGCCGGAAGAATATCTAGCCCTGTGATGCGCTTGTATGCATGGCGGTGCGTGAGTGGCACAGCATGCATTTTACATATCCGTATGCCATACGCTGGAGCCTGGGACTAGGAGGGCTGGTGAATAAAATCGGGATAGCATTTATATATATGACTCAAACATATACGAGCTTCTGGATCTCCGCAAAGTTCGAGAGTTGCAGCCACAGATCATGTGACCTTTGAAGAGCTTCAATAGGATTTTTTATGCTCGAGTCTCGATCTGTCTCGATCCAAACGACCAACCAACGACCAACAACAACCACCTTCCAAATCCACGGGATCCTGATGTGAGTTTAATTTAAGTAGACAAATGATCAATTAACTCAACACATGGCACCATGCTAGTATAGCAGTCAGATGATCAATCCAGAGATGCCAGCCTGCCAGATGACACAATTGGCGAATCCATTGGTATTGGGTGATCTACAATCACCAATGGCCGAGCTTCTAAGGACCTTGTTGGCACCTTCTCGAGAAGAATGTATCATCGTCCGTGAAACAATGACGCAAATCGCAGCGGACATGTCCAAATTGGACAACGAAATCGACAGGGTGCAAAAGATCCTTACCAGCCTTCGTCACAACCGCAACACTCTTCGTATCCACTTTGCTAGGCACCACAATCTATTGAACTTGACTCGCCGCCTACCCATCGAAATTCTTGGAGAAATCTTCATTCACTTGCAGGACATGTTGCCAGGCGGCAGGTCGATCGCGCCTACGCAGGTCTGTCGACAGTGGAGGGAGGCAGCCATCGCCACCTCCAAGCTATGGAGCAATCTTGATATCCAGTACGAGAGAAGATATTCGCGAGCAGATGCGGACATGATACCTATTTGGCTTCAACGCTCGAGTGGTCAGCCTCTCGAGATTATCCTTGGGCGCCATATCGAATTGAAATTTATGGGGGATATCAAAGCTGAGGAGGGAAACCCCATAATCGATGCCATGGTTCACGGTCAAAGTCGTCGCTGGAAGCAAGTCAAACTGGTCATCGGCGAGGCTACCATTTCGTTTCTCAAGAACATCCCAGAGGACCTGCCGATGCTCCACTCCCTCTACCTCGATGCCGATCATACTCGTGACATCCCGGTAACAACCATGATTGACACCGCACTCAACAACTTCAGAAACGCGGCTGGCTTACGCGTACTTACTCTTGGGAAGCGTGTGTCATTGGTCATTCCGGAGTTCCCCTGGGCTCAACTAACCACATGCACTCTAATGCTCAGTGGATCTTACACATGTGCAGATGGCCACTTCGTTCTCAGCCAGGCTGTCAACTTACGGTCTTACAAGATGGAGGTCGTCCCCCTATCTACATCGTTTCCAGCAGCAACTTCTACATTTTCTCCACCACCACCTCTAGCCAGCATTCATCACATCAATATTCTATCTCTCGACGTCACAGCCTTCGCAGAAGCTAACGCGCAGGAAAATTCTGATCCCATCACCTTACCAGCCCTGAACGAACTCAAACTCTTCCAAAGTTATGGATTTGTTGCACACACCGCCCCCGAGTTTATAACATCATTGATCACCCGTTCTGGCTGCTCGTTGATACGATTAACTCTCAGAACAGGAAACGTTCCGTCTACTCGCGATCAACTCCTCAACCTTCTTATGGCCACGCCGATGCTAGCTGAACTCGACCTTTAAGGTGGCGTCGCAATCGGTGTGGATGTCGTCCTGATCGATTTCCTCACGCACTTTCCGGATCACGGTGCGGGATCGTGCTGTCTACTGCCGCAGTTGAACAGCATCAAGTTGTCGATTCATAGGGCGTTAAGCTACGAGAAATTTGAGCGTCTTCTCGCGTCAAGATGCTATGAAGATCATGATTGCACCTCGGGGGGAGTGGTCCAGATTTGCACTGCTGTGTTGGTATGTTGTGAGCTCACCAGCGCAAGCGGTCGCCCTGCACGTTATATGCCTGAGGACACGTACCAAAAATTCAAAGCAGTGTGTGAAAGTGGGCTAGATTTTTATATCGAATTCCCCCTGTCCTTGGATAGTTCTGAGTCTTTGACATTAGAGGAGTACTTTGGGGGAGCAGGAGAATGGGCAAGAGGGGGGTCAGGAGGATGGGCAGGAGGACGAAGATGATTGAGACATCGCGCCGAGGGATAGACACACGTACGATCATGTTGAAGATTCATGGGGTGGCGATACGATGTCTATTCTCCTTTCAAGCGCTGGTAAATTGCATTGATAAGTAGGGTAGAACTTGAGCCTAGTGGCAGAAACTCGAAGGGCTCAGAGCATTTACATTTGTAACTACCATTCGGAGCGTTGAAGGCATTACATCCTCTTGGCGTGTGCACTCGGATGCCCGTTTTGCCTCACGAAAGCCGTAACATTCCCATCCAAGCGCTGCCCGGAGATGAACTACAAAAATTGCCAAAGGCAGCATACATACATTCCTTCTACTCTTACCCCGTCGCACATGCCCTTACAGCGCTCCCCAACCATCATGCGTTGATACGATATCCACCCTCTGCCTGAACCACTGGAGAGTGTGCTCCGACCAACTTCTCTTTCCGCAAAGTCGGAGGGTAGCAATGGGAGCTGCAGCCGCCTTCCTAGTCAGAACGGCAGCGCGAAGCAGCTTATCGTTTGAAGTAGAAACAGAAAGGCTTTGCAAATATGGAAATTCGATATTGGAATTGAGAGGGTTGGAGGAGTCACTAGTGCGAACATCCGGAATGGTGGTGTTGGATAGAAGCGACAAAACTGGCTGTACCACCAGGCCCCGCATCGCTAATTCGATGACGTTAGGGCATGCCACTGCCAAGTCTCCGATTCCGCTTCGTAGTCCAATAGCATCGAGAGATAGGTGCCTTATACCGACCGTCCCAGCACTCTCCCTTTGCCACATTACTGCGGCCATTGTGTCATGGAACTGCTCATCGGCAAAGTTGAATAAGGTGAGTCGTTCCAACGACGGGACGACCAGTAACCCCCATAGGTTATATACATAGTCGCCGTCATCCCACTCGAGTGGGCCATCGTGAGCGAAAGGGAGGCGCAATTCCAGTGTAGTGAGGGCAGGAAGTTGAATGGGTGTGAGATCGTGATCTGGATGGAAATCAATTATGATTCCCTCAAGTGTGAGGTACTCGAGGATTGGCGAAGCCTCCTGAAGAATAGAAGCGAACTGCCAAAGGAATAGCTTGCGACCAAAATGGCTGAGCTTTAGTTCGAGTTTTGTGAGAAATTTGAAGGGAATTCGGCATCCAAGCGCACTGATCCCATCCAACTTTACAGAGCTTAACAGAGGCGCACCGGCAAATAGATGGGTGCTCTGGCCCGGTTCATACATTGTGTCCGTTTCCACCAGAATCTCGCATGCCCTCAGAGCAGGCACATTGGCGTGCATCAGGGCATGGAATGTGGCGAACGCAGGAGCATAGCCCGTGAATGACAGAATCAAGTCCCGGCACTTGTGCAAATGTGGTAACACCGCCCCAAAGCTGGCAGGAGAAGCTGCATCGCGAATGACGGCTGCTATTTCGAGCTCTCGAGCTTTCGATCTTTCCAAATAGAGTTCTGCGAGCTTGGAAGACTTCGATGAGTCGATCCTGATTGTCGCCCAAAGGAACGGATTGTCTGTGGCGATGTCCCTCCACCGCCTGCAGACGTGTGTCACTGTGACTGGCAAGGGAACTGGCGAGAGTTGTATACGGCTAGGGTAATTCCTGACGTCTGGTAGGTTCTCGCGAGGTCCTTCCTCAAAAATCTGATTCAAAACCTCCACTGGGAGCTTTGCAATCGGTATAACGTCGTAGGGACTACGCGCCTCGACTAGCAGCGTTCCCGGACCGGGCTTTAAGCCAAATCAGCTGAGTTTTGAGTGAATGAAATGTATCATACCGTTTCGACGTTAAAGCCTAGCATGGCTAGAGCTTGAGGTAGTGGGGGACTGAAGGCTACGAGCGATATCGTCATCAATTGCGCATGCTTTCTCCCCACGTGCAAACAAATTCATCGCACAGGTTCCAGCACAGGCACTGAGGCAGGCTCTGGGAAGCTCTTTGGCAGCCGATGGAGTACGCTTGTACACCACTGCGATAACTAGTGTTGACCCCTCCCCCACCTGCGTTGAGACCAAACACTCGCCTGACCGTGGTACCCACGAGCAAACGTGCGCGCCACATGGTCCGCGTTACAGTCTCAAACACACGCGACTCGTCCAGGAGAACCAAGGGATTCATTGTGTGCAGGGAGATGTTGGATGTTGCGGTCCTGCCGGAAGCGTCGTCGGTGGATGAGACTGAAAAATAATCGCTACTGAGTACGAGCCGGCTTCAAATCTAAAGGTCGCCGCCACCTGCATAATTTTCAATATTGTCCCTAACTATGTATGTAAGTAGATCCAGAGTGATTGCCATAAAAATATAAAAATAATACAACATAAATACGCTGCCATTCGATTGAAAAAAAAACCACCACCGTCTCATATAGGATCAAAATTGGTGCTGCGGATAACATCTCCCCACTCGTCCACAATCTTCGTGATCGTCTGGCTCTTCCCACGGAATGCAGTCTCCGCATCCGGACCAAGTGGGAGATATAATGGCCACTCTTTACCCTGCGCCACTCCCTCACCCCGCACGACGTCGACCACAATCTCCACGGCTTTCGCTGGGTCGCCAGGTTGATTCCCACGTATTCTGCCGCCCATGGCTTCAATCCCATTGCGCATGCGGTCGTAATCTGGGATCTTGTTTCCCTGGTAAACCTGTCCGTTGCTGATGTTTGTGCGGAAGGCCCCTGGCAGCACGATTAGCACTTTGATCCCGAACTGTGCAACCTCCACGGCGAGGGTCTCTCCCAAAGCTAGAATCAAACGGAACAATAAGCCTCTAAATCCCCCGTATCTTGAAGTTGTGCATACCGTTTACGGACGCTTTGGACTGAGCGTAGAGATCTGGAAAGCGTTAAGCTCGAGATTTCAGAGTCATTTCAAAGAACTTACTCGCTCCCTTGAATAAAAATCGCAAAGTCAGCCAAGCTCGTGATACAGAAGAAGATCTACTTACCGGGACCTCTGGCTTCCACATCGTCCTGCTAGAAAACATGACAATGGTGCCCGAGCGCTGCTTCCGCATTTGGGGCAGCACAGCAGTTGTCACATCAAGCAATCCAAAAACATTCGTGCGGAATTGATCCTTGAGTTTCTTCGAGCTGAAGAAGATGTTAGATGAACTGCCTTAGCATCCCAAGTCTGCCGCACTGACCCGCATTCTTCGATGAGCCCTGCAATTCCGTTTCCGGCGTTGTTCACGCAGACGTCTATTCTGCCCCAGACCTGCGCGGCTTCCTCCAGTTTCGCTTCCAAGACATCCTCTCCGTCTGTGACGTCAAGCTGCATGCGATGCAAACGCACTGAGCTCTGCTGCAGTGCAGCGTTCAGCTTGCTCAAAGTTCGTGCTGTAGCTATGACAAAGTCGCCCCTGGCCAGAGCAGACTCGGTCAATCTCAAGCCAAAGCCAGAGGAGGCGCCTGAGCGGAACGATTAGCGAGCGCATACAAGCGCATATTCGCAGTTGTCAACATACCTGTGATGAACCACACTTTCGCATCTTCGCCTGCTGGATATGTTTGCTGGGTCATGGGGATGTAGTTGGTAAAGATGAAGAGCTAGCTGAGCACTGAATAATCTGAGCATTTTATTGAAATCGTGATAGCGGAGTCATCGCACGCCAAGGTATGCCACTGCCATTAGAAGTCTCAGCAAAAAGCCTGTCAGTCTGCCTGGGGGCCTTGGCAGGCCTTGGCGGGAGCAAAATGAGAGTCTACCAAGGCACCTGCCAAGGTCCACTCCTCCCGAAAGCATCCAGAGATCTGATTGAAGGCAGTTCATAATTAACGGCGCCCAACAGTTTGCGAAAATATTGCATCCTAATGCTGAATAATAGCAGCAGAGAGACTAGTAGCAGGACCAAACAAGGACCAAAGCAGAGTCATCGTTTCATGCACGTCGCGGAGGAAGAGAACAAGTCGACCGTAGAACTTATTGCAGGCGCTGAGCCATGCCGAGCCTGATGCGCAAGAACCGATACTGACGGGACTGATCAAGGACTGATGCACAGCATGAGTCCTGGCAGCAGCATTGAAATTGAGCTGTGCAGCTTGATGCGCAAACAAGAACAAAGCAGGATGCCGTGCGAAAACACTGATTGCCGCATGCGGTGCTTGTGAGTACTTGAGTCCCGACGGAGTCGGATACCGAGCAAAGTTATATTTTCCACTATCGCGCGCCCATCTTACACGGCAAGACTTTGAGCTGATGCATCATGCATGATGTGCGAGGGGTGGTGGTGAGGTTCGGTTTATTTTCCCGATACTCCCGTAAGGGGGCACCGGTATCCATACTAAGTACATCCGTGAAATAGTACTATCTATGGAGCCCCCAACTAACTTAAACGCGGGTAGCAATCCCATACCAGTGTAGTGTACCACATGTATCAGTTACCCCCAAATAACTGAGTATATGAGATATTACATAGGCACGCCGGGTGGGGATAAATCCCGTCCCCGAACCCCTGGGCAAAATTTGTTAAAAACCCGGGGCGGACCAGTTCCTGTCCAGTGCGAAGAGGGCGTAGTTTTACGAGCCCGGCCGGTCACGGACAAACCAGCATCCAGGGGGAGTATTTTTTTTACAGCATAGTGTCTAGTGCCACGGTGAGTTCGGCGTCTTGCAGTTGCATATCTAGATAAGTGGCACTCGGAGATTGGCGCGGTGGAAGCATAGGAGACATCGGATTGCACAACTGTGCAGTTTCGCGCGCGTAGGCTCAATATAGTGCCGCGAGAGATGGTCCTGAGATAGACGTAGGCCTAGGGGGATATGCCTGATGCGGCTGGTGGCGCTACCGCGATTCCCGTGAACCTTAATCACGGTGTACCCGGAAATGTAGGGAAGGGAGACAAGAGCTCGCGCAAGGGCAAAAGGCGGCAGACAAAAGTTGTTTCTCTTTTACAGCTATTTAGGTAATATCGAGATGGTATTGACAGTCGTTGAGGGCAGTGCGTCTCGTTTTTGCCCGGCGAGGTTTGGAGGCGACGAAAAATTCGTGACTCTCAGTTGCTGTCGGCGTGTCCGTCCTTCTCGAGCTCGTGTTGATGTCGGTCACTGAGGGGGCGTTGGGGTTTGCGCGCTTGGAGTGAGGCTTTTGAGGGGGACGCGTTGGCAGACTTGCGAGCCCTAGGCGATATTTGCGCGGCGCCGACTGATGCCCGTCCGATCTTCCTGAGTTTTGAGTCTTTTGCGTTCGTTCTTCCGCAGATTAGATGCAGAAGTTTGTTGTTGTCGAATGCTTGATGTATTTGCTGTCTTCAGAGCTTTTGGGGGTACGCTTTGGCAATTTGACGAAATTTGAAAATTTGATGATGGTGGTAGGTGTAGTAGTGGTGTGTTGCTGTTTCAAATTTTGAAGCCGCTGCAGCTAGTGATGTGCTGGGCAGGGCTTCAAGCAGCTTCAAGCCCGAAGCCCGGCTGCCCAGCCAGGCCCCCAAAGCCCAGCGCCGACAACAGTGGGCTTGAGCAGATTTTTGGCCAGGTTCAGGACTTTTAGAAGCCCATATGAAGCCTAGGCTTGAGCCCGTGTTTGAGTGGCGCACTGGGGTGGCTGGTGGTGGGCGGAAAGGCGTTGACGGTTGTGAGCTGTTGTAATGATAATGCATTTCTCCCGAGCCGATTGGATGATGGAAAGTCGTTCAACTCGCGATATCGGTTCTATTCCTCCACACACCCTCTATTATGATGGATTGACGGGCGCACGAGCTGAAGAGGATATGTGATAAACTCCGTGAACTGACACAAACTTGACATTTGCCAGAGGCCCGGGCCTCTAAGTCCGGCCCGGCCCGGCCCATCCCAAGCCCACTTGACTTCAAGAAGCGGCCCGCACATCGTAGTCATCGGGAAAAAGACACTCAGCTCCTGTAGGTCCCGAGCCTCCAGAGCACCGGGAGGACGGGAGCTTAGTCCCCTCTCTGGAGCAATCCCGAGTTTTCCTCAGCTCGGGAACACCTGACGCGCATTGCTTGCCAAGCTCTCGGCGCTCTCAGCACTCCCAACAAGACATTACAACATATATACTCAGTAAATCATCGACTATCCTTATTTAGAACGTATAGGCTGCCTAGGCCCAGGGAGACCAGCTCTTGCACGGTTTGCTGCTCCAATCTTGCTGCTCCTGTACCTTCCCAAGCTCTCGGGCCACCGCCACCACACGTTCGGGCCCCATCGCACCTGCACAACTTGCGCAACAAAATCTCAGGAGTCGGAGACAGAGAAAAATTGGCGCGAAAGGCGCGGGCCGGCCATGGTACACTTAGCGAGTAATAGGCAGTCGGCCTCATTGCTTCAATCCGCCATCCCAACACTACAATCTACCATCTGCTTTTCCCAAACTCTGCATTCCTAGGCCAGCCTCTAGCAAACTCAACTCATCTCGCAGATGTCACACGAAAATAGGCCTCTGGCAGATTGGACGTTATATATGCCACAAGGCAGCTGCCACAGGCCCGTCCATCGCATCGCTGCTCGACTGAGTGCGCTATGCCACGTATCACTAGTATACGTACTGCGACATATCATCGGACTGGTGAGCTGGCCAGGTTAATCTACGGTGAGCCAGCGAACCAGCTAATCAGGTCAGCAGACGTGTACTTGCCAGCAGATAATGATAGACGTACCTCATCAGCGAGACGCCGCAGAAAGGCACTGCATTCTCGATTTTGAGGCAAAGAAGGGCAGGTTCGGGTACCTGAAAATCTGGCCGGCAACTATGGAGTGCGCGCGATGGTCCATCTGTACAGCGTACACGCTGCCGTGCGTTCAGTGCTCGCCAGTTGAACAGGCCATGTTGATATTATGCCCGGCGTACATGCCGAACTCGCGGCACCCGGCCGGCACCACTATGCACGCTGCTGGGCGTGACTTGAGGTGACTTGAGCGTTTTCCACCTCCACTTTCTTGCACAATCCAGGCCACGGTAAAAAGTACGACGCGCCAACGCATGTTAAAGGCTCATCCCCGTCACAATGATGGCCCATGTGCGCATATGCTGCACTCTGGCGACGTGCACGCGTCTTTGCAAGCTGCGCCTGCAATTTTGATTTGTCAAGGCATTTGCTCTCAGCACGCTGCCCCGGTTTGCGGCACGCGCTTTCAGTGACGAGCCCGTGAGTCTGTGTTGCTGAATGCCGCTTCAGCCGAAATCTCTCTCGGAAATGGTGAGATTTGCCATCTTTTAATCAGCACATGCCGCGCTGAATGCCAGTGCCAATTCAACCCTCCTCAGCCCATCTGGCGTCTGCAGGGCAGTGCAGGGCGCGCGTCGGCGCCCTTGTTCCCGCATTCCTCATCATCAGCATCCTTGTGTGCCCGGTCACTAGTCATCCCACGGGTTTTCCTCCCCGACTCTCGAGCAGCCACGTGCATTGTGCCTTGATATTGTGCACTGCCCGATGTCTAAGTTTTGGCTTGCCGGGCATTTTCTCTCGGCATACTGTCCTGGTGCGTGGTACATTTTCGATGACGAGCCCGTGACCGCGTCTTGGGTACTGAACGCCGCTTCAACTGGAACCCAAAAGAGACGTGCTTCGGCCTCCTTCGGGAATGGTGACATTCGCCATCTTTTAATCAGCACACGCCTGGAGGCCAGCGCCAATTTGGAGTAATTCTAACCTCCTCAACCAGTCTGGCGTCTTCAGGGCGCTCGCGTCGGCGCCCTTGCCCTGCATTCAATATAGTTTCATCACCAGCATCCTTAAACCCGTTGGGCAGATCTCACACCCGCCTATGGTGTACCCGGACACCAGCAATCCCACGAGGTTTCTCCGCGCCTCTCCGCCGTTATCTAATATCCTCGTCCCTGCCCAGGCTCCTCAAGCTCAAGTAAAAATACCATTCTGCCGTATTTGGGCTCGGTTAAACTGCAGCTGTGGCGATAAACACTAGTACTGGCCAAGGTCCGCCAGGGCCCGCCGTATGTTTCCATCAGACGCAGGGCACCACACTTTGCCACACCTTGCCAGCGCATCGGCAGCACCTGGTTTGGCAGCTACCGCTGGCCGCTATCATTGTCAAGTCTTCTAGTATATCGCCTGCATGCGCATGATACCATTGGGGGCTAACGACTGCTGCCTGCTGTCGAATGTGGGATACGGACACCGCGGGTAGTGTGGGGTACTGGGGTACTAAGTTCAACTCTGCTTCGCTCGTGATAGTGGTCGGCGGGATGGCACGTGGCACCTGGTCCCCGACTCGTCATGATATCCTATCTCGCAGCGACAGCAAACGATGCATATTTCCGACAGCCGCTAGGATTGAGAGATGGAGGAAGCCGCGACATATGGCTGCCGGGGGTGAAGGAGGCTTACACCCATTCTGGGACACACACATGTGGACACGCTGGACTTCTGCCGTTGCGTTGTTCATCTAGATCTGTTTTCCCTTGGGATCTCCCAGGATCATCCCCACATAGGATAGTTATGTACGATCGACACTCGTCGTAATTCGGCGTAACATCGGAAGCACGTGTAGCGGGGTATAATCCACTATATCATTTCACATCCCAACTCTCTTTTACTTATATCACGCAGCTGCATTCCCCCCTTTCACCTCCCACTTCCGTCTTATTTCCTTGCATTTTTCTCGATTTTACTGTCGCCGCGGAAACAACTCCCCCTTGATCGACCCCCCCCTGAATCAACGACAATGCCGCCGAGCGATATCGCCAACATGGATATCGACACGCTCGTCGAGAGCCTGACGACCGACGAGGCGATACTCCTCACCGCGGGCGTGGGATTCTGGCACACACATGGTGTCCCGAGGCTGGGCATACCCCCCGTCAAGGTGTGTCGATACCGCGTCCTTGTTTTCCCTACGTGAGCTTGAATGCTAATGGCGTTTTGGTATTTTTCAGGTTAGCGATGGGCCCAACGGTGAGCTCAGTTGATGCACAGCGAAGCGCGAAGAGCTCATGTAGAAATGCAGGGATACGCGGGAACCACTTCTTCATGTCTACCCCCGCCAAATGTCTCCCCGTGCGCATCTTATCTTATCTTTCCATCGCCCGCGACTGACTGACTGACTCCGTTCGGCGACAGAGCGCGACGGCGCTCGGCGCGACCTTCGACCCCGCGCTCATTGAGGAGGTGGGCCTCAAGCTGCTGGCGGAGGAGGCGAAGCTGAAGGCGGCGAGTGTGCTGCTGGGGCCGACGTGCAATATCCAGCGGGTGCGTGCGCGATCTCCCGACCTTCCCTCTTCTCCACGATCACACATATATCTGGAACCTGCCCCGTCATCCCCTCCATACTAGAGAAACCGCTGACAGCCGCGTAGAATCCCCTTGGCGGACGCTCCTTCGAGTCCTTCTCTGAGGACCCGCACCTCTCGGGGACCATCGCCGCCGCCTACGTCCGTGGCCTCCAGGCGGGCGGCATCGGCGCCGCGATCAAGCACTTTGTGTGCAACGACAAGGAGAACGACCGCATGGCCTCCGACTCCATCCTCTCCGCGCGCGCGCTGCGCGAGATCTACCTGATGCCCTTCATGATTGCCCAAAGGGACGCGCAGCCGTGGAGCTTCATGTCGAGCTACAACAGGGTGAATGGGCTGCACGTGTCCGAGAACCGCGGCCTGCTGGAGGGCGTGCTGCGGGGCGAGTGGGGCTTCGACGGCTGCACGATGAGCGACTGGTTTGGCGTGTACAGCATCGATGGCGCGATAAACGCGGGCCTGGACCTGGAGATGCCCGGGACGAACAAGTGGCGCACGCTCGACCTGATGAACCGCAGTATACAGAGCCGGAAGATCACCGCGCGGACGGTGAAAGAGCGCGCGGCGAAGGTGGTGCGGCTGGTGCAGAAATGCGCACAGGGCGCGCCGGAGGTGCGTCTTGCGTCTCGCTCTCTCTGCGCACACAACTAAATAGGGGGCATATAGATCCTGGACGGCGATGGCGTGGAGCGCACGACGGACAACCCGTCCCAGCGCGCGCTCATGCGCAAGCTCGCGGCCGAGTCCATCGTGCTCCTCAAGAATACCTCCGCCCTGCTCCCTCTGTCCCCAGAAAAGCTGAAGGGCAAGCGGGTCGCGGTCGTGGGCGGGAACGCGCGCGCGCGCGTTCTCAGCGGCGGCGGGAGCGCGTCGTTAAAGCCGAGCTACTTCAGCAGCGCGTGGGACGGGCTGGTGGAGGGGCTGGGCCCGGATGTGGAGGTGGTCTACTGTGAAGGCGCGCCTGGTACGTCCCTCTCCCATTCTCATTCTCCCTGCGCGCACAGAAGGACGTTGATGGTTGTGGTTTGCAAGCGTACATGACGAAGCCCTCGCTCGACTTCGAGATGCTCACCCCCGCCGGCGAGCGTGGGTGGCTCGGCACGTGGCACGCGCACGAAAACGACGAGAGCATGACGCCGCTCGGCGCGGTGTTGGAGACGATGGTGGTGGACGAGACGCGGATGTTCATCGGGACGAGCATCCCGAAGGGGATCACGCGGCGGTGGACGATGAAACTGACGGGCCAGCTGAAGCCGCGCGCGTACGACAGGAACTTCGAGTTCGGGATGGCGGTGGCCGGGCGGGCAAAGGTGCGTTCCATCCTCTTTGCAGCCAACGCTTCTTTGGGGGAATGCTGAGCGCAAATCGTGCAGCTGTGGGTCGACGAAAAGCTCGTCATCGACAACTGGACGACCCAGCGCCGCGGCGAGGAGTTCTTCAACTCCGCGTCGACGGAGGCTGTCGGTGCATTCGTGATCAAGGCGAACCACACGCCGAAGATCTACGTCGAGTTCTGCAACGTGCGCTCGCCGGCGCCCGCGGACGGCGACTTGGACGAGGCCGTCATGGACACGAACCCGGGTCTGCGCCTCGGCGGCGCGGAGGTGCTCGACGAGGACGCGGAGATGGCGCGTGCGGTGGCGCTCGCGCGTGACGCGGACCTCGTCGTCGCGGTCATCGGCCTGAACGCGGACTGGGAGACGGAGGGGTACGACCGCACGACGCTCGCGCTGCCGCGGCGCACGGACGAGCTGATATTCAAAGTGGCGGAGGCTAACGCGCGCACGGTGGTCGTGACGCAGGCCGGCTCGGCGATCGTGATGCCGTGGGCGGACAGAGTGTCGACGATCGTGCACTCGTGGTATCTGGGAAACGCGACGGGCGAGGCGATCGCGGACGTGCTTCTCGGGAAGAAGAACCCGTGCGGGCGGCTGTCGCTGTCGTTCCCCAAGCGCATGGAGGATCTGCCGTCGCACGGGCACTTTGGGCAGGAGAACGGGAAGGTGCGGTACGGGGAGGATCTGTTTGTGGTACGTGCGCGCGATCTTGGGTGGTTTGTGTGCTCACGGATTGGATAGGGGTACAAGCACTACGTGCACCGCAGCATTGCAACGCTGTTCCCGTTCGGGTATGTGCCCGCCCCGCTTTCTTCTGGCACGAAGCTGACATCTCGCTAGGCACGGCCTGTCGTACACGACCTTTGAATACTCGTGGTTCGAGCTCACGGCCCCCAAGGTCGCAAACGGCAACATCGAGGTCACCGCGTCCGTCATCGTCACGAATACGGGCGCCCTCACCGGATCCGATGTCGTGCAGCTGTATATCTCCATGCCGGTTGCCTCGCACCTCACGCACCCGCCAATCATGCTCAAAGCATTCGACAAGGTGCGGGACCTGGCTCCGGGGAAGAGCGCGAAGGTCACACTGCGCCTGGATAAGTACGCGGTGTCGTATTGGGAGGAGCGGATCGAGCGTTGGAGCGTCGATGCAGGCGAGTATATCGTGCGAGTGGGCTCGAGTAGCGAGAGTCTGCCGCTCTCTGCGAGCTTCAAGGTTACGAAAGGGTTTGAGTGGAGTGGGCTATAGACTGCACGGGCAGTGCAGTGTACTTTTACCGCTTTGTGTATTTTAATGTACGTCTCGGGCAACCGTGCTAGAAGCCGCGGAAATGTATATATTGGAAACAGAGGTCGCATGAACTTGGCACCACCGACACTTGCTTTGATTATTTGTCGTGAGCGTTCACAATGCTTGTCAGTAGTAATGCATAAGAACCTCCATATCTGATGGTTCAGAAAAGTCCTCCTCATCTTCAAAATCGTCCATGCTCCGTGTATCATCCGGTTCTTCCCCGGGTTTGAAGAAGTTCTCCAATGAACATATCTCGCCATCGCGCTCTACATTGAAATCCAATCCACCGTCACGCAGAGCGATAAACTTGTCGTATGTCTCCCAGGGAAGATACTGGGGAGGGCGCATGCCCATTGTATGATACTCCAAGGTCCTCAACAAAACACTGTGAAGCGGCGCCGTTCCAGCTCCTTGATGGCTGCAAGAGGCAGCCCGGCACCTTGACGAGAGGAAGTCTGCAAATATCTCGTAGCTGAGGGTGCTATGGATCGAGAGCTCGAGGCTCGTCAACTTTGGCAGTAGGCAACATGATCCGCGAGGTTGAGGACCCGGATGGTGCATTAGGCGGCGCATCAACTCCTGGTTCATACCCGAAGACTGAAGTGAAAGCGTGGATACCGTGGGTATTAGATCGAAAATATTTTCGAGTTCGAGGTGGGTATAATCATCCCCTTGAGTGAGTAATTCTAGTTTCTCCAGCGGGCAGGCGGAGCGAGTGATGAATGATACCAGGCTCGACGAAGAGATGTCTAAACGGACAATTTTGAATGTATTCAATGCCGGCAAGGTGAGGAGGTCGAGCAGATGTTGCGTATCCTGTTCCTCGCCAATATCAAGGTCCAAAGATAAAAGATTGGCGTGGCATAGTGGAGGAAGCGTTGTGGTAGGGATATCCGGTATGTCTGCAATTGCGATGGCGCAGGATCGTAAGTTGATAGCTTGACTGAGAACATGGTAACCGTCTTGACACGTATAGTACCCTCTCAGCAGAGTGCATCTGGTCAATTGAGCCCAGTGAAAATCTGGCATCATCGACGATACACGTCTACCAAGAGTGAGCTCCCGCAAGGCGGATGCGCGTCCAAAGTTGCTGAGTGAATGTGGAAGTTCTGTGTTGTATTCGGGGCCGTTGATGAACAGAGTATCTAGGATTGGCAGATTCTCTGGAACGTTTTGAAGAAATGATAGCATGGGTGTGGTAAGGAAAATGGTGACGTTCTTCCAGCGCTGAGCCTGGTTGCTCAACAAGGTAAAGATCTCAGGGTTCTCGCTGTCTGTGCCCCACCAATTGTGATGACGCGCGAGACCTAGCTCAAGCTTGAGAGGTTGACCGCCGGAACGTTCAAGCCACGTCCGTGTCATCTCTACATCTTCGAGAGCCTCCCCTAGAAATGAAACCTTGATAAAGCTCCATAGCTTAGATGTAGCAATGGCCACCGCCCTCCAGTGCCGACAGACTTGAGTAGACACGATTGACCTCCCGCCCAACATCGCCTGCCATTGAATGAATATTTCACCAAGTATTTCGACCGGCAGGCGGCGAGTAACATTTAAGACATTGCGATGCTTGTTAGAGAGCTGTTGAAGAGCTGCGCGGTTGTGACGTAAGCTTTCAAGCACCCTTTCCACCCGGTCAATTTCGTCATCCAGGTGGGAGATGTCCGCAGCGAGCTGCTCAATTCTCTCGTGAACAATGGGGCGTTCTGCTGGGGTGGGTGCCGCAAAAGATTCGAGAAGCTCGGTCATTGGCGACTGCAGACTACCCAATGGTTTCGCCAATTGTGCAACTTGGCAGGTACAGGTCGTGGCATTGTCAGGGTTTAACATCGTCGGGAAAGCTGTCATACAGCGTCATTAAATTTGATACGATTGGTAGCATATCAACTCACTGGAGTGTTTTCGTAAGAATGTTTTGATAGATGCAATGTATTCAGTTGAACAGCATGAATTTGCCGTGACTGCACGGAAAGGCGATTGAGACTTATCCCACTGTATGAGTGCCCATTGTCAATCGATGTGCTAAAATCACAATATCTGTCCATTCCACTCACCTCGGCGAGTTTCTTGAATACTGTTCGAGAAATTCAGGGTGAATGGATGTCCAAATTCCCGGTTATAATTAGTTATAATTGCGGAGGCAAGTTGGAAGAAAGTCGTATGAAGTCAAGTTGCACCTCGGAGTTTATACATCCCGTCTTCCTTCTTTCCACAACGTATATCGCAAACATCACTCTTCATGGACTTGATACTCATACAAGTAACTTATCGCGCCTAAATATCATTCTATTCCCCAAATTTCTTCATTATGCCGAAGAAACCAGCAGCGACGACTCTGCCAAAGCCAATCAAGCCGGAACCGCTCTCGCCGATGATCAACCTAGCTGAGAAGGCATCCCTGCCGCCTGGTCTGGGTCTGGACGTCGAGGATGGTGAGATAACAGAAGATGATACTGTCCTTGCTCCAACCGTATCTCCAGTCGAGAACAACCCTGCCCCATCTACACCCATCCAAGCAGACGCCGACGCCGCAGCTGCCAACGGCGTATCGCCAACCGCCGCGAATGCTCATGGGGTGCTTCAAGCCCATCCAGCTGGAACCGAACCTCGTAAGCCCTCCCATTTTCCCGCCCCTCGCCCCTTTCGCATCGCTCACCCACGGACATCGAGCAGTGCAGCCCCAGGAGATCGCGCGCGCCAAGGACATCGTCCTCGACCTGCTGGGATGGGGCGTGACGCCAGAGTACCTCGTCGATGCCGGGGTGTCGTCCGCGGCGCTGTACGCCATCTTCAAAGACCTCAATCTCCGCCTACCGAGCAACCTGGACATGCCCGCCGCAAATAACGTCGTCCCTGCAGCACTACCCATTACTGAGAAGGGGGCTCTGGAACAGAAGGCTGCGGTGTTACCGCCGAAACTGGCGCGGCCTTGATTCACTCGTTGGAGGGTCTGGTGAAGCTGTCACATGGACAGGGAGTCGGGGATTTGGCGCGGATTTGGGCAGACCTGGTTGCACGAATCATGGTACTTGTCTCCGCTTATTGTTTGCGTCTGCTGTTACGAGTTGTACTGATTAGTTTCAAGTAATAAAATGTATCAATATTCACTGTTATTTCCTTGGTATCAATCTCGTGCTGTCCTTATTCAAACCCTCGCTGGCCGTACCTGTGACTCCTGAGCTCTGGAACTTAATCCAATTGGCATTAGATTGGATTCACCGAGATTTTGGTACCACGACATCAGTGCTGGCAAGCTGTCGGTGCCTTGTTGTTCGGTGCCTCATTAGTCGGTGCCTTAATAATTAACGCTCACCATTTCAGACCATTTCCATCACCTGGTTGATGCGCATTGCGCAACACTCGCGAGGTTGATTTGCTTTCTGCAGTTTGGATGACAAAGAAAAGAGGGTGTCTCAGGCTGTCTGCTTGGTTTTTAGGGTTGTACATATACCTGACTACCGCAAAACTGCACCTCTGATGTATTTTTCTGGCCGAGTGTCCCTACAATGAAGCTTTTCGAATGGAACATGTTCAAATGGAGTGGCCTCCACTTTATCCTCTCGTACAACTCGACTGACTGAGGCTTCACCCCAAATTTACCACATGAATTCTGGCCAGGCCACGCAGTCGGCTGTAAGCGGCTCAATCGAATCTCGAACGATTCTTCCGAATGCTCAAGAAAGCATTCTATCCCCATCTGAGACATCCCTGCCTGCTTGTCCTCCTGCCCTTTCGATTCAAACTCTCCTCTTTCAAAGTTGAACTTTTGGTTCATGTCCCACTCGATTCCAACCCAATGGCTTACATAACCTTTTCGACGTCATGTATGGGCTAGACCAGCTGTGATGCGCTTGTTCCCCTGCAGAACAGGCAGCTTCGTGCCTTGGGTGTCATTGCAATTGAACCACGAATAGTTATCCCCTCAGCTGGCAGCACGGTACACTACATTCTCCTCGATCATGATGAACAAATGCTGAAAAGGCTCACTTATAGGTCGTCAATTCTGGTTCATGGATGCTAACTCGTTTATCGAAGATGAATACCATTCGTCGCCCACTGAAGCTACGACCTCACCCGCATCCCCGCTCTCTATCAACATGCCTGCTTCTGAAAACACATCTCCAAGCTTGAGCAGCCCGACCAACTTCGATTTACCCATACGCTCCTTTCTTGAAGCCTACCAGCACCCCGCATTTGTCCTCGAGGCACAGTCACTGTTCGAGAGCCTTGTCCAACGATTGTCAATTTGGCGCACTTCTGACCCAGAGGAACCGAGAAATGTCGATTATAACATGGGGCATGGCATGCAGAGCGAGGGCTGGGAGCAACACGGGCTTGATCGGCAGGGAAGCGTGCGGGCTGACGCCGAGGATGGTGCTAGCGGGAGTGGAAAGGGGACACAAAAGGGCAGCACAGCGAGCTCGGGATCGCCTGGTATACCTCAAGACCATCTACCCTCTGAATCTAGCCCAAGCGAGGCGACAGTCAACTCCATACCTTCCATACCTCAAATCGAGCTCCCAACCCATTCCAGCGGGTCTGCGGATTCAGCCACGGTTTTTCCCCCAGGCTTGCCTCATCGACATTCCGATCCTCTGAATAGTCCAAATGCGCAAGGCCATACCGCTGGCAACATCCTCTCCGAAGCGTTTGCTCCGCAGCATGTGCCTGAAGAATTGGCCACCGCCGGAGCCCCGCCAACCCTCCACACCGCAAGCGATGTCGTTATGGACAGCCTGTCCGAGCTTCCCACCACTGGACGCATTGCATACTATCCGCACATCACAGGAAAACCAGCCGATGTTGGCTGGAATCACACACTCAGGAGCCTGCTCACCCCCGTATGGGCCAACGCGGCGTGGTACGATTTGCTACACGCAATGAACATCTGCACGCTGCTAGGATCGGAGGACGGCTTATTGGAGCTTCTCAGTCGTAAAGATATACAGGCGCTCGTGAGCTTCTTGCGTAGCGTGGTCGCTGCCGCGGGCGGTGTCCCTCCAGATCCTGATGTACCTGCTTTGCGCAGCGTGCAGCTCGAGCTGGTTTCCCACAACACAGATGCTCTGCTCTCCTCCGAAGCCACGCCAGGGGCAGGAACGGGCGAGATTCGCGTACAAATCGAGCTGGTGGCGACGATGGTCGACTCAACGGTAGGCACCTCCGCCCCGCCAGGCCATCACCCCCTCACAGGCCAATATCTGGTCATCACCTCCATTGCATCCAACATCCCGACCGTTCTCGACGATACTTCCTCCTCCTCTTCGCACAGTAGCTCGCAGTCAGACGTTCTGGGGACGGGAGGGACACCGGTAGCCGAAGAGGCGAATCATTCGCCAGCCCCACCACCAACCACGCTGACGGTCCCAGCCGGCTTCATCGTCGAGAGCCAACGCAGGCCCAATCGGCGCCGCCCAGGGGCCCTCCGCCGCCACCGCCTCTCGGCCCGCGGCGGAGCCATCTCAGCAGACATCCCCTCGGAGGAGGACGAAGACTCGCGCGAGACGTCGGTCCGCACGACCGACTCCAACATGATGGAATGGGCGGACCCGAACGCGTCTGACCAGCCCGACCGGCCGGCGCCAGCGCCCGTGGCCAAGTCGCAGTGGGTGCCGCAGGAGATGCTGGACGCAGATCCGTTCTGCACGTTTCTGGCGACGCTGTACATGGGGCGGCTGATCCTGGCGTTCCCGTGGCACACGACGCCGCTGGGCCCGTTGCAGGCGTGGAGCGGGGACTTGAGGAGCCTGATCAGTCTGATGCTGGCGAGTCCGTTCAGAGAAGCGCTGTGGGTCGGGGAAGAGGCTGTCCTGCTTTAGTGAGCCCTATCAGGTCTATGGTGTTCGATGCGGTTGGCTAATTTCGTGGGCTCTGCTGCAGCAACGATGCATACGTCAAGACTGCGTCCCACAAGCACCCCTGGTTACTAGGCAAGGCAGCCGCTGTGGGATGGGCCGAGATTTGGGAGGGGTTGGAGCCTTCATTGCGTCGTGTACGGAAGGGCGAAACCATCGCGGCATACGACAATCTTCTATTCATGAACCGGGGGCACGGCGATCCCTCTGGGATGCAGCGCGAAGAAACATACCACATCTGGGCCATGATCCCGTCGCGCGGGACGTCTGGCGATGTAATCGCGTGGCTCAACCCCAGCTTCGAAACCACGTCCCGTGTCATCGCGGAGCGCAGGCTCGGCACCCTCCGCAATCTCGTGCTCACGCTCTCCCTTACGCGGACCTATGAGGAGTTTTTCACATCGACGCTGAGCAGCTTGGCGAAGAATCCCTGTGATCTGCCGTTCGTCATCTGCTACTCAGTCAAACTAGTGCAGCCACAGCAGAAGAGACCAGGCGCGCGGAAACCTGGACCCCACCCCATCGAGAAACCCGGGCCACAAAGTGTGGTTTTGGAACTGCAGGGCACCGTGGGCGTTCCAGCGGGCCACAGGAGTGCGCCAGCGGAGGTGGGGTTGACGGTCGAACGCGCATCCGACTCGTCCGACTATGGGTCTCAATCGGATTCCGTATCGTCTACGGGGTCGAACATGACGGTAAAGCAGACGTTTCAGCCCGATGATCAGATGGCCTGGCCATTCCAGGAGGCGTGCTCGACCTGCAAGCCGATCTTTATCCCAGATCTCAATGCTCGCCATGCTGGCTTCGATCAGCGGGGCTGGGACGAGTCTCCTCGGTCGGCTGTGGTGATCCCGATTACCACTGATGGATCCTTGCCGCAGGCTTTGCTCATAGTGGGGCTCAATCCACGGCGCCCATTCAACGAAATGTATGCGAATTGGTTGCAGCTGATTGGAAAACAGCTCTCTACACATATCGCGATCGTTAAAGGGTATGCTGAAGAGGTTGCGAAGACTCAACAATTGGCTCAGTGAGTCGCAGCCAGTTTTCTCCGACTTCTGAAACTGACTTCATGATCAGATTGGACCGCGCCAAGACTATGTTCTTCAGCAATGTAAACCACGAGCTCAGAACACCCCTTACTCTCATTCTCGGCCCACTTAATGACATTCTGGCCGACCGGGAAACCGCTACTCTGAGTAGGGACACCCGAGACAAGTTGACGGTGGCGTCCAGAAACGCGCACCGTCTTTTGAACCTGGTCAACAGCCTATTGGACTTCTCGAGGCTGGAGGCAGGTCGGATGCACGCCTCCTTCAAGCCGGTTGATCTGGCCTCCTTGTCGCTGGATCTCGCATCTCTGTTCCGAAGCGCAATAAAGAAGGGCCAAATAGCGTATGAAGTTCGCGTGCCCAAAGAGAAGGTGGAAGTCTGGCTGGACGTCGATCTTTGGGAGAAGGTCGTCTTCAACATCATAGGCAATGCGTTCAAGTACTGTCTCGCCGGATCTATCGAGGTCAGGGTGACCAGGGGCCCACATTTTGCGGAGTTTTCGGTCACGGATACAGGCTGCGGGATTGAGGAATCCGAGATAGGCAGGATCTTCGAGAGGTTCCATCGCATCGAATCGAGCTGCCGCTCGCAAGAGGGTACTGGCATCGGCTTATCGCTTACGCTGGAGATTGTGAAGCTACTCGGCGGCACGCTGGATGTGCAAAGCGTTATTGATGAAGGCAGCACGTTCTATGTACGGCTTCCGTACGGCAGCGCTCATCTCCCGGCCAATCAGATTAGTTCGGGCACAGAAGAATCGGAAGGCGCTCGGCGGACGTATCAGAACATTTCCATCGTGGAGGAGGCCTCGCGTTGGGCTATCGAGAAACCGTCGGCTGCGATTTCTGATACAGGGAGCTCAGTCAGGGACTCCGATGGCAACGCGGAGCGCTGCAACTCCAGCACCTCGGACCTTGGCTCCGGTTCAAACTCCGGTTCAGACCCTGCTACCAGCTCGGGTTCCGATGGAGTAACCTCCGATGATGCGCTCTCGATACGAAATTCGGTCATCCTATTGGCCGATGATAACGCTGACATGCGCCAGTATTGTCGATCGATTCTATGCAAGAAGTTTCAAGTCGTGGACGTAGCCGATGGGCAAGCTGCTCTGAGTTATGCTCGCCAATTCTCCCCAGATCTTGTTCTTTCCGACATTATGATGCCGCGCCTGGGCGGCTTCGGCCTATTGAAAGCTCTCCGCGAAGATCCGGCCACCCAACTCATACCTGTGATCTTGTTGAGCGCGCGGGCTGGTACTGAAGCAAGGGTAGACGGCCTTTCAGCTGGAGCTGATGACTATCTGGTGAGTCGAACGCTGTTCAGACTATGCCTGCTGTTTGCTGACGTCTAGCGTAGCCCAAACCATTCTCCAGCAAAGAATTGCTTGCTAGAGTCACTACACACCTTCAGCTGGGCAAGATGCGTCGCGAGCTAGAGAAGCGTGTCCATGAACGGACGCGAGCTCTGGTTGAAAGCGAAGTTAGGTATCGAAACCTGGCGGAAGAATATTCTGCGGTCACGAACGTGTCTCCTGTCGGCATCTTCTCACTTAACTCCGAGGGAAATCTTCGGTTTGTCAACCCCCCTTGGTACGACATTTCTGGGCATCCCCGAGATTCACCTCTCGACGAGTGGCCAAATAGTATCCATCCTGAAGACCGAGACACAGCAATGGCTATTTTCAACAATCTCGATAAACATCCAGAGTCGACGACATTCGAGTTCCGCTGGTTACATGGCGAGCACACCCAATGCGACATAAGGCCTCAATTCGATTCCGACGGCAATCTCACTAGTTGGGTCGGCTCCCTCACAAACATCGAAGAGCGACGTCGCCTGGAGATCCTGCATCTACAGGCCGTTGAGCAACGCGCCACGGATGCCGAAGAGATGCGTCGCCAGCAGGAACTGTTTATCGACATCACTAGTCACGAGATGCGCAATCTAAACTCAGGAATATACAACTCCGCAGACCTAGTTGCCGGCAGTCTGAAAGTGTTACACGCTGCTGCTCGCGACCATCAGGAGGGACGCCCTGTTGACGTTTTCAGTCTTCTATCTGCACTCGATCAGGATCGTGAGGCTGTGGAGAATATCATGCTCTGTTCCGCAGCCCAGGGTCGCATCGCTGATGACATTTTGCGATACTCCAAGCTGTCCATGGGATTGCTCAGCATATCAAAGTCAGACTTCCACCTGGTCAATCGTATCAGCGAGGTCATTGCGATGTTCAGCCTTGAGAGTGCCCAGAAGCAAATACAATTGTCTCTGGTAGTTGGACCGGGCGTCGTAGAGAATAATGTTGAATGGATCAACGCCGACCCCCACCGCCTCTCACAGGTTCTTATTAACTTCTTGACAAATGCGCTACGCTTCACTGTCACCTCCCAAATGAAAACCATTATCGTCCGAGCCGATATCACCACCGTCATCCCTGAAAAGAGCCCAACAGCCATGCGCGTTGGTGACTACGACCTCGACCTTAACACGGGACGTCAGCTTTGGTTGACGTGTGGTGTCGTAGATTCTGGACGTGGCCTCTCTCCCGAAGACCGAGCCAAGCTCTTCGAGCGTTTCGCGCAAGCAAATCCAAAGACCGACGGCGTAGGTGGTTATGGTCTAGGTCTCTTCGTCTCACGCAAGATCATCGAACTTCACCATGGATTCATCACCGTGGAGTCGCGGGAAGGCGCCGGTTCTACGTTTAGCTTCTCCGTCCCCGTTTCGAGAGCGCAACCTCTGGTGGAGAAAGCGTCAACCGCAACCAGTGGATCCTCATCCGAGCAAGCGTCGGGAACAGGGGCTGAAGTGTCCTTATCGCCCTTGCCATCGCAGCCATCTGCACCCCGGGCCAAAGCCGACACCATTCTTCAGGGCGGCCACGTTTTGATTGTCGAAGACAATCCCATCAACATCAAAGTTCTTGTCAGGCAAATGAAGAACAGTGGATTTACGACAACCACAGCTGAGAACGGTCAGATTGCTCTGGAAATCCTTCTCGCTCGTGAAGCAGACACTACCCAGCCGGAGATTGACATTGTGTGAGTTTTTCCTTTTCTAATTCCGGCTTATAGCCAGGGAACTAAAACTTCGCTAGGCTAATGGATGTCGAGATGCCAGTCTGTGACGGCTTGACCGCGGTTGGAATGATCCGCGAGTACGAAGCGACAGGGCGTCTGAGGCGTAAGAAGGTCATTGCTGTCACTGGCAATGCGAGACAGGAACAGCTCGATGTTTGCCGTGCGGCTGGCTTCCAACATGGTATTGCTATCAAGGTGTGTTAATCCTACTCTCGTCCCATGCACCTCCTGATTGGTATCTCAGCCATATCGTTTACCGGAGTTGCTTGCCTTGATTCAAGAAGCACGCACAATACCTTAACATCCGTGCATCGCCTGCCAAGTTTCATTTATACTTTTACCATGTTCTTATACCCGTTTGTTGCAACCTTCCTTGCCATACCTTGCCATACTTAACATGTATTCCTAGCATTGCCACGCACGGACTACTCTTAATGTATTGTGGAATATATAATCATAATCCGTCTGGTGCACTGTCTCCGTGCGCTCGTAGAGAGACGCAGCTGCATTCAGCTCAAACATCCATGTCCCGTATGAATACACTGGTACATCGTTTCGAAGCTCCTGATTTTATGTAGGGTTCAATAGGAAGCACTGAAATGGTCTGAAATGAACTCATGATGTGGCCGCAATATTCGGCAATATGCCACTGTTATTTACGCTCGGACCGCTGCGACGTGGCAATTCAAGGGAGGACAACTCCATCTCACTACACATTTGAGCTCAGGGTTGCTGCGGCGCACAGCGGTACGAGCGCATTATTAATCTAATCAGTGTGGTCAGCAGTTATGGAAGCTTCGCGGCGTCTTGACAATGGATAATGAATTTCTGCTGGAAGAAGAGCACATGGAGTGACGTCAGGAGGCACTACGCTTGGTTTGGCCTCTTTTGGTGCTCCCTTTTTACTTACGGCCTCTAAAGGCTTCTAAAGGCCCTTAAAGGCCCCAAAGCGAGGCTCCATATTTGAACACAAAGTTCTCGAAATGACCTAGCGCCTCCTAGCGCACGCCGTACTTAAAGGGAGATGCCACGAAAAGTGTGTAAAGACAGCTGTCACAAACGAAAACCCGGATGTGACTTGCCCGGATGTGCAACTGAGTTTATATCATGAGATGAGATGGCATATAGGGCGGAGCATGATTAACGTTTCATTCGAGGCGGACCTCTTTGCACCTTGAGTTATGCAGGAGGGCGTAGGTTAGGTGGAGGCTGGGGAAGAGCCTTGGCTGAAAATTGCATGCGAGCACTAGCGCTGACATGATATGTCAGGGCCAGATCTTTCCAATGGAAGCCTACAACCGGGCGCTTTGCATTCTTGTACAGCCACCACAATGAGTGTCAGGTTCAGTTCTACCTCAAAAAGGGTTGGGGCAGGTACTAGATCGACGTGGGAACCCACAAAAGATACTATAACGCCTCATAAACATATTCACGACTTCTCTCAACTTGAACTTACCACACCACTCTCTTACAAACCATAAATCAGATTCACTGACGGAGCTCGGCGATTTTCTATTGACAGGCGACATCTCCAAGCGGCATCTACTATCCCGCCCCCGGGTCGACAACCCCCCTAGTTATCAGGCGCCCTTCAAAAGCAGGCTACACTTGACAGAGCTCGTCAGCTTTTATCCCCCTTCCCCCTCCTACATCCCTCGTCATGTCTGCGCCTGCCGCTGCCGCCTTGCCGGTTCTCGATAACACGTAGGTCACGTTTCGAGGAGCGTGAATCAATTACTCACATCGAAGGCAGAATGGGCGCTACTCTGATTGGGGTCCTTGTAGGATCAGCGCTCTGGGGAGGTGCGTGGTCTTTTACAACGTCGCCAGACTGTCTATCTAACCTTCACATGCAGTCTCCGCGATACAGGTAGTCACCTTGTCATGTGACGATAAGCGTCGTGTGTATTAACTCAGCCGATGCAGGTGTGGTACTATTACGCCACATACAAAGAGGACGTATGGTATTACAAGTGGCTGGTACGTCTGAGCAATTGATATCTTCAATAAGCCAATGTGCTTACTTCATTCCAATGTTCTAGGTGGCTGCCGTTTTCACGTCGGACACTATCCATCAAATCTTGATCTCACATTCGAGTACGATCCCATGCTCATGTTCCACCTTCCCAACTCATGAATATTGCAGTTTACACATACCTGATAACACAATTTGGAAACTACGTTTACTTGGGAGAAATAGTTTGGTGGGTTTCTTAAAGTTACTGATGAATCGCGCGCATTACTAATATCTCCATTCGCCTCACAGGAGTATCCTGTTGGAGGTCTTATTCAACGTATGTATCCCCGTTCATTACGCCATACTATAACTGAACCGTCGAAATCTCTCAGGGCTTTACTGCGCTCCTGGTTCAGGGCTTCATGACGGTCCGGGTATTCAAACGTGCGTATTCGACGTACCCAAACTGTGCACGCAACTCATTATTGTGAACATGCAGTAACGCCGCAGAAATGGCGATGGCCGGCTGCTGGTCTCATTGTAGGTCTTGACTTCTCTCCTTACAGAAGAAATGCTGACTTTCATACCAGGTCGCTTTGGTCACCGGTGAATTTGGTATGTATATTTTATCCCCCGCGACTTTCATGAATTTACTCAAGCTTGATACAGTCTCCGTCGTCGCATACTATGCCCAAGGAAGATACATCAAAACATTCGCGGGACTGGTAAAGCTCAAGGTGGGCATCATTATTTTGGCAGTAATTTGAGCATTATTGACCCTGCTCGTAGACCAACTCTGAGGCTATCAACGGTTTCGGTGCCGCGGCTGATGTCTTAATCGCAGCCGTCATGTGCGTCGTGCTTCAACGGTCACGAACAGGATTCAAAAAGTTCGTACATAGACTGAACCTCTCGACTTGTATACTGATATGTTCTCCGACAGCTCGGACACCATGATCAACACACTGGTCAGCAGCACCCGTTTCACTATGCCCACGATGTATACTGAACATGTCCGTAGATCATGTTTACGATGAACACTGGCCTCCTGACCAGCCTGTGCGCAGTAGCCTCTTTGGTCTCTGTGAGTGTTGTCTGTTTTTGGAAAGCGCACTACCTCACCGCTGTTATAGATTGTGGCCGCACCCAACACATTCATTTACATCGCCTTCTTCTTCAACATCGGTCGTCGTAGGTTTTCTTATTAAGCTGGCAGGGCTTGTGTTAACCGACATTCGGCTGCCTCTAGTATACAGCAACTCGATGCTGGCCACCCTCAATGCACGCTCAGTTATTCGTGCCCAACTCACCGAGACTCAATCTGTTTCCATGAGCAAGTTGAGGAAGAACAACACATCGGTCAACCCAAGCCAGGTGAGCACTTCACCGACAAGAATGCCCTGCGTTTCACTAATGTATCTATAAGCGACCATCGCCGAACAACACCGTGGATCTCAAAGTAGCAAATCAATACCAATTGAACTCCGTGGGTCCATCCTCGGTTTTTGAGGGCTCCTCAGGGTATGAAGCCGAGGTGCGTTTCTGTGAAAGAGTTATCGAAGATCGGAGTACTGATTATATTTATTCCAGAGCGTCGCATTGGATTACAAAAGCGAACCGCTCGGAGACGATAACGTATAGACCTCGCTCGAGCTCGCTCTGTGTCTTGACTGCAAAAAGTCCTAGCAGCCACCGCCAAAGGCGTTGCTGCATATGGGCTCTACATATATCTCGTACTGGTGCGACATAGGAAACATTCTTTTTTTACCACCGCCCCACCGCCCCACTAATCATTGCATTGCCACTGTCCATTATCACTGTCTTCGCTGTGCATTGCATTATTGTGGCTACCACGCTATACTTTTATTGGAGTTACTATATAGGTCAATTTCGGCGTAGAGTTCGAGCTGTTACATACTTACAATGGAAGAACACAAATATTGTACAAATATATGGATCGACCTTTCACCGCCAGCACAGTTAGCATTTTGAATTGCAAGGCACTTTCAATTGAATCGGCGTTAAAGCTTAAAACCCTTGGACCCTAGTGTTCTTATACGAACATGTCAGACGATCTAGGTAGCTGGGTATACTTCAAAGTTCAGGGGCCGGTAATTCTTGCTCACCCCATCGATCAGCTCGCTTCGGGGTTTTGAGACCGTATTATCATAGCGCGCTGCTCGCCTGCTCGGCAGCTGAGCATACGTGCAACTTATCGACATATGTAACTTCTATCTGGGGGAGTCTAGGGTGTGATATTCTCGGCGTCAGGGACTTTCTATCGGATGCGAAAAGAATCATTTGGGTTGGAGCAGGTTGGAGCCTGGCTCTCGGGATAGGTGGTAGTACGGACGCCGGCCAAACGAACAGGCGTAGTTGCCACCGAATACCTAACATACATATATAATTCTAGCGAGCGATGGGAGAGAGTGGGAGAGGAGGGTGCAATTCTAGAATCTGATTCTTACTAACTTCGATATTTGATGTAGAATACCCCTTTCTCCATAACGCCTACATAATTGCAACAATCCAAGAAGTTGAGCAGGTTTATGTAGTTGAAGTGTTCAATGCAGCGCGGATGAAATAGCCGACAGCCACCCATCCAAATCCAGTCAACTTGGTATCCGTGCCAGTTCTTCAAGAATCAAGCTTAATCAAGCTTCATTACTGGCTTACCGATACAAAACTTTCACAACCCCAATTGTCTCTGATATGGTTCAGGCGTCTAACAGCTCACTCTCTGCTACCAACTACGCACTCGCTGCCAACGATTTCCGGAGTTCTGTCAGCGCCGTCGACGTCTTGGTATTGTCCCCCCTGAAATCTGCCCTCGCGCATGCAACAGAGAGGATTCACTCACGCTTAAATCGCAACAAATTGGATTCAGAGAATCACAGGAGTGACTTGCAGAAGATTGAAAACGCCATCATGGGCAAAGCATCCTCTACATCCGATCGGCATGGCGTTGATGACCCCACCACAGTCGACACCATCAACTCAGATCAAATCCTAGTCAATGGCTTGTATATCCCGCACGAGAGAACATTAAACCGACACCTCAAGGTCTTTCTCCCACTATCCCCGCTGATGTTGAACTCTTTCGAGTTGGAGAGCACGGCTGACAAGAAAGAGCATTCTTACATCTTACGAAGCTTTAGTGGGACTTACTACCGGATACTGGGCACTATTGAAGGTTATGACTGCGCTAGCTGTGGAGAAGCGGTGGAAACTTTGTCAAGCTTAGGGGACCAAGTGGCCATCAGAATCAATCGGAAAATCGCCCATGGTTGGCCTGCCGCAGAGACCCGCCGCGTTATCATCAACGAAAGGGACATACTCGTGAAAATCTCCACGCAACATGTTCCATTCTTGACTCAGGCCCTGGATTGCTTTCAAGACGCGGATAACGTCTATTTCGTGATGCGCCTCTATCCCGGAAATCTTGCTCAGCTGGCCTTCTCCGATGTCAGCGTGACCCTCAGTCAATACAAGATATACGCCGCCGAGATCCTCCTTGGCATAGAGGCGCTTCATAGCTTGAACATAGTCCATCGGGACTTGAAACCCTCAAACATCCTTGTTAGCCCAAACGGACATCTCGCCATCGCCAACTTTGGCCTCTCGCACGCATTCGATTCGGAACTCAGCTCTACTTCAATCATGTACAAGCCTTGTGGTACCCCAGGATACTTCGCTCCAGAAATGATATCCCCCGAGGCCACGTCGAAAGGGTACAACAGCGCTGTGGATATATGGGGGTATGGGATGATCCTTCTCGAGCTGTTTGCTGGTCAGCGCTGTGTGGATGGAAAGAGTCCTTCTGGGCTGTTCGAGCTCAATCGGAAGTTCGCCGACGCTGCATCGCTTGTTACCGACATCTGCGTTCTACACAAGAGCCTTGCTGATCTTCTCAAGCGGACTCTGGCACCTTTGGCGTCTTCTCGGCCAACATGTGCGGAGATCCGGGATCACGCGTTCTTCGAACATACTGATTGGGACGCATTGAAGGCTCGTGGGTTACCCGTCCAGATGCATAAGCCCAGTAGGCGGGCAACCAAACCTTACCAGCCAATGACTCCGGGTCCCTTAGAAGGCAGGCAAGGGCTCAGGTCCAGGGATTACGAAGTGGAGTTCAGAATGGACGATGAGATGTGGATTGACGATATGCACGGAAGATTATTTGATGAGATTGTTCTATAATTCAATTCTAGATTGATAGTGAATGAAGAAAGCGTGAATGAGATGCCTGAATCAACATTATAACATCATCCATGTCCTTTATATGATCCAGCCAGCCTCTTAAACCGAGCCTCCTATTTGAAGGGCCGGATGGCAGGGAAATCGTCGCGAGACCATCGTCACTTCACTTGAGCTGGACATGCGACTCTATCCCAAAAAGATTCACGTTTCTCTGTAGATAACACGATTGAGTACTTGTCGAAACATAGCATAGTGTAACAAGCTGTTCACCTTTCTTGGACAATGCTCTGTTAGGCGATTGCAACCCCAGACTTTCGCCTCCTTCAACTTGGAGCACTCTTCCATCACGGATTTCATGATGAAGTTGTCCATCTCCCGACACCAACCCACATCCAACAAGCGCAAGTCCCTAGCCTTCGCTGGGATCTCCTTCAGAGACTCTTCAGACGCAGTCTTCCATCCATTGATGTTCAAGGTGGCCAGGGTCTTGCCAGAATGGGCAAGTAACGCGGTCAGAGCGTTCGTGCCCAGTTCGGTGTTGCGCGAGAAGTCGAGGTGTGTGAAGGTCTCATTGGCGTTCAGGATGTCACCTTCGGTCCAACGGTTGAAGAAGTGGGCGAGGCCATCATCTGTCAGCGTCGGGACGTTTCGCATGAGAAGCTCGACCAGGACACGTATGTGCGGTTGGAGTCCATCGATCAAGAATGCGTCGGCGAGCTCCAGGTGGCCAGAGAGGTCGAGATGCGTGAGGGTCCCGCCTATACAGCTCATCAGCTCTGCAGCTGCCTGCTCGCTAAACGAGGTGGTGGGATCTCCGAGATCGAGGTACGTGAGCTTCGTCATGTCCTTCAGAATATCGATGAAGTCGTCGTTCAACTTCCCGACCTCCTTCAGCCTCAGCTCCGTTAGGTCCGTGCAGTGTTCTCCCAGGGCTCTCATGCAGTCGACGTCAAAACGAGGTGATTGCGTGATGAGAAACCCGGTCAATAATGGGTGGGATGCGAAGAACGTCTGCCACATAGGGGCGCGCACAAGGAAGGGGCCAAGTAGTTCTAGGCGAGTGAGGGCCGGGAGAGAATTTGACCAAGCAGAAATGACGGTGTTGTCCATCCTGCCACAGAAGTCGAGTCTCAAGGAAGTTAAATTCGGGTTGAGTAATCCGAGTGTGGAAAATCCTGGCGGTGTGAGCTCTGTACAATTGATGAGCATCGAAGCCCAATGCGCTGCCCGCGAAAGGAAGAAATAGGGGGAGAAACTTACTCGTGACATCGTACAGGGTCAGCTTGGTGTTCTGAACGTCGTAGAAGAGCTGAGCAGTCTCAGCTGTCAGGCTCCTGTTCTTGGAAAGCGACTTGGCAATCTCATCCATGTTGATGGCCCCGATATCTCCTAGAGCTTCAACATCGTTGATATGATGGGTTATCATCTACCTTGGCGGTCAGCTTGAAACCTTGCGAGTGATGGAATGAAGCTGACCTGGATGCATAGAGCTGCCAAGGTCGGGAAGCGTCGAACTTCAAAATTAACTACAGTGCGCTTCTCTGTCTTGCGCTTCTTGGGGGCAGCAGGTTTCTTGAAAGGGTCAGTTCCTGATAGTTTGGCGCAGGCATGGCACAGAAAGCCGGGGCCAGGGTTAGCGGCCATGGTGTACTTGGTCTAAAAAGTAAGGCCCTCAAAAGAAAAAACCAAACCAAAAACAGCAAGTAAGATAGCATACGACAGTAAACTCCTTTTGGCACTTTGTGCATATCTCAAAGTTTCCCACAACAGGCTTTGCGGCAGGACCGGTCCAAGCAGATTTCGACAGTGCTGTATACGCATCCTCCGGTTCTGAATCATCACCAGCCTCCTTCTTGGCTTTCGCTTTGGCTTTGGCTTTGGCTTTCGCAGCGGCGTCTGCTTTTTGTTGCGCTGCCTTGGTCAATTTGCGTTTCTTTTTGACAGGCTCCTCATCCTCTGGTTCGTCTAGGTCGTCTGAGCCATAACCTGGCGCCTACTCAAAGTCATCAGCAAAGAAAGAAAGAGAGCGAGAAGACGGGAACGCACCTTTCCTTTTCCTTTCCCTTTCTTCTTCTTTGGCGAAGGCTCCTCTTCATCCCCGTCATTGTCCGCGTCGTCTTCTTGTCCGGCATTGCTGGGACCTGCCACCTGCGCCTCATTTGCGGCATTAGCGGCGTTGACGGCATCTTCACGAGCCCTATGGCGATGTGCTATCGTCGTTGGGGTGATGCCAGACTCGCGCAAGAACTCCGAAAGGGCGGATGATGGCCCGCGAACATTGTTGCGACTCATATTTGACTGGTGCTGTGGCTTCTGTCGACTTCAAGGCGGGATTCGAGTTGCGAACGTCGCAGCTGTTGAAGCGGTTGAAGGTTTTTGTCGAACTGGTAAAGAAAACTGCAATATTTTGCCAAGAGGAATGGTTGCTAATGGTTGTCGGGGAAAACAAGGCCCATCGTTACACCAATTAACGCGACGTGTCACTAGAGTCACAACTGTGACAACGAAGCCGGTCGGGGACTGAGTCAAGAGTCAAATATCCTCATTGTTGGTACAAGACATCATCGAAGGTGAAGTATAATTGTATTAAGAATTAATTTAAATGCTCAGAAATAGGAAGATGTGAGGTGATTGTACAAGTACTGGTATAAATGAAAAGTCCGGCAAACGGCGAATGGCTTGAATATGAGAAAAGTATATCTAATTATCAAAGCGCAGCACGTCCGTGCTGATTATCACAGCGTAAATCATCCCGCAATTCGAAGTGATCAAGCTCTGGAAACGTATCTTCATCTACCGCTTTGACGTCGTCGTTGGAATAGGAAGACCTCGGCGCCACGGGGGCCATGTCGGGCTTGAACATGTCCACCGGCGAGCTTCTTGACTTGATTGCTTCCCAATCACTGTGGCAAGGAAACAATAAGCAAATGCCCGAAAAATATTAGAGAAATGGACGTACACATCGTCGAAGAACGTGAAAGTTCGGAACTCCTCCCAGGAAGGGCGCAAGTGGGGATAGCCCGACATCGCGTACATGAGAAGCTCGACGAGGGCTGGATCATCGATCTCGGCAGTGATGGTATCCTGGATGGTCATGGGCGCCCACTTGGTCTTATGGCGGATTTCGTCTTTCGTGTTGCCAGTGATGCAGTCCTGTGGGGAATAGTCAGCGCCATGAACTTGGAGAAACGATCGCAGGGTGACGCACCTTGCCCGTATACAACTCAAAAAGTATAATTCCAAAGCCCCACATGTCGACGCGATGGTCATACGCATACTTGCCGAGAACCTCGGGGGCATGGTATCCAGTTGTCCCGACGGTGTCGTGCATGTGCGAGTGGGCGTCCAGCTTGTGGAGGAACCACTCCCCCAATCCGAAATCAGCGACCGCCAAGTGGCCTTCTGGCGTCAGGAGGATGTTTCTGGGCTTCAGATCGCGATGCACAAAATG
>KV417597.1:139076-161898 GCA_001630335.1 Athelia psychrophila
GAGGCCGAGAAGCAGCTCGCAAGCGAGCACTTTGAATTGCATCTTGTTGAACTTGATGCCATCTTGAATGATCGAATACAAATCGGTCGCGTACAGCCTCTGTTGAGTATCTCGTCAGCAAAGCCAAAAGGGGGGNAACAGGGGGTACTTACCATGACAAAGTAGACATTGTTGTTGTCTTCGAATGAAGCAAGGGCCTGCGTAAGGAAGGGTTGGCGCTTGTCGGTAGTCAGTGACAAAGCCCATAACTCCGTTGTGATGACGTCGAGTACGCGTTGAGGATGGCTCCCCTCGACCTCCTTTGCACACACTTTGATCGCCACCTGATCTCCTAAACTCGACTCAGCCTGCAGGACCTCCCCAAACCCTCCACGGGCAATGACACCGTGGATTGTGTAAGTGATTCCACGGTTTTCGAGTGTAAACTGCTTCCCGTCATTGCTTTCGTTTGAAGTGAGGCTGGATCGTCCGCTGCAGTGGCCGTCGCTGAGTCCGAGATTGCAGCAGGAGCTTTCGCAGCGAATAGACTCGGACGTACTGTTCGAGCTTGAACGAGCGTTCTGTTCCACTTCATTCTCGAAAGAGGGGACCATGGGAGCGGTAGAGGACTTGGGGAGGGCATCGTCGCCTGGCATCGCCCCTTTCCTGCTCGTGGAATCAGAGGTGCTCATGTCATGAATTCGGAGAGCTTGCATACCATCCACGATATCAAACAGGGCTGACTTCCCCGACGAGGTATTAGAGATGAGGGAGGATGCCATGATGTGGAAGAGAGATGATTTAGGGGTTGAAGTTTGATGGTAGATGTGGAAGAGAACGAAGATGTGATTAAAGGGGCACCACGCAGGAGAACCAAATTTATAGGTTCTGTTTAGGGGCTTGTTTGCTGTTTGTTCAATGCGTGTACTGTTTGCACCCCCTCCTTGCCCCCTATACAAAAATAGCCTTGCGGGATGGAAATCAGTGAGCCACGCTACGCAGACATCGGTCTACATCTGCGGGTACGCCGGTACAGTGTCTGCTGGGCGTTGCGCTGATGGAATAACACGCGTTTAGACGATAGGGGAACACTTTTTATATCCCCAACAACGATACATCAAGCAAGCTCCCAGCCAAAGGTGGACTCGCACTCCGCTAACCGCTCGCAGATCTTCCGCACCTTCTCGTCATCCACGTTCGCCACCGAGAACCGGATCCACATGTCATCGTCTGCAGGGCTTACTACCTCCCGCACAACTGTCTCCTGCTCTCCATCGCCCTTGACAACAATGTCCGCCTTTGCTTGGCAAAAGAACTCTGCGGGGAGCGTTACCACCCCGACCTCCCTGGCCAGCCTTTCGCTCACGACACTTGCGCTGACGCCCTTGAACGGGTGCCGCACAAACGCGAAGAAACCACCCTGAGCGCCGATGATCCATCGCGGAGGGAGGACGGAGCGGAAAAGCGCGTGTCGCGCGTCGATGCTCTCCGCGTGCGCGCGGGTGAACGGGCGGAGCTGCGGCAGGAGAGGAGCAAGCGCAAGCTGCGGCGGGCGAGGGGCGCAGATTTGCAGGCAGTCTAGCACGGTGCGCGTGGCGGTCAGGATCGCGGGCGCAGCTACGATGGCGCCGAGGCGGTGTCCTGGGATGCAGTAGGACTTGGAGAAGGAGAAGAGGTGGATAAGGGTGGAGCGCCACGATTGCTCTTGCGACGAGAAGAGGGAATGCGGAGGTCCGGTGAGGAGGAAGTCGCGATAGGTTTCATCCAAAATGAGGGCGATGTTGTGCTTGCGGGCGAGGATTGCGAATGAGGCTATCAATGAGGGTGGGTATACGGCGCCAGTCTGTAATCGTAGCATGAGGCACGATGGGAAATGACAATGGACCAGGAAGCTTACCGGGTTATTGGGGGTAACGAGAGCAATGGCTTTCGTCTTGGGAGTGATCAGAGTAGCAGCAAGTTCAGGCGACGGCTTGAAGCCACTTTCGGCGGTAGTCATAAGAGGGACCGTCGTAATGCCTAGCAAGTTCAAAGTCATTCTATGACTGAGTAAGCATCGGCGATATCTTCGACGGAAAGGAAGGCTTACTGGTGGTTGAAGTACCTGATAAAAGGTCAGAATCGGCCATCTCAATCATGTTTTCGTAAACACGCACCATGGTACTGGCAGAATAACTTCATCCCCCGCATCGGCAAGACTCATCACTGTTGCAGTAAAGGCCATGTTGCACCCTGAAGTGATCATCACATCGTCAGGATTTATATCGACAGCGCCTTCGCGGCCATAGACATGCTTCATCTCATCTGCTAATGCCTGTCGCAGGCTGAGTTCGCCGGGCACGGGACAGTAACCGCATGCGCTGGGAGACTTGGACGCATTTCCTATTGCGTCAAGGAGAGCTTCAGGTGGGGGAATGCCTGGAACGCCTTGGGACATATCCAGGAGGGGCCGCTGAAGGGTGGGCACGTATGAAGTCGCCCATTTGTATGCCTGAGGGATTCTAAGCTGCGTTGGTGTTAGAAACGTTAGATTATGAGTGCGGTGAGACTTACGGTGGAGATATTGTGCTCGTCGCTTGTCTGGAGAGACGAAAAGCCAGTCCTGGTGCGCCAGGCATGGTGGTCGAGATGATTGATCGTGAGAAATATTGAATTGACTGCGAGGACTCTGAGCGGACGTCTGTTGGACGTCTGTCTACTTTCGACTCGGACGTCGTTGATTCAATGATTGCAACCAAATCTTGACCCAATCACACCATTCTGGCGTGACATATCTCCGTTGATCCCCTCAGCTCTGAAGCGGAACCCGCTTATGTTGCCTGCTACACCTATCTGCAGTTGTTATCTGCAGTCTCCAGGGCTTATCAGACCCAAACAGCGTCTATGGCCTGCAGTTCCAACGGGCCATCGTGATGTCGAGTCTCTGCGTCAAATGCGTATGCCTTATTATATCGACCGACCGAATTATTCCCATGCCAAACTTTACGCTCAAGGACTAAACCTTCAAGCCTTGGACAGCCTTGGACCCGTCGAGGCTTCATCTTTCTCAAGGTCTCAAGGATATATACTGATTCTACCGCGATCTCTGGTTCATCGTCGCCTGATACTGAAGATCAGCACTACCGACTGCAGGACGTCACTACGGTTGGGGTTGATTCTACGATAGTGACGGCGGGCAATGTCAATTAATGGGACGCGCCCACATTCGCAAGTGTCACCGTGCTGCTCAATAAACCGCTTGTTTTCTGGAAGCCCTGACTGCAATCCTGTATCGCAACGGAGTATGTACATATCCCCTTGGCAATTCTGATGCAGGGAATTCCTAGGTATCGACAGCAACGCTGGCACATACTTGCCAACATCGATTAGCCACTCGCACCAAACGGCTGATCCCCAGGCATTGTCTGTGAGTAAAAGCGAATTTTCATTTGTAGCGGAGTTATCTTCATAGAAAGGCGACGTAAATTAGCAACCCGCGCCACACAGCTGAACACCAGGGAAGGGATGGTCTGTCAGTAAGAGCGAAGTTCATTGATAGCAGAGTTATCTTCATAGAAAGCTACGTAGTTTCTTCATGCACTCCATTCCCTGCCTTAGCTCGCCATTCCTCCAGGTGTCGACGCGGCTCTTGCACGAGACGCACTGATTACCGTAACACTCACGGGTGGCTGCCTCGCAGATACTCTCCAACTTCAACAATGCTGCTGGTCTGCTGATTGAGCCAGAAACGCGCATAAACCATAACCCGCTGTAATCATTGTGCGAATGACGTTGGTCAGCGGGAGTGGTGGCTATCATATCGTGAAAGCTCGCGAGCAGGTCCAGCCATTGGGCGTAATAGCGTGTCTGGAAACCAATCAGTCTCATGTTCGTTTCTGACGTTTTCTGAATCACCCATGCGATATAGACTTCAGGCTTGAAGCTCTCGAATGCCGTCGTTGGCGATACCTCCAATGTTTTTAATTCTGATTTGTCCATCAGGTCGGCATATCCGTGCCTCATCGCATACATCATGACCTCGAAAGGATGCCGAGGTAATGCCTCTCTAGAAATGTGTCGCATCAGTTGACTGCATAGCAGATCTTCGATCAATGAATAGGCCACTTACTCCATTCTGGCGTGACATATCTCCATAGCCGTGTATACTTGATACTTTTCCGCCGCCTCTGCCAGGTCTTCCAATTGCTTGAACTCGAACTTTCTCAGATCCGGTTGCCGTTGAGGATACATGTGCTGGAAGAGCAGCTCTAAGGTAGCTCCGTTCTCAGTCAGGGATACGACCTCTGTTTCAGCGGTGGTTCCTTCGGGCGGGGAGAAGCCCTCTGAAGAAGACTTCAAATTTGCGCAGTGGACCTTGAAGAGAATCTCATCGCAGGATTTGAATGTGATATCTGAATCGACTTTGCAGACTAGAGCAAGTTGTCGGTTCCAGAGCAGATTCTGAGCGCCGTTAATACTCACAGCGTTCCGAGACCCTGTCTGCCGGAGCTTGACCCTCCATCAAATCAGATGCTGTGATCTAGAGAAAGACTCAAAGTTGAAAGCGATGACGCGATGATGGTTGAAGCCAACGGTGCAACTGTGACCGAAATCATTTACAATTTGTTCTTCTCCGCATCCACACCAAGCAGCCAGGCTTACGTTCCACGAGTCTAAGCAATTCATTGCAGCACATATACATCCGAATCTCAGCAAGTAGCATGACTGCTCGACCAATTGGTTGCCCCACTGCCCTGGGATTTGCATCACCCGATGTCCTCGAGTTGTACTCTCAGTATTTGCAAACGGATATCAGTGATTCACACAGCAGTTATTCAAATTGTTGCAAAAGGGAGTTATACAAGAGGGCGAGAGGCAAGCAAACGACGCAACTCGATACTCATGTGCGCGGATGTATCGGCCACCACAATAGCATAGCTCGCTCAACAACTCTACGCCAGGGCCTACACCGGCCCCAATCCCAGCACCGACTTTTCTTCTCACTCATCTCCATCTCATACTGGCAGCCTGCAATTTCGAGAACCAACTGCCCAAGGGGATGTAGGCACCAAAGAAGCGACTCTGAGCCCTCGCGGCAAACGAACCTGCAATAACCGAATAATGTGAGTAATGAAACATAATGGGCATCAGGTTTCATAATACCTTTGACGGGACCGGAAAGTCCGAATCCAAACAAGTCAAATATTGGTCGCAGGAACCGAGATTTAGGGACCAGGTAAGCCACAGTGGCCAGAAGTACCCCAGCAATGACTGGATGTTGCTCGATCAAGTCGCCTGTAAAGGTACATATATCAGAAAGCGATCGGGCCAGGCATTGATCATGAATTTTGCTTACCAGCGGTAACGAGGATGTACCGAATATACGACTCCATTGCCTTCCAATGAGACCTGGCCTCATCCTTAGGGATTCCAGCAGTTATAAACGCACGAATGAATCCGCCTTTTGCCTTCCTTAAGGTTTTCGCTATCAAACGCTGTCGCTCGGCGTGATTCTGGGCGTGATCAGGAGGTGGAAACTCCTCTCTAATCTCTTGCGCAAGCTTGCCCATCTCTACAGCCAAAAGCTCATAAAGGTCGTCCAATGATTTCCCATATTGCTCCACTATGGAGGCCTCCATGATCTTTGTGCGCTCGATCAGGTGGGACATGGAAAGCTTGATGTCCGCCATTCCCGAGGCAGCAGGGGTATACGTGACACTGGCGTCGTCAAGGACGTGTTCCGCATATTTCTGTGCAGCTGCACCCACCGATGCAGCACGGTCCCAGAAGTTAGGCGCAACATCCTCAGAAAAATGCCGGGTATCTAAGTAGCTCACGTCAGGCAGGCTAGATCAGTCACGAATTTGAGCCTCACTTTTATCTGTTCCCAAGGCACCGACATTGATTACAAGCGGGAGCACGGAGAAAAGGGCAATGAGCCACCCGAGGATGCCGGTTGGGAAATGCATGGGAAAGTATGTTTGCGGTCTCGAAGGATACAATAGACCCTGTACGACGATGTCAGTGATAAAGCAAAGACAAGGGCAGGTAGCAGTGATTAGCGCCTATGGATGGTATTTTTGTACATGCCGTTTGTTTGGTTGAAACCTTGTGTCTGCTTTCAAGGATCTGCGGCATAGCCACAGCGTGGCAAGCACAACATCGAGTCTGACTTGTCACTTTGGAATCGATGCAGCCGGGGATATCGTTTTAGACATCACTCAGAGGTCGGGGGGGGGGACTTCTAGATGGAAAGTTATTCGGAAACATCGAAGTGTTCGTGTGACGGGTGCCTCGTCCAGGATATCCATCATCTACTGTACCATTTCGACCAAGTGTTCAGTTACGCGTAACAGGGTACCGTGAACTGAGCACTTGGAGCAGCTTGTAGCGGGTAGCACAACGAGTTGAACTAGATCCAATATAAGTAACATATGGGACTTCTCAAAAAGAAATTCTAGGTGCAAATATTCGTAAGCTAAGTGTTCTACACCCCAAAATGACTCCTTAGTGCTGCTCCCATTCCGCTCCTCCGTTGCTCCTCCGTACTTCTTCGACTTTGTTGTAGCACGGCACCCCCTTCCAAGAGGGCCGCATTGGATGTGAACACTTATACTTTTTGAACTGAACACATTTTGACATCGGCAACAAGTAACCGTCGGCCTTGAACTAGATCCCATAGCGACTGAACTAGTAACTTGTAACAACCTGTGAACACTTGGTCGAAATGGTACAGTAGTGTTCCTCCAAGTAGACTCCTGAAGTGACCCCGGGCTTTCCTCATTGCTGAAATGAGACAAATTGTAGTGGGAGACATTGCCAGGAAACACCAATCATACAGATTTCAGAAACGTCGGAGACTCGATTCAAGAGATGTGCGGCTCAAGATGCGCTGACTGGTAACTGACTGGTGAAATCGAAGATCCTGAGTTTCTAGGGCCGTTTTTGACTAGATGCACTTTCTTCTATTGCGTGATATCTTATATGCAGGCCTGGTAGATCGGGGTGTTGCTAGAGTTTCCACGAGAGTTTGAACGAAGGAATTTGAAACAGAGTCGATGTCGAGAGTTGAAGTGATCGGCGAGTCGTCTTTCAATTTTGGCCCCACTGTCACGGTCATATTGCTGCCATAAGCACCTCGAACATCACTCTCATGTGAGTATCAAGATCGATTCTTGTTTATCTCCTCTGATTCGATACACTTAACTTGGGAGTCATATTCATAGAACGCTATCGCTACTTCAAGTTGGTTTCTTCCAATCTAAGTATTCCCTGCGTCATCTTGCTTTCCCTCCAGCTTTCCACACTGCTCCGGCATTTACTATTTTAGGGCACGTGCGGCTGTTGATCCCAGGCGCCATCTAAGATTCTAACTGCAGCAACATCAACGCTGGTGGCGCACTCAAGAATGTGACAGCTCTTGATGTTGATGCTACGATGGTGGTGGGCGGGGCATTGTCAATTATCAATGGATGCGCCGACATTCGTAAACATCACCGTGCTGCTCAAGAAACCACCTGGGTTCTCGAGGCCCTTATTGTAATCTGGTAATGCGACGGCGGCGCTCATGGGCTTCACAGCTAGTCAGCGTGCTATCCTTTGGGCATAGCAGGACAAAAGACGCACTTGGAGTATGTATGTATCCCCTTGGCAATTCTTGTGTAGGGAACTCCTAGGTATCGAAAGAAACACTAGCACATAGTGCAGAGGATAGAGAGCTGTCAACTTAATGAGCCACTCGCGCCAAACAGCTGAACCCCATGGATGGTCTGTGTGTAAGAGCGAATTTTCATTTATAACAGAGTTATCTTCATAGAAAGCTACTTAGTTTCTTCATATGCTCCATTCCCTGCCTCAGCTTGCCATTTCTCCAGCCATCAATGTAGGTCTTGCAAGTGGTACACACTGTATGAGACTTGGAAGTAGGTAAGTCGCAAATACTATCCGACTTCACCAATGCTGCTGGTTTGCTCAATGAGCTAAAAATATGCATTAACCATATGTTCTGATAGCGACCGTGGTCATGGGGTGATTGGACGGATATTGTGGCCATCATGTCGCGAAAGCTTGCGAGCAGGTCCAGCCATTGGGCGTAATAGCGTGTCTGAAAACTCATCAGTCTCAGGTTCGCTGCTATCGTTGTCTGAATCACCCATGCGATATAAGCTTCAGGTTTGAAGCTGTCGAATGCCGTCGTCGGCGATACCTCCAATGCCAACAACTCTGATTTGTCCATCAGATCGGCATATCCGTGCTTCATCGCATACATCATGACCTCGAAAGGATGCTGAGAGTGTGCCTCTCTAGTAACGCCTGTTATCAGTGATATTATTGTTTGAGTATTCAGTTCGCCACGTACTCCATTCTGTCATGGCATGTCTCCATCGCGGTGTATACCTGATACTTCTCCGCTGCTTCTGAAAGCTCCGCCAATTGCTCGAATTGAATCTTCCTCAAATCGGGATGTCGCTGAGGATACATATACTGAAACAGCAGCTCCAGAGTGGCTCCGTCTTCAGTCAGGGATACGACCTCTGCTTCAGCGATGGTCCCATCTGGTGGCGAAAAGCCTTCTGAGCAAGATTCCAGATTTTTGCGATGTACTTTGAAGAGGATCCCATCGCAGGATCTGAATGTGATATCTGAATCGTCTTTGCAGACTAGAGCAAGTTGTCGGTTCCAGTGGAGCAGATTCTGAGTTTCGTTCGTACTCACAACACTCCGAGACCCTGTCCGTTGGAGCTGGGCTCTCCATTGAATCAGACGTTGTGATCTAGAGAAAGACTCAAAGTTGAAAGCGATGACGCGATGACGGTTGAAGCTAATAGCGCAACTATCACTGAAATCATTTGAAATTAAAATTTGTTCTTCTCCACATCCACACCCAACAGCCAGGCTTCCGTTCTAGATCTACGAGTCCAGGCAATTAATTACAGCACACATATATCCGGATTTTAGCAAGTACTGTTGGTTCACGGGGTGTGACGCGTGATAGCGTGAACTTGCCTGGGTGCAGGTTCACTCGGGGGTGCTGCGCGTGATGCATACCTGGGATGTTCACACGTCTGAGCCCTACTAACACCGTACCACCTTTTTCCTTTTTTTCCTTGTTTGATTTTACATGGCGTTTTGCGTTGTCCTATTGCCTCGGTCTTTCGCGGGTTCACGTCTATATTATACTTTGAGTAAGTCTAATATTTTGATTCGAGCTAAACAATGCACTGGCCGTTGAACTGAGATGGATGACCACCTTTTTCCGAAAATGTGGCGCGAGTCACAACAAGGTCACAATGCCGAATTGAAAGGCCGACACGGCACGGCAGAGGGACAGAGCCCATCGGCACTGGAGATCGAGGCGGAGATCGATTGTCCGGTGGCGAGTGTCACGACAACGTAACGTCTCAGATGCATCCTTTCCATTGCAGCACAGAACAGATTTGACACTCTCGGATTCTCACTAGGGACTCTATTTACATATACTGTAAGTCTACCAAGTGTTTTAGACATTCCCAGTTGCATTGTGCAAGTATCCGGAGTCGCGTCAGTTGTAAGATGGCCAAATCTAGTACAATAGTCCTTCGTGTCGCACTCTCTGACTCCTAATCGAAAACCTAAGTAGATAGAAAGTTTTGCATATGCTTGAAGAAAATTCACAAAAAAACTTGATGTGATTCGGTACAGAACTGGGCGCGCAGAATGAAAACGGAAAAAGGTGGTCAAACGGAAAAAGGTGGTACGGTGTTAGTATGGTTCATGGTCCCCTAGGGGAAATTTTTAATATCCATATTCATTGCCTCCTTGTGCCTCCTTCACCAGGAACTACACGCCAGCGCCGTTCGTCGCCAGCTTACCCTGTGAACCGATCTGAAATCTGACTGGGCATTGGGGGTCAGTGCTGTGGCGTACCTGGATGACCGTTCTTTTCGCTAGCTAGGGAATCCTGGCTGTCCTTTATGGCCTGAAAATTTCTCCCCGCATCTCGGGCCAGGGCCAGGGGTTTTCCTAGCCGACCACACTGAAATAAATATTGTCGTTGTATAAAAACACTGGGGACTGGAAAGTGATTTGTACCACCAAAATTATCGATCTCCATTCCATTGAATCATCATTACTAGCAAAATTTCTGTTTTTACCACTTTTCATGACGCATATCTACTGACTAGTTCATTTCTCTGCGTGATGCGTGATGAGACACCTCAGTAGTTCAGTTCACGATCGTCCGTGATCCCTCGCTGCCCTGGGAATTTGCATCACCCGATGTCCTCAGAGTTGTACTCTAAGTATTGCAAACGGATATCAGTGATTCGCGCAGCAGTTATTCAAATTGTTTCAAAAGGGAGTTGTACAAGAGGGCAAAAGGCAAGCAAAAGGCGCAACTCGACACTCACGTGTGGCGATTTATCGACCACCACACGAGCATAGCCCGCTCAACAACCCTATGCCAAGGCCTATACTGGCCCAATTCCAGCGCCGACTTTCCTTCCCACTCATCCCATACTGGCAGACTGCAATATCGAGAACCAACTGCCACACATTACTGTGACCGAAATCCACAGATGTTCTTCCCGTCATCCACACCAAAGAGTCAGACTTCCCTTTCTACGAGCTCAAACAATGATTGTAGTACACATGCGTATGCATCCGGATTTTAGCAAGTAGCATGCCTACTCCACTAATCGATTCCCCACCGCCCTGAGATTTGTGTCGCCCGATGTTCTCGGAGTTATACTCTATTGCAAACGGATATCAGTGATTCACACAGCAATTGTTTAAATTGTTGCAAAAAAAGGAATTGCACAAGAGGGCAAAAGGCAAGCAAAATGTGAAACTCGACACTCATGCGCACAAACTTATCGACCACCAGAAGAGTATAGCCTGCTCAACAACCCTAAGCCAAGGCCTATACCAGCCTCAATTCCAGCGCCGAATTTCCTACATACTCCTCTCATACTGGCAGACTACAATTTTGAGAACCAACCGCGCGTGGGGATGTGGGCACCGAAGAAACGACTCTGAGCCCACGCGGCAGCCTTGCCTGCAATAACGGAATGATGTAAGTACTGAAACATAGCGGGCATTAGATTTAATCATACCTTTGAGGGTGCTGGAAGGTTCGAATCCAAGCAAGCCAAATATTGGTCGTAAGAGCCATGGTCCACGGGCCACCATGCCAACCACAGAGGGCAGAAGTATGCCAGCAAGGGCTGGATGTTGCTCGATTAAGTCGCCTGTAATGGCACATATATCAGAAAGCGGTTGGACCGGGTATTGATCGCAGATTTTACTTACCAGCAATGACGAGGATGTTCCGAATATGCGGCTCCATTGCCTCGAAATGACACCTGGCTTCATCCTCAGGAATTCCAACAGCTACAACCGCACGAATGACTCCGCCTGCTACCTTCAATAATATCTTCGCCGTCGACAGATTTCGCTTCTCTAATCTCGTGCGCAAGCTTGCCCATCTCAACAACCAAAATCTCATAAAGGTCGTTCCCCGATTTCCCATGCTGCTCCACCACGGAGGCTTTCATGAGTTGCGTGCGCTCACTTAGGCGGGACATGGAAGCTTGATGTCCGCGATTCCCGAGGCAGCGGAGGCATATGTGACAGTAGCATCTTGAAGAATGTTCTCCGCAAATTTTTTCACGTCTACACCCATCGATGCTGCACGGTCCCAGAAGTTGAAGTAGACCCTGGACGACGATGTTGGTGATAAAGGCAGGACAGGTAGCAGTGATAAGCGCCTGTGGGAGTTGTTGTTGCTGTTGTAGATGTTATGTGTTTGGTTAGAACCTTGTGTCCGCTTTCAAGGATCTGCGGCATAGCCACAGCGTGGCAAGGACAACGTCGAGACTGACTTTGGAAGCGATGCAGCCGGGGATATCGTTTTAAACACCACTCAGAGGCCGGGGGGACTTCCAGATGGAAAGTGATTCGGAAACATCGAAGTGTTCATGTGGCGGGTGCCTCGTCCAGGGTATCCATCATCTAGTGTTCCTCCAAGTAGACTCCTGAAGTGACCCCGGGCTTTCCTCATTGCTGAAATGAGACAAATTGTAGTGGGAGGCATTTCCAGGAAACACCGATCATACAGATTTCAGAAACGTCGGAGACTCGATAGATGTGGGGCTCAAGACGCACTGACTGGACGCACTGGTGAAATCGAAGCTTTTGAATTTCTAGGGCCGTTTGACTAGATGCACTTTCTTCTATTGCGTGATATCTTATAAGCAGGCCTGTTAGATCGGAGTGTTGCTAGAGTTTCCACGAGAGTTTGAACGAAGGAATTTAAAGCAGGGTCGATGTCAAGAGTTGAAGTGATCGGGATTCGGCGAGTCGTCTTAAATTTTGGCCCCACTGTCACGGTCATATTGCTGCCATAAGCATCTCGAACATCACTCTCATGTGAGTATCAAGATCGATTCTTGTTTATCTCCTCTGACTCGATACACTTAATTTGGGAGTCATATTCATAGAAAGCTGTCACTACTTCAAGTTGGTTTCATCAAACCTATTCCCTGCGCCATCTTGCTTTCCCTCCAGCTTTCCACACTGCTCCGGCATTTAGGGCAAGTACGGCTGTTGATTCCACTGGCAGCCTTAGTGTATGCGCCATCTAACTTCAGCAACATCAATGCTGGTGACGCACTCAAGGGCGCGACTGCTCTTGCGGTTGATGATACGATGGTGGCGGGGATCGTCAATTATCAATGGGACGCGCCGAAATTTAACCATGTCACCGCGCTGCTCAAGAAACCGCTTGGGTTCTTAACGCCCTTACTGTATTCCGTTAACGGGACAGCTGCTCTCATGGGCTTCACAGCTGGTCAGCGTACTATCCTCGGGGCATAGCAGTACAAAATACGCACTTGGAGTACATACTTATCCCCTTGGCATGTGCAGGAAAGTCCTTGGTATCGAAAGCGACGCTAGCACATACTGCAGCAGGTACAAGAGCTGCCCACGTCATTTAGCCACTCGCACCAAACGGCTAAACCCCAGGTATGGTCTACGAGTAAGAACGAATTTACATCTGTAATGGAGTCATCTTCATAGAAAGCTACTTAGTTTCTTCATACACTCCATTCCTTGCTTCAGCTCGCCATTCCTCCAGGTATCAATGCGGTTCTTGCAGTAGTTACACCATTCATTGTTGTTCTCACGGATGGCTGCATCGCAGATGCTACCGACCTTCACCAATGCTGCTGGCCTACTCAATGCACCTAAAATATGCATCAACCATAACCTCTGATAAGCATTGTGGTAATGATGAGGATCGACGGGAATGGCTATCATGTCGTGAAAACTTGCGAGCAGGTCCAGCCATTGGGCGTAATAGCGTGTCTGGAAACTCATCAGTCTCATGAGTCATGTTCGCTTCTATCGTTTTATGAATCACCCATGCGATATAGATTTCAGGTTTGAAGCCCTCGAATGCCGTTGTTGGCGATACCTCCAATGCTTTTAACTCTGATTTGTCCATCAGATCGGCATATCCGTGCCTCATCGCATACATCATGACCTCGAAAGGATGCTGAGAGTATGCATCTCTAGTAGCGCCTGTCATCAGTGATATTATTGTTTGAGTATCGAGTTAGCCACATACTCCATTCTGTCATGACACGTCTCCATCGCAAGGTATACTTGATACTTCTCCGCTGCCTCTGCCAGCTCCGCCAATTGCTTGAATTGAATATTCTTCAGATCGGGATGTCGCTGGGGCCCCAAATACATGTACTGAAATAGTAGCTCCAGAGTGGCTCCATCCTCAGTCAGGGATACGGCCTCGGCTCCAGCGATGGTCCCATCCGGCGGTGAAAATCCTTCGGAGCAAACTTCCAGATTTTTGCGGTGCACTTTGAAGAGGATCCCATCGCAGGATCTGAATGTGATATCTGAATCGGTTTTGCAGACTAGAGCAAGATGTCGGCCCCAGTGAAGTAGATTCTGAGCGCCGTTCATACTCACAGCGGTCCGAGACCTTTTCTGATGGAGCTTGACCGTCCATTAACCCAGATGTTGTGATCTAGAGAAAGAGACTCAGATGACGCGATGATGATTGAAGCAGGAAGTCTCTGATTTAGAAAGTCCGGCACTCTGGCAGTCCGGCAGTCCGGCGATCGCCATCACGTGAGGCGGCTGGCACAGTTCTCAGTTCTCGGTTTCGGCTGTTATCGCGTCGCGTTCAAGAAATCTGTGCTGAATGGACGTATAATAGCTAGAGCAACATGCCAACGACGCGAAGAACATAGACAAATACCCCTAGGCCAGCTACTGCAGAGGTGAGCAGAGAACTGGCGCGCCAGGAGTCAGGACTGCATCTCAGCCTTACCAGTCTTACCAATGCCCGCCCCTTTCACCTATTCTCTTCCCGCCGCCCGTGAGAATGAAATATTATATACAGTGTCATAACAGGAAGAGAAGGACGGTGATAACTTACGGTGCGATGGACGATAAACACAAGGAGCAGATACTTAGCTGCGAATACTGACGCCGAAACACAACCCTACAGCTAAAACGCCGAATTGCCGGAGTGCCGGAGTGCCGGACTTTCCATTTCAGATATGTCCTCGATTGAAGCCAACGGTGCAACTGTGACCGAAATCGCTCTTCCGCACCCAATTGCAGTGGCACGATTTCAGCAAATAACATGAGTACTCCACTAATCGGTTCCCCCACTGCCCTGAGATTTGCATCACCCGACAATCACCCGATGTCCGCAGAGTTGTACTCTCACGCGTGCCATGGATACTTATCTGGGTGCGATCCGAGCCTGTTTCCCGTAACGAGGCCCTGGCGATGGAGGACCGTCGAGGAGGTATCTATGAACGAAGCTATGACTTCATAGTTTTATAACATCTTCGACAACGGCATAAACCGCCCAGGTCTTGTCCCAGCTGGTGATTTCCGCCGAAACATGTTGAGCACTGGATATACCACGCCTACCCTCGCCGAACTCAAAACCACCCATGGGATCAAATTCGTCGTGTACAATGGGTAGACCTCATCAATTTCACCCGCTACCACGTCCTTCCTATCACTTTCTTCGCGTCCCTTCTTCGGTCATCGCGACCTGGCATTTCTCTCGCAAAGGCCGTTCTAGGCCTCACCTTCGGCACCGAAATCGCAGGCGGCTTCAACAACGGCATGGGCGAGTGGGAGTATGTGTTCGACACGGAGAGTCTGTGGATCTGCGGATACGCGCCGGGGCGTGCATGTGTTATGGGGTACTTTTGGGGAAAAGATTCTGAGGAAGGATGGGCTGCAGATGGGGTAGTGACTGCGGGGCTGCTCTTCTGTCCAAAGTCTGCGCTAAGGGCCCATGTCGTCTTATTCTGCATGAAATCTTCTATCTAACACGATCGGCAGACAAGCCGCCTCGCGCAATGTGTCCTGCCTGATAGGCTTCTAGACCGAATTCCTTCTCCTATTCACAACCTCCATGGATATGGCGCAAGTCTACCTCTTCCTGCTTCCAACCTTTCCTTCATGCCTCGAAGAAATCGCTTCGCCAGCCATCGAACTGCAGACATACCGCTCAGGCTGCGCCGGGACAATACGAGATCGTAATGGGGCCAATACCACCTATGATCTATCCAGGCAGTCGACGCGCTCGGATATCCCTGTGCCGGCTCTCAATAGCACCCATTTCGGTATTGCCAGCTAATCAAATTGTTGCGATAAGGAGTTGAACAGGAGGGCGAAAAGCAAGCAAAGGCGAACCTCGCCATTCATGTCCGCCAACTTATCGACCACCAAGCATAGCCTGCCCACCAACCCTACGCCAAAGCCCATACCGGCCCAATTTCAGTACCGACTTTCCTTCCCACTCATCCCATACTAGCAGACTGCAATTTCGAGAACCAACTACCCGCGGGGATGTAGGCACCGAAGAAGCGGCTCTGAGCCCATGCGGCAATCGAACCTGGAATAGCCGAATAATGTGAGTACTGAAACATAACGGGCATTAGGTTTCATTATACCTTTGAGGGTGCCGGCAGGTCCGAATCCAAACAAGCCAAAGATTGGTCGCAGGATCCACGATTGAGGGACCACCATGTCGACCACAGAAAACAGAAGTGCCAAAGCAAGAGTTGGATGTTGCTCGAGCAAGTCGCCTGTAAGGGTACATATATCAGAAAGCGATCGGGCCAGACAGTAATCATGGATTTGCTTACCAGTGGTGACGAGGATGTTCAGAATATGCGGCTCCATTGCCTCAAAATGAACCTTGGCTTCATCCTCGGGGATTCCAGCAGCTACAACCGCACGAATGACTCCGGCGTTCACCTTCGTCAAGATATTCGCCATCACAAGCTGCCGCTCGGCGTGATTCTCGGCGTGATCGGGAGGTGGAAACGCTTCTTTAATCTCCTGCGCAATCTTGCCCATCTCCGCAGCCAAAAGGTCGTAAAGGTCGTCCACCGACTTCCCGTGCTGCTCCACTATGGAGGCTTTCATGGCCTCCGTGCGCTCGATGAGGTGGGTCATGGAAAGCTCGACGTCCTCGATTCTGGAGGCAGCGGAGGCATACGTGACAGTAGCGTCGTCAAGAGCCTGTTCCGCATATTTCTGCACGGCCACACCCATCGATGCGGCACGCTCCCAGAAGTTCGACGCAATATCCTCGGAATGCCCGGTATCTGGGTGGCTCACGTCAGGCAGGGTGGGTCAATCACGAATTTGAGACTCACTTTTGGACGGTCCCAACGCTAAGTTATGCGCATCGACATCGATTACAAGCAAAAGCACGGAGAACAGGGCAATGAGCCACCCGAGGATGCCAGTTGGGAAATGCATGAGAAGGTATTCTTGCGGTCTTAATGGATACAATAGACCCTCTACGACGATGCCAGTGATAAAGCAAAGACAGGTGGCAGTGATAAGCGCCTGTGGGTTTTTTTTATAGGCTGTTTGTTTGGTTAGAACCTTGTGTCCGCTTTCAAGGATCGGCGGCATAGCCACAGCGTGGGAAGGACAACGTCGAGACTTTGAAATCGATGCAGCCGGGGATGCTGTTCTAGACAACACTCAGATGCGGAGGGGACTGCCAGGTGGAAAGCGATTTAGAAACATTATTTAAAGGGTTCGTGCGACGTGTAGCGGGTGCCTCGTCTAGGGTATCCATCTAGTGTTCCTCGCACAGGGACTTCCACATTGCTGAATGTGGGAATTGTAACGGGAGAAACATTTCAAGTTAAAGCAGAGTTCAAGAAGTTAAGAGCTGAAATGATCGACGAGTCATCTTCGATTGTTTTCTGTGAGAGCACGAGAAACGAGTGTGAAAGCGGAATGACGTTTACGCGAAAGTAAGCGGCTGTGGCGCGCAAGTTTCTTGCTTCTCGCCACAACCTCCGTTTCATGCCATTGCCAGTCTCACCTCCGCTTCGTGCTCACTTGCCAGTCTCGCTTTATTTATTTTCTTTCTGATACTGTCCTGTTTTATCTGAGGATCACATCTACAACGTGAACCGATCGTTGAGCGCCGTCGGCCAGTGCCTCGACACGGATAATTGGAAGACCTCTGGAGCTTCGGCTCTGTTGCACGCGCACGTCTCGCGTTCGAGTGCTGCGCCTCGAGTCGCGCAGGCAATTCAGCATGAGCGCTGCACTAGGGGGAGCTCGAGAACGGCTACCAGGGGCAGAAACTGGAGAAGGGTCACTGCATCACTACTGCGGTACTTGCCCACCATTCAAAACCACAGGCTCGGTACATTGCCAGATATACGAATTCTGATAACGCCAGGCTGGCCACAACACCCCTGGGTCATCCACAACCAGAACGTTCCATTGCAAACACCCCTTCGCGCCATGCTACTACCGCTCCTCGCGCAAACGGAACTATTCCTCCTCGCGAAAACGCGACTAATCCCTTGCCCTCTGCCCGCTAAATGCTTGCCCTATGTGAATACTTGCTACTCGCGTTGCACCCTACCATACCCAACCCCCTCTCGCAAATGAGGTTTACGCCATGTGAATGCTCGCGCTATACGAATGCCTGCCGCTCGCAGGCGCACCCCGCCGTGCCGCGCCGTTCTCGCAAACGATGCTCAAGCCATGCGAATGCCTGCTGTTCGCAGACGCACCCGGCCGTACTCTACCCTTCTTGCGAATGAGGCTCGCGCCAGGTGAATGCTTGCTGCTCGCGGATACCGTACCCTGCGCCTATCGCAAATGAGATCACACCCTACCTTCATCCTCTCAAGATGAGGCCACATCCTACCTCGCCCCTTTCGCAAAATGAGGCTATAGCCCACCCTACCACTCACACAAACCAGGCTGCGCCTTTACCCTCCCGCAAACCTGATTGCTCCTCGCACGAATGCGACTGCACCCACCTGGTCCTGTATAACTGTGGTTACCTCGTCTCATATAAACACGCTTACCACGCGCAAACGCATCACCTCGCAACTCAATATGTCTACAACAGCCAACATGTACATCGATAGGGAACCTGCTGTGGGTCACAGTAACGGCACAGGCTGTGGTGACTGCAACTCCACGTGCCAACTCCCGAGCCTTTGAAGTTGCATTCACCGGTCCCCGAGGTTTCAACAGGTTTTGTGCCTTACGAGAAAGATAAGGAGCTGGTTCAGACAGCTTTGTTGAACATCTCCCGCGATATTTGCGAACTCGATAAGGAGATCAGCCGGACGTAGGGAGTACTGGGAGGACTTTTACGCAACTGCGAGGATCTTCAGCCGTGCTCGAATGTGCACCTCAACATATTCGTATTGGCCCCTACGCGTCACATTCCATCGGAGCTGGGGGGATATTCATCCAGTCGCAAGACACAGATACAGGCGATGACCGCAGAGCCCGTGCCGCTAAGCTAGAGTAAACTAGCCCAATTCTGCCAGCACTGGAGAGCGGTAGCGATGATTACCTCAAAGCTATGGGCATATTTCAAGTGCTGAACTCCGATAACACGACGATAGCCCTCATGGACATCAAAGCTGGTTGGTGTGTTGTCCTTGGTTGTTTTTTAAGGATTAGAGAGAAAATTTGTATGAGTGCCTGTCTAACAACACCAGACACACTTAAAAGTTAGAGTACGTACATATTCACTTGGTGATTTAGGTGTAGGATCGAAAGCACCAAGCTAACGACCAAGAGAGTACGAGGGATGTTGGCGTTGATTGTCTATTCGTACCAAATGAACTCTGGTCTGGAAGTGAGCAAATTAACATTCTACAGCGGAGTTAATTATCTTCACAGACCGGAGTCATCTTCACAGAAAGCTACTCAGTTTCTTCATACGATCCATCCCCTGCCTCAGCTCGCTATCCCTAAAGACATCCAGGCGGGCCTTGCATGTAATACACACTCGGTGGCCGGCCTTACGGGCGGCCGTGTCGTAAATTCCATCGAGCTTTAGCAGTGCCGCTGGCCTACTCAATGAACAAGTGATAAATGAAAACCATAAACTGGTGTGATAGTCGTGCGAATGATAGGGTATTGTGGCTGCCAAAAATTGCAGGCTGACAAGCAGGTCCAGCCATTGGGCATAATAACGCGTCTGAAAATGCATCAGTCTGATGTTCGCTTCTATCGTTTTCTGAATCACCCATGCAATATAGGCTTCAGGTTTGAAGCTTTCGAATGCTGTTGTTGGCGATACCTCCAATGCCAACAACTCTGATTTGTCCATTAGATCGGCATATCCGTGTTTCATCGCATACATCATGACCTCGAAAGGATGCCGAGGGTATGCCTCTCTATAAATGGGTCGTATCAGTCGACTGCATAGCAGAGTTTCAAGCAATTGATATGCCACCTACTCCATTCTGGCGTGACATATCTCCATTGCCGTGTATACTTGATACTTTTCCGCCGCCTCTGCCAGGTCTGCCAATTGCTTGAACTCAAATTTTCTCAGGTCCGGTTGCCGTTGAGGATACATGTGCTGGAACAGCAGCTCCAGAGTGCCCCCGGCCTCAGTCAAGGAGACGGCCTCAGCTCCAGCTATGGTCCCATCCGGCGGTGAAAAGCCCTCTGAGCAAGAATCCAGATTCTTGCGGTGTACTTTGAAGAGGATCCCATCGCAGGATCTGAATGTTATATCTGAATCGGCTTTGCAGACTAGAGCAAGTTGTCGGCGCCAGTGAAGTAGATTATGAGCGCTGTTCATACTCACAGCGGTCCGAGACCCTGTCTGCTGGAGCTTGACCCTCCATTAAACCAGATGTTGTGATTAAAGATGTGCTTCAGGTGTGGTGCGACAAGCTTTCAGGTTGGTGAATCTAAGTAGAGAAAGAGCCTCGAAGTTGAAAGAGATGGTGCGATGATGGTTGGAGCCAACGGGGCAACTGTGACCGAAATCATTTCGTTTTTCCTCTCATCCACACCGGTACACAACAGTCAAACTTCACGTTCTACAAGTTCATACAATTGCAGGACACATGCACCCGGATTTCAGCAAGTAGTATGCCTACTCCCCTAATCGGTTACCCAACTGCCATGAGATTGCATTACTCGATGTCCTTTACATGTACCAATATCTGGGCAATCCGAGCCTGCTTTCCGTAATGAGGCCCGACGACGAAGCCTCGAGGAGTCCCGAAGGTTAGCTATGAATGAAGCTATGACTACATATCTATACAGTTTACTCACATTCTCGACAATAGCATAAAGTGCGCAGGTCTCCTCCCATCTGGCAGTTTTCGCCGAAACATACCAAGCACTGAATACACTCCGCCTACCCTCGCCGAACGCAAAACTACCCATGGGATCAAATTCGTCGTGTACAATGGGTAGACCTCATCAATTTCACCCTCTACCACGTCCTTCCCTTCGTGTCCCTTCTTCGGTCATCGCGATCTGGCATTTCTATCGCACAGGCTGTTTTAGGCATTGCCCTCGGCACCGAAATAGCAGGCGGATTCACCAATAATGTGGGCGAGTGTGAGTATGTGTTGGTTTGTTTGTCGTGCATGTTTTTGTAATGTATCCGCGATTAGTGACGATGGAAGGGAACAGAAACGAGATGGTGACTGTAGCAGCATGTCCCAGATGAAATAGTAACCTGTGGCGTTTCGTTGGAAGACTACGAAAAGAGTTGGGCTAAGTAGCCCACGGTCGAGTAACGCGAAAAGAGGCACGAGGGTTAACAGTAGATACGGTTCGGGTGTGATAGTACCAGCTTAGGACGTTGTACCGGATTGCCACTCTTCCAACGGAAATATACTTTACCTGCAAGTGAATAGTTACACGTATTGAGTCGCAACCCTCACATGGTTTCATTCCGAATATAATTACTAGCTAGCTGGTGTCGACTACACTCGGAGTGTCTATGGACCGTAAGGCTCCTGCAGCGCGGGTTAAAGACCCTCGCACGGCGTAGCTACCCACCTCGGCAGGTTTTTATACGCCTCGTGCAAGAAGTTCTACGATAAGAGTTTATACGCAGGCGACGGAGCCCTTAATGCCTGCAGTTCGAAAGGTACAGGGTGGATTAACTCGCGTGTGTATAGTACCTTCGAAGGCATCACCTCGTCGTGCCCTCTAGTCACGTGCTGGAAATACTTTAAAACCGACATCTCTACCCGTCCGAGCGCCTACTCTACTTTCTCCTGAAAGGTAGAGGGCCAGCGCGGCTCTTAGTGCTACTCGCTGTCTAAAACTACCGCTTCTAGAACAACTTCCATCTTCCGCCTCAGCAAGCTCGCCGACATCGACAACCTTAGGGACTCCTACTTCGCTCCCAGGTAAAACTCCGTTACCTCGGAGTATAAGCCCTGTAGGAGCAGTGGCGGCCATTCGTTATAGGGACTAAGGACCACTAGCGAAAGACTATATGTATGGCAATGTCCGCTGAACTAGCTCGTTGTAGGTTGGTAACGGCTACATGAAGACAAGAGATATCAACCGTACCACCAGGGAGTTAGAACCTAGGAAGCTGGTTAGAAACCGAACAAACCTAAGCCTGGGCGGCCAAGGCAGTTTCCATAATACTTTAGATTACGGGCGATATACAGTCAAGAGTGAAATAAGACAATAACGTCCGTTCCGACGGCGTACCCGAGTCTCAGCGAAAAAGCCACGGATGTAAGGGCGTCCGTCAACCAAGCGCGCGAACGTCAGACGGTCATACCCTCCTCACCCTTTTTTTTAGCCGCGTCCGTAACCCCGGCCATATCCCGAACCACGTCCCAACAATACGAGAAGACCAGCAGCTACTCAGCCGCGTGTACTAACAGCTCAAAGCCGAAGATGAACAGAAAGCGGCAGAACAAGCTGAAGAAGACGTTGTTAAACTTATCGATAGCAGGCTTAGTGACGATAGGCAAACGTTATAGCTTTACCCCGTGTCCCCTAAAGTGTTCTGGTGCTTGGAGTACACGGCGCACACAACGGAACTCCGAGCATTTAATGGAAAATAAACGACCGCGGCGGGTGAACAGGTTTCTTCACGCAGCTAACGGGCGTCTCGTTGTTACCGGGGCAGTTCTGGAGCATAACAGGACCGCGTCGGAGACTCCACATACAGAGGTCAAGCTACGGGCACCGACCTAGGTACTACGTGCTACAATAAGGGGGCTACGTGCTTTTTTTAACCTTCCTCCCCTCTCTCGATCTGAGCTCGGTACGGGCACCCCTTCTACCCTCTTATATAAGCCAGAGCTTCGGTTAGTGTACAACACACTCTGCCAAACAGACAACTGGAACAGTTTATCTTCTGTAGTATGTGTTTCATTTGCGTGAGGTATTATGTGGAGTCACATTTAGAACCTGTCTCCTCGTCGGTGCGTCAGCGATGGGCCAGGTGCCGGGTAGGGAGTCCCGGGAAGAGGAAATTCATGGAGCATTGCGTATGTGCGGGGCTGCGCATAGGTGTCCGGGCATCCGGGACGTAGAGCTT
>KV417597.1:166732-218087 GCA_001630335.1 Athelia psychrophila
GTACTGCCCATAAGATGCTGTCAGCTAATCCTGGCTTGTTACAATAGAGAAGCAGCGATGGCGCTTCTACCATTTCGTACCAAACAAGTACTAGCTAAACTTAGGTCTAATCGTGATTATGGGTACTCATTATCTCCTGTAGGCACGGTTTGATGACTTCAGCCCTAAACAGCGGACAGACGACCAGTGAGACTTTACCCAGTGAAGCTTTGGGAAAAGCCTTCTCGAAGGTCTCTTGAAAGGCTTCGACGACTCTAGCGAGTACCTCCGCGAAACCAGGATGCCATTCGGCCAAAGTAGTGGAAGTTGAAGTTAACTCATGCAAGAGTAAGCCCAGGGCTACTGTGTCTGCTGAGCGCTCTGGACAACTGAGTCAAGCCTATAAGACTTCGTAGTGAGCGGAGTCGTGAATGTATTCTCCTTTAGAAGGTCCCGGAAATCGTCTGAAGCCCTATCAGTTTCATGTTAACGTCGCTCGAAGAGAAAGGCAGACCGTATTCCACGAGATCGCCTATGTGTTGGAGAGCGCACACCCGCGAGTCGCAATAGCCGTCCCTAAGCATGTCCACGAGGATGTAGACGAGACCAGAGTCAAGAAGAACAGTACGGGAGGTTTCTAACAATCCTTTAGATAGCATAAATTATATTGGAACCTAGACTGACCATGTCGAGAAGCATGTGACAGGCATCGAAGACATGCCACTCGTGTCTTTTCCAGCTTGTTGTCGGAAATATCGCCAACTGGAAATGTGTCCCCAATATAGACCGTGCGATACTCCCGATATTCATCCCCATGACATCGGGGATCAGGCTTGTCATCGTGAATTTCTTTGTTCACCCTATTCAAAAAACTAAGAATTTCCCGCAGAGCAGAAGCGCTCTGCTCCGCTGATGCTGCGAGGGGGTGAGAACCAGGAATGGATGCAGATTGGCAATGCCTACCATGATTGACCAACTGGGCCAAAGCATCCAGCGATAAGATCTGTACGCGGAAATTTTTGTCTTGCAATCGTGTGAGCAAGACGTGGATAGTATCAGAGTGCAGTAGGGAGGAGCGAGTACCCTCTGAAAACAAGTTGAGTGTATTTCGGGTGTGTTTGGGTCACATGACAAACCTTGCACTACTAAGCTGCATATGATATGTATAGACATGAGACGCCGGCGACTGTCGTCTTCGCCAACAAGCATGTGAAAGAGCGGATCAATAGAAATGTGGTCTAGAACATGTGGGGCGAGCACAACTGTGCACTATCAAGATCTGCACGTAGTGAAATGATGGATGCCACTAACCATGCTGTACGAGAACTATGAACGAGAACCCCGCGACTTCGCAGATTGCAAAGTCGGGATTCATAAGTATACCAAGATAAAAAGTCAAAATTGAAGATTGGCATGATTTATCTACAAACTGTAAGTTGCTGACGAGATCTATTGAATTGCGCGCACCATACTGAGCCAATTTCACGAGGGCACGAGCCGCTAACCGACGGAAAGTCAAATCTGTGTCAATGGAGAGAGCGAGAACCCTTTTGACGCCGCCGTCTACGACGATTTGGCCTAGGGAGTCCTCTGATACAGCATTAACAAATGTCTGAATCTTGGCAGGTAAATACGCACCATATTCAGCCAATTTGGCAAGGGCGTTGGCCGCCGACATCCGGACATCTGCATCTTTGTTATTGAAGAGAGCGAGAACACCTTTGACACCGCCGTGGGCAACGATTTGGCCCCGGGAGTCCTCTGATACAGCATTAAGATATGTGTGAATCCTGGCAGGTAAATACGCACCATATTCAGCCAATTTGGCAAGGGTGTCAGCCACTGACCCCCGCACGTCTGAATCTTCGTCATTGGAGAGAGCGAGAACACCATCCACGATTTGGCCTCGGCAGTCCTCTGATACAGCATTAATAAATGTCTGAATCTTGGAAGGTAAATATGCACCATATTCAGCCAATTTGGCAAGGACGTTGGCCGCCGGCCTTCGAACATATACATCTTGGTCATTGAAGAGAGCGAGAACCCTTTCGACGATTTGGCCTCGGCAGTCCTCTGATACAGCATCAATAAATGTCTGAATCTTGGAAGGTAAATACGCACCATATTCAGCCAATTTGGCAAGGGTGTCAGCCGCTGACCCCCGCACGTCTGAATCTTTGTCATTGAAGAGAGCGAGAACACCTTCGACGATTTGGCCTCGGCAGTCCTCTGATACAGCATTAATAAATGTCTGAATCTTGGCAGGTAAATACGCACCATATTCAGCCAATTTGGCAAGGGTGTCAGCCGCTGACCCCCGCACGTCTGAATCTTTGTCATTGGAGAGAGCGAGAACACCATCCACGATTTGGCCTCCGCAGTCCTCTGATACAGCATTAACACATGTCTGAATCCTGGCGGGTTAATACGCACCATATTGAGTCAATTTGGCAAGGGCGTTGGCCGCCGACCTCCGGACATCTGCATCTTTGTCATTGAAGAGAGCGAGAACACTTTTGACACCACCGTTTGCAATGATTTGGCCTCGGCAGTCCTCTGATACAGCATCAACAAATGTCTGAATATTGGCAGGTAAATACGCACCATATTCGGCCAATTTGGCAAGGGTGTCAGCCACTGACACCCGCACGTCTGAATCTTCGTCATTGGAGAGAGCGATAATACCATCCACGATTTGGCCTCGGCAGTCCTCTGATACAGCATCAACAAAAGTCTGAATATTGGCAGGTAAATACGCACCATATTCAGCCAATTTGGCAAGGACGTCGCCCGCTGACCGCCGCATGTCTGAATCTTCGTCATTGGAGAGAGCGATAATACCTTCCACGATTTGGCCTCGGCAGTCCTCTGATACAGCATTAATAAATGTCTGAATCTTGGCAGGTAAATACGCACCATATTCAGCCAATTTGGCAAGGGTGTCAGCCGCTGACCCCCGCACGTCTGAATCTTCGTCATTGGAGAGAGCGAGAACACCATCCACGATTTGGCCTCGGCAGTCCTCTGATACAGCATTAATAAATGTCTGAATCTTGGCAGGTAAATACGCACCATATTCAGCCAATTTGGCAAGGGCGTTGACCGCCGACATCCGGACATCTGCATCTTTGTTATTGAAGAGAGCGAGAACACCTTTGACACCGCCTTTGCAACGATTTGGCCTCGGGAGTCCTCTGATACAGCATTAAGATATGTGTGAATCCTGGCAGGTAAATACGCACCATATTCAGCCAATTTGGCAAGGGTGTCAGCCACTGACCCCCGCACGTCTGAATCTTCGTCATTGGAGAGAGCGAGAACACCATCCACGATTTGGCCTCGGCAGTCCTCTGATACAGCATTAATAAAAGTCTGAATATTGGCAGGTAAATACGCACCATATTCAGCCAATTTGGCAAGGGCGTTGGCCGCCGACCTCCGGACATCTGCATCTTTGTCATTGAAGAGAGCGAGAACACCTTTGACACCGCCGTTTGCAACGATTTGGCCTCGGGAGTCCTCTGATACAACATTAAGATATGTCTGAATCCTGGCAGGTAAATACACACCACATTCAGCCAATTTGGCAAGGGTGTTGGCCGCTGACCTCCGGACATCTGCATCTTTGTCATTGAAGAGAGCGAGAACCCCTTCGACGATTTGGCCTCGGCAGTCCTCTGATACAGCATTAATAAATGTCTGAATCTTGGAAGGTAAATACGCACCATATTCAGCCAATTTGGCAAGGACGTTGGCCGCTGACCTCCGAACATATGCATCTTTGTCATTGAAGAGAGCGAGAACACTTTTGACACCACCGTTTGCAACGATTTGGCCTCGGCAGTCCTCTGATACAGCATTAATAAATATCTGAATCCTGGCAGGTAAATATGCACCATATTCAGCCAATTTGGCAAGGGCGTTGACCGCCGTAACTGGACATATACATATTTGTCATTGAAGAGGGCGAGAACACCTTTGACACCGCTGTTTGCAACGATTTGGCCTCGGCAGTCCTCTGATACAGCATTAATAAATGTCTGAATCCTTGGCAGGTAAATACGCACCATATTCAGCCAATTTGGCAAGGGTGTTAGCCACTAACCCCCGCATGTCTAAATCTTCGTCATTGGAGAGAGCGAGAACACCATCCACGATTAGGCCTCGACATTCCTCTGATACAGCATTAATAAATGTCTGAATCTTGGAAGGTAAATATGCACCATATTCAGCCAATTTGGCAAGGACGTTGGCCGCCGGCCTTCGAACATATACATCTTGGTCATTGAAGAGAGGTAAGCACACCAGATTCGACGATTTGTGCATGACGGTCATCTATTTGAGTCTGCGCATTAGAATTTGCATTGAATGGGTGTCATCGGATTGTTTACCTTGTGCCACAAATGATGTCGCAATATCAAGCGCAAGCCGCTGAGGATGATGATTCTCGTTCTCAAGCAAACAGTGTGCATCATTCAACAGTCCAAGAACCAAGACTTCTTGACGTGTATTGCCTGACTAGAATTGAAAATCGATCGTTACGGAATCGGGACAGAAAACCTACCATCCCATATCCAGCACTCAATTATATAACCCGCGAAACTCCGTATGTTGGAGTCTTCGTCGTTAGCCTTGAGTGTCGTCAGCACGGCGCTGATTCCCGCAGTCAATGAAGATTCATCGCGTCCGCCTGCTATCCCTTTTGAGTGCTGACACACACGGGATGTTGCACAATACTTACCACCTTTAGCCCACTCGAAGATACCGCGGAGAGCAAGAAAGCGCATATCCACCTGCGGATCGACGAGCATCTCTACAAGGTTGTTCACTAGAGCATTTTGCGACACGGAAACTTAATAATTCATATAAGCACGCATCACCACCACCGCAGAAAAAAGACAATTACCATTTTCCGAACATTGCTTGATCGCATTCAAGAATGACTTCCGATTGTATAGGGCAGAGGGACCGCTTTCCAGAGTTGCCGCAAGTTCAGTGATTAGCCCAAGACTCAACAATAACAGATGTATCGGAACTGGAACAACTTAGATAGAATTAACGCTGCGGTCGGGATTGACTAACCTGGTGAAAATTTGCGCAGAAACTCTTTGGCAACATTGCAGTGTACGAGATCTCGAAGTAGGACCGATATCAAGATTAGGACTTTGCTTTCTTGAAGCCTGAATGCCAGATGGATGAGCTTCTTGAAAAGTATCATGGACAAACACACACCAAGGTAGCTCGGTGGGCCTGGCAAATTTGCAGAGCGCTTCAAGACCCTGGACCTGAAGTTTCATATTGCCCTTGATACCATCGTTGTGCAAGGCGAGTAGGACTCGATGTGATGCGCCCTCGACCTCGTTAAGAGCGTCACACCCTCCATCTTAACACATAGTATGATCGTTATCTATATCATAAATTTGAAACAAAGAATCACTAACCTGACCATGTCAGGACCGTCAGCCGATGCAGCGACGTCAAAGCATCCACAGCGGGGTTTTCAAGGTTTTCGATGACCGTCTTCGCTGCGGTTACATCAAATATATCCATCTCCAGAAGATCTTTCCATTCGTTGGGGCAAATGAATTGGGTCTCGCCTGATGATGTTATCTCACTTCTTGAATCAAGAAGTTTTTTCCATTTGGCTGAGAGATCAGTCTTAGAAAGATGAGGCAGGATAGCCTTCGGTTCGTAGCCAGAAGGAGAGAAGGCAACGGAAGCGTGAACCTTCTGCCCGGCTTGGACTTTGCGGCCTCTGCCACGATGCCAGCTTCGTCATAACATAACGTAAGCGGATGGAATGCAGCAGCTGGAAGATACAAGGGCTCACCGCATCGTCATCTCTTCGTGGGTTTTGTAAGAGAGTCGAGTGAACGGCATATACTCGAAAAGTTTCCAAACCCCTGTGAGCGATTCGTTCACAGCGCCCAGCTCGTCCCATTTCCATTTGGCATTGTAGAGCTTCATTTTCAACCCGCACGATATCGCCTCGTAGCACATCCAAAGCAGCGGAGCGCCGCTGCGGTTCAAGTCGGGATTTAGCCCATTTCCGCCCCCGCTGCTCGAATCAATTAGCTGTAATCAAACATCGCATTAGTCTGGGAATACTCACATGTCGGAGTGCGTCCCGGTGAACCAGGTCTCTTTGATGTGTGGCTTTGCAGAAATGTTTTGTGGTTCCGACTGAACAACACTGCCCCCGTTTCCTTCTGCGTCGGCGTTGGGGTTAGCTGGTGGTACGAGATTCGGGCCTGCTCCACCGCGCGCATATTCCGGCAAGAACTTCACTCGACGTTCGTCTAGCGCTAGAGCATGTCGGAAGTAACATATGTTATCCGGGGCTATCGTCCCCGGAAGGTTTTTCCCCCTCACAATTCCGATCGAGGATACGGTATCCCTGTCATTCATGTGTTAGCAGAATTTGACAGCAGCCAGGGTGAATCGCGCACCAGACGCCTACAAAATGAACCCTAACATCCCGGGAAAACGTGTCTTTAAACCGTTTCGACATGGCCTCGGGCGGCTGCGTCTCGGCATCAGCGGATGCGGTGGGCATGGGAGGCACTTCGCTATTGTGGTCGGCGTAAATCTCATATGCACTGCGAGAACATGTCAATTATTGCTGGCGCTCAGCTCTAGTTAGTACATACAAAGGAATCTGCTCTTCGTTGCCTTTGTAGATGAGTCCGACCTGAAAGGATAGGTCAAAGGAAGAGCACGAACTTGAACATAGAACTGTACTTTGTGGATCATGGCCGCCAGAGCGCGCACTTGGTAGGCGCCTCGAGAGAATCCTTGATGAATTATCAGCTTGAGTTAAGCGTGGAATATACAGGTGATCTTACCGAACAGAAATATACGATCACCGGGCTGAAAGTTGTCAGCCACCCAGCGATATGCGTTTATCACGATCTTCTCGAAGTTCCTGCAAAGTGGATTTCAGCTACGCTAAGGGAAACAAATATGCAACATCGATTCGAACCAGGCGATTCCTAGGTCGACAGAGTTATCAACGACCTGTTTCCAGTAGTTCAGTGATTTCCACGAAGGGGCAGCATAGGTGCCAATCCCGCTGTTGTAATAAGTAATCTGGGAGTCGTCCTTGATGATTTGACTGTATAGTTGTATGACATTCGTACTCTTGGGGTAAATCAGCGTCGTCATAAGGGAACGGCGGACATGTCACTCAACGTGCTGACCGAACTGATTTGAGGTCCCGTCAATGTGGACGGCGAGAATTCTGCCATTTCCGCTCTTAGGTGGGCCATTTATTTCAGCACATTTGCATTGGGGATCGCAAGGTCTGCTCGGAGAGTTGTGTCAGTAAGAAGGTCGACCCAAGAACATCGTGGCTTACTTGGGGGGAGGGTTGTCTGCGGTCGATGGCATCCAGTTTATTGCAAAAAGAAAGATTTGAGTTCGGTAAGTCGATAGTGAAGTAGAAGTAGAAGAAGAAAGAGTGCTGAGCCTACTTGAAGTACGTTGCTAAGCTAATGCAAAACGTGTTTTGTGGCTCTCTACCCCGCGGCGAATAGCTGAATAGACCATAACAATCTCACCTGTGATCGGCGAGGCTCAATTGAATTAAACCCTACTAGGGCCGAAAGAAGAGGAACTCATTCTGAGCTGCAGGCAACCTGCAGGACCGCAAGCAACTCGGAGACTTCATCTCCGACTCCCAGTTACACGGGCACATACACAGACATACACGGTCCATCAGCAAATGGTGCGAAACCAAGTTATGGGTACCGGATAATAGATATAACAAGGGCGACGCAGGTGCTGATTGCATGTTATAGGGACGGTTATCTATAATACAAAAGACTATCTATAATCTATAATCTATAATCTATAATACAAATCTATAATACAAAAGACTATGGTAACGTAAGAGCGTTGCGATTGGCCAGAGACAAAACGGCCTGCTGATTGGCTGGACAAACACTTCAGGGCAGCTTTTCGGTCGCTTTGCGTACGCTTCGAGCGCCGAGCGCGTCGCCGTATGTCAACTTTCATCATTTACCTCTATCTTACGGTTCTCGACCACGCATGACGGCGGGTGCCCCAAGCAGCTCTGACAATTTAGCTTCAAGTCCTCTCACACCACACAGCTTGCGGCGGCGACGGGATCGCAACAGACGAGAGTCGGAATGGAGTCCTAGCATCAATCGTCGCCAGGTATGGATGCATCATTTGCAGAAGACGAGAACATATCTGATTTCTTTGCTAGCCTTCTCCACCACAGCGCCCTTTAAATCCACTGACTCCATTGACCTTTCACCGATCATCCACACCAGGTACATCTCGCGGAAATCACCAACCTAATGCTCAGTCGCAGCGCGGATGCCAGTCAAACGACGAGAATGATCCGTTTGTGGTGAGTTTCGAATAGATAATAGCATCATCACATATACTGATCTATCTAATAGGTATCTGCCCGCCCACCCAACGCATCGCCGCCCCTTGCCACCCCCCCTGCAACATCTACCTCCGCCCCCGTTAGCAAACGAGCAATAGCTCAACAAAATCGCCGCACACGAGAACGTCTCGAACGGGCTGAAGTTGAACGTCTCAAACAGGCTGAACGTCTCGAACAGGCTGCGCGAACATTGACACCGGCAAATGTCGACACACCACCCGCTGCGCGTACACGATTGGATCATCAACGGAACCGTCCACTGACCCCAAACGGCTCTCGCGTGCTGCCTACACCTCCTCATACACTCCGGAACATGGGAGCTCCTGGTGCACTTCAAGTCAGACACCAAGCCGGTGCAGAGGATGCGAGGAGAGGTATGCTTTTTTCTAGCCAACGGCCATTGATTCAGAACTGACGAAATGGTGCAGTGACTCCACTGCCTGCAAAGCCACGCAGGATCCTTCCCAGGGAAAGGACAGCAGGGCCACCCGTGCCGGTGCCAAGAGCTCATCGCGCTCGCGCTATCCCTCCCGCACGCCGCACCTATCAGGAACCAATAACGCGCAATGATCTCGGGCGCATGGAGGCTTCATGCAGTCACTGCGGTGCTTTGCATTGGATTGGCGAACGTGTGACGACGTCTTCATGCCGAAACCCCAAATTCGGATCGTGCTGCGATCACGGACATGTAAGGCTCGAGGCGCCACCTCCTCCTCCGTACCCTCTCCAGCAGCTTTTTCTCGGCGCCACCTCCCAAAGTCGGGAATTCCTGGAAAATATTCGCCAGTACAACGCCGCGTTCGCGTTCACGTCTCTGGGGGTCAAACAGGACAACGCAGTAAATGCGGGCACGGGCCCATACGTCTTTCGGATTCAAGGGCAACTCTGTCATCGTGCGGGCGCCTTACTTCCTCAACCCGGCCATGTACCGTCTTACGCACAGCTATATATCCATGACCCCCGAGCTGCTTTACAGTATCGCCAGGATCGCAATGGGAGAGTCCGCGAGGACACAATGCAAATACTCCAGAATGTCATATCTGCGTCTCACTACTATACCCATCTCTACAAACATGCCCATGAGGTCTTGCGGGAACACGAAGATGTCCCGGATGTGTCAATTCGTCTCCGCTGCGCACCCAATCAGGATCGCCGACGCTATAATCTCCCAACAGCCGACGAGGTTGCAGTCATTTTACCAGGAGACGGTTCGCAGCCCGCAGATAGCCGCGACATTATTTTGCGGCTACGTGCTCCAGAGGGACCATTGCAGCGCATTAGTGACGGGCATGTGGCATACGCTTGCCTTCACTATGTGTTGCTCTTCCCCCACGGTGAAGACGGCTGGCATTGGGATCTCCGGATGTACGATCCGGAGAAGGAACAACCCCGGCGTGTCTCACAGATACGGCATTGCGCCTATCGAATCCACGCACGACCCAACTATTTCAACACGATTCTACGCGGGGGGAGACTATTTCAGCAATACATGGTCGATATGTGGGCGTCAGCGGATCAAAACCGACTCAAGTTCCTCCGTAACAATCAAGGCATGATTCGGGCTTCCCTCTACAGTGGTCTCGAGGACGCCGTGCATGCGGCAAATCGTCAAATCGACCTCAATGAGCTTGGTCGTCGCTTCATCCTCCCTTCATCGTATACTGGCGGGCCGCGATATATGCAACAATGCCTGCAAGACTCGCTTGCACTGGCGCGATTTTACCGCAAGATAGACCTTTTTATTACGGTCACCTGCAATCCACAGTGGCCCGAAATCCAACGCGAGCTTTTCCCTGGTCAGCAGCCTTCGGACCGTCCAGACTTGGTCGCACGTGTATTCGCTCTAAAGCGGAAGGCAATCCTTGATTATATTAACAAGGACTCTGCATTCGGCGGTGTGGCAGCGTATGTGTATACCATTGAATTCCAAAAGCGGGGGCTGCCACACATGCACCTCTTAGTCTTTCTGGAGCACGATCACAAACTTCTCACCCCAGAAGACATTGATACGGCAATATGTGCGGAGTGGCCGAATCCAGAGATCGAGCCACAGCTGTTCGAGACAGTGCGTAAATGCATGGTTCACGGGCCATGTGGCGCGCTCAACCCAAGGGCACCTTGCATGGAGAACGGGAGGTGCACGAAGAGGTTTCCCAAGACTTTCCAAGATTACACTGCGATGGACCACGATGGCTACCCACGATACCGCCGACGCGACGATGGGCGCGAATATGAAGTCCGCGGACATATGCTGGGCAACCAATGGATTGTTCCATACAACCCCCAAATGTCTGCAAAGTTCGAATGCCACATCAACACCGAGTGCGCTGTATCATTTGCCTCGGTGAAATATATCAACAAATATGTACACAAAGGTGGAGATCGTACAACTCTCGAAGTGAATGAGAGGGACGAGATCACGCGGTACATTGATTCTCGCTACTGCTCATCCGCCGAAGCTGTCTGGCGTGTACTTCAGCAGGATCTACATGCACAAAGTCCCAATGTTGTCCGTCTACAGGTCCACCTTCCCGGGCAGCACTTGGTCACCTTCGATCCTGATGAAAGTCTCGAAACAATCATGGAACGCGCCGCCTCCCAACAAACCACCCTTACAGCATTCTTTCGCGCTAATACGGACACGGGGCAGCTTGGAGTCGAAGCTCGAAAATGGACCTACCAGGAGTTTCCCCAATACTTTGCATGGAAAGACGGCATGAAGCGTTGGGCTGTACGACAGAGAGGCTTTGCAATTGGACGGATGTACTTCGTACCTCCAACAGCGGGCGAAAAGTTCTACATGCGGACTCTGCTTACAGTAATGAGAGGCCCTCGGTCTTTTGAAGAGCTTCGAACATTCGATGGGGCCGTATATCCCACTTTCCGAGAGGCATGTTTAGCGCGAGGCCTACTCGAAGATGACGGAGAGTGGCGGCAGTGTCTTCGCGAGGCGGCAGATATGCAAACAGGCACGCGACTCCGACATCTCTTTGCCACCCTCCTTCTCTTTTGCAACCCCAGCCAGCCGGATGTACTCTGGAATGAGTTCCGACAGTTTATCTGCGACGATCTCCGGCATCGCCTGGTGACTTCGATGGGCCGTGAGAACCCCGCTGAGGAAACAATCTACGACTTTGGTCTATACCTTCTAGACAAGATCCTCGAGCAGTCAGGGCATCATCTAGGTGATTTTCCACCCATGCCCATACCTCAGGAGAATTGGCACCTTCAAGCCGAGAATCACCACATATCGGAGCAACTCAGCTATGATCGTGAGGCGGAGCATCAACGTGCTTTGGAGCTAGAGCCTCAATTGAACGAGGAGCAATCTACGGCCTATAACCGTATTGTGGACTCTGTTATACAGGAAACAGGTCAAATGTTTTTTCTGAATGGTCCAGGAGGAACAGGGAAGACTTTCGTGTATAACACTATATGTCACAGGATTCGGGGCGAGGGATGGATTGTGTTATGTGTAGCATCTTCCGGTATCGCTGCACTCCTGCTCCGTGGTGGGCGCACTGCACATTCCATGTTTAAGATACCTGTCGAGGGTCTTACAGAGGAATCACACTGCTCAATACCGAAGGAGGGGATGGTGGCGGGGCTTCTCAGAATGACGAGGCTGATCATATGGGACGAGGCGGGCATGCAGCACCGGCATGCACCGGAAGCCGTTGATCGCACGCTGCAAGACATACGAAATTGTGAGCGACCATTTGGCGGGATCTCTGTCGTGTTTGGAGGTGACTTTCAGCAGATCCTTCCTGTTGTAGTCAAAGGATCTCGCGAAGAAACTGTGGCTGCATCTCTCCAGCGCTCACACCTTTGGCCGCATATTGAAGTCCTCAAGCTTCACGAGAACATGCGTCTCGAACAGGACCCCAATGCACGTGAATTCTCCAGTTGGCTACTGGATGTAGGTCATGGACGGGGACTTGCCGCCGATGGATCATTCCGCCTTCGCGACAACATGTCGTGCCCCGATATGCAAAGTCTCCTTGACTTTATCTATCCCGGTCTCGCCAGTCCACTTCCGCCACCACCAGAATATTTTTTGAATAGGATGGTGCTCTCAGCGCGAAATAGCAACATCGAAGATATCAACATCGAGACCCTTTCACGCATGTCGGGTCCAATCAAGAATTACCCTAGCGCCGACTCAGTAGCATCCGAGGCAGGGGCTGATGGTCAGCTCGCAGAGGCTCTGCCGTCAGAGTTTCTCCGATCTCTTGCAGCTTCAGGTCTTCCGCCCGGAGAACTCAAGTTGAAAATAGGTTGCCCTCTGCTCTTACTGAGAAATCTATCACCGGGGCGGGGACTTTGCAATGGTACGAGGATGGTTGTGGTGCGCATGACAGAAAGGGTATTGGAGGTTAGACTTATCGGAGGGGACCACAATGGTGAACTTGCATTTATTCCCCGCATCACACTCACTCCCTCTGGCAATTTGACACAGTATGCCTTTGTGATGCGACGTCGCCAGTTTCCCGTCTGATTGGCTTTCGTGATGACAATCAACAAATCACAAGGCCAATCGGCGAAGGATGTCGGCCTCGATCTACGGGTCCCTGTATTCTCGCATGGACAGCTCTATGTTGCGCTTTCACGTGCAACCTCAGGAGATCGCATCAAGGCCGTTCTCCCTCCTGATTCTGATGGATTGTCGACAACGAACATTGTTTATCCCGAAGTTCTACTTGATTAAGGTGTGTCACTTTTCATTATCTCCAATTCTACATTCATTGCTCACGATGGAGAACAGCACACCAATTATGATATTCTGTACACCTAGATTAAGTCTATACATGTCAATATAATCTAATTGTGTCTACGGTTCTCGACTACGCATAACGGCAAAGAGCATCCAATGCATTGTTCCCACGCCACTTTCGCGACGACGGTCCATCTTCGTCGCTTGCACGCCTATTAATTAGTCTCCTCCTTGGCACCACATCCCACACTCGCTTAATTGTGTACTGGCATCCACGGTCTTGAACTACCTAAGCCAGTTTGTGCTATGTGTGCTATGCTATACCAGCTTCGGTGTGAAGTGAGTGCAACATGTTGGCTGCTGCAACCACGTCGATCGTAAGATTACGTTGCACAATTTTACAGAATCACCGGCCCTTCGGCAGGATTTAAATTGCTCTGCTTTACATCTCCCCTCTACATTGAGCATCAAGCACAGACTACTTTCACTTCTAAGACGGAGGATATAATAATGTATGACAAGCAAGCAGTAAGTCGACACCAGCCTCATGCTCCAGATCAAACATCAATACTGACTTTTCCAGCCCGTCGGACACCCTTCCCCAGAGTTTGAGAGCAATGAGAGCGACAGTGATGGTGATGGTCTGCCCTCTGTAGGTCAACTCTCCCTACTTTGCTCCCAAGTTACATTGCTGATTGCTTTCAGCTGATTGCATGTGCTGAAGAGGACACAGCGGAGATGGGACTAGCAGTGCCAGCCCACGACAATCCCAGTGCTCGCATTGAAACAGATCTGGTCTCAAAATTGAACTGCATCAACTACTGCATCGAATACCAGCAGCGAGGCACTCTCCACTGCACCATCCTTAGGGCCTCATCGGATGCTACCCGTGGAAAGCTTTGAAGGTATGCAATTGCCCATTTGCTATGTTCGAAAGCTTACACTTTTCCCACCAGCTTCACTGCTGTTTAGTTTCCTTCGCCCGTAGTTATACTTTTGCTTAACAACATAGATATTTCATTACTGTTCGCCAAGAATGCCATGCCTGTTTCGATCATCCACGGGAGTCCACATCATCCCCCTGCTGCGGCGAGCCTTGAAGAAAATTCTCGAACACGGAAACGGCATACTGAAGAAAATTCTCGACAGTGCAAACGGCATACTGAATAGAATTCTTGAACGTGCAAACGGCATATTTGCCACAATTACGTACGGTATGTTTGACTCGCGCACATCACAGAAACTTCTCGAAACCTACCGCCACCCGATGGAAAGGTATAAAAGTGCTTGGACATTCATGGCGAACCTCAGACACTTAACCCGTCCTTTCCATCTCAAGTCCTCATAGATTCTCAGCCGCCCATGTCTTCAGCAGCTATCACTGCAGTTGTTGTCCTCGAAAGCCCTCGCAATGCACCAGATTCACCGAAGACCATTTTCTTCGACGGTCAGATCTATCAGGGTGCTGGACAACCTCTGTTGGCTGCTTTCCGCTACTTTAATGCGAACAATATGGTATTTGATGATGTAGGGTTCTATTTTCTGCATGCCACGGTAGGCTCTGCCAATTGGTACATCATTCAAGCACTAATGCACATTGGTCACGACAGGTTGCGAAAATGGCGGAGGGTGCAGTAATACCACCATCTGAATCCGACATCGTGTACGATTTAGTTGGCGATATTGTGTTTGTATGTGTGTTTTTCCCAGTCTATTCATTTTACTGATATTTTCTGTTGTTAGCTCATTCCTGCCCCGGATGTCGATCCCAAGTATCTACCTTGGGTGCACATTGCTGGCACTGTTTGTGCAACACCGTCATCCTTAAAGGACACTTTTGACATCAACGCTTCTCAGTATACCTCCGCACTCAGGGATGCCAAGAAACATGGCGGCTCCACTCTGCCCGTGCGCTGCTTTGTGAAGGACTCTCCGAAATACAAGCAATATAGCAAGCCGGTCCCTAACGTGAACAGTCAAGTGACCTTTACCGGATCACTTACATCCGTTGACAGGAATGCTGAAAACGGTACTCCCGAGTATTTCCGTCTCGAAGTGGATAGCGTCACTTTCATGGGCAAGGCAACTGTTCCGGCAAAGCCATCTCCTGCCCCTGCCAGTATGGTACTCTTTTCCTCTGCGCTTTCACTATTACTTACAATTCATCTTTCCAGGTAACTCGCAGACACCTGCAAAGCGAAAGCCCAAGTATAATTGGTCATCAGAGTCACCAACCCCCGCGAAACGTTCTAAGCCCGATGCCGATAATAATAATGCTGCCAGTGCTTCCAGCAGCCAAACCAGTACTAATTGACATACTTTTGCGTAGTTTAGACCCCCAATTCTATCTCACCCTTGCGATGTTTCAATTTTTGCAAAATGTCCGTGGCGAAGCACGGGTCGCTGCTAGTAGTCTGTTATAGTTACGAGTCCTTTACATAAGCGGGACTCGTTTTATAATTGAAGCTAGATCAGAAAACCAAACAAGCGCTCGTCCCCCAGTTACTTATCCGGTCCGTATACCACGTCATTGTTCGATTCTAGTAAGGTAGGCCTCATTATCTGCCATCCAACGTCACGTGCTTTTCCGTGACTTTTCGTGACTTTCGCAAGAATAATCTAACTACATCTTGAGAAGCGGAGCAATCGCAAATCGCCTGCAGCAATATTTGCATTCATAGCTTTTCGAATTAATGCTGCAGCCGATTTACAAGAAATGAAAATTTGACGTTGTTTATTGATTTACACTGACGTTTGGATGGTTTATGCTAAGGCAACGTGCCTGCAAGCAACCTGCGAGTGCCCGGAACCCAGCCCCAGCAGCCTCCAGCAGCCCGTCAGCGTTTCTCAGCACCCGATCATCACTGCGATTCTAATCATGCCCAAAAGAAACCGTACTAATGTGCAGTGCTTGGAGAATCTACCTACAACACGGAAAAAGGCTAAGATTTCTGGCAAAGAAAATGTGAGTCAATTAAAGGAACAGAGGGGAATTGTACAATGACATAGCATCCAAGGTGCCTCCGTACAACATAAATAGTTCACCAGGGCTCGCGAAGCCATCGCAAACAGTCATAATAAGTTCCGAGGAGCCCGAGCAACAACCTGGACCGCCAGGAGAGTGGCGACAAATTCTTTGTACCCTCTAACCATGCTCGTTCTTCTGTCCCTGCTTGCGGCGGCGGCATCCTGATAAGGTATGTGCCCACGCCACCTGGCCGACCCTCCGAGGATAAGTCCAACGGTCACATCAGGTCACACTCGCGTGGCGTTGGATGGCAGATAATGAGGCCTACCTTAGCTTCTAGAACATTCCCCGCACGCAGTCCTCACCCAGGCCATTCGTTAATCTTATCAGCCCTCTAAACCGCGACACCCAGTAAAGCACCACCACCTTACGCAAAACACACGGACAGCGCCGCGGACAAGCACAAAGCCAAAGCCAAACGCCTGCATTCATCCATCTCTCCTGGGTGTACTCTCCGCGCCCGCGTCCTCATCGACGCCGACAGCTTCAACTCCTTCCCAAGACCATCTGGGAATCTCCCTCCCTGCTTTCCCCGTGCTAGCCTTTTCTGTGACGCTCGCAAAGCCGCCAGCGGATGGGATTGACTCGGAGCGAGAGCCTGGAGACGATAGAGGTGATCATCCTTAGCGCCTGGCAGATCACGCGATGTATAGGCTTGCCTTCCTCACCCACGATGCGCGTCATCTTCAGCCTGCCCGTGTGCGCCTGGTGCCGTAGTGGTGGCGGCGACGCAGGCGGCACGAGATGTATCCACGAGAGGTGCTTGAGGCTCGACTCGAATGTGCTCGCCATCCACGAGTGTGCGCGCTTCATCCGCTCTGACTGCTCTGTGTCTGTACACTCCGCTCCACCCCTGATGGTGATGCCAAGGGGATCAGCCTAGGCGGGCTTAAAGTCGACCGGCTAGGTGAGGTCCAGCGCGAGCTCGTTGAGGCTCGTCGTCCCCCGCAGCACCACATAATCTGCCCGCGCGAGTGGTCCGTGAGCACCCAGAACCTCGGCATCTGGTAATACATGCCTAACACCGCCTCGTTCTTCATCACCGCCTTCTTCCGGCGCGAGGTCTCTTTCGCCTCCTTCCCCATTTACAAGTGTGGGTGCTGTTGGTCGGAGGGCAGGTTCGCGGGCTGCTGGAAGATCGCCAGGTTGTCCTTGCCAAGTAGCATGTCGCACCAGGAGTCGGCGGTGGCGGTTTTGGAGCATTACCGTGAGTCCAATCACGAATTTCGGCTTGCTCTCTCACCACCACCAACGCGCTCACTGCCTCGTTCAGCGTGAAGAACACACGCGTACACGACGGGAACGAGGTCGCGCAGGTCTACCTCGGCTTCCCCCGTTCACGGGCGAGCCGCCGCGGGTTCGAGCGGAGCTTCCTCAAGAAGGGGCAGAGCGCACAGTTCAGCATCGGCGAAGGTGAAGGATATTTTAATCTGGGACGTGATTACGCAAAGCTGGGTGATTCCCGCTGGTATCGCTTGTCATATTCCGCCGTTCACAACCCGGTCGACTTGCAATCTCATACCTAACCTGATATAAAAACCCCTATGCGCTACGTGAGTCCTTCGCTTTTAGCATGTGGTTCTGGGCTGACATTTTCGTCCAGTATTGGTAATTACTGAAGTATACTAGACTAGTCATGACGTTTTTGCAAGGTTTCTCAATAACGACGGGAAGGATTTAGAAGGTGTCTACCGAAATCCAGAATACACTACTTTAGAGATACGAGTGTTTTCATAATGTGTGCCGAATTGAAGTGTATGGACAGAGAAATGTGGGCCACACCCAAACAGGACTCGTACATGCCGCTTGACGGCCATCACCCCCAAGTCATTTTTTAGCGGAGAAATTGTTTTCATAGAAAGCTACTTAGTTTCTCCATACGCTCCATTCCCTGCCTCAGCTCGCCGTTCCTCCAAGTATCGACGCGGCTCTTGCAAGGGCTGCATACTTCATTGTAACACTCACGGGTGGCTGCATCACAGAGTAGATTATGAGCGCTGTTCATACTCACAGCGGTCCGAGATCCTAACTGCTGGAGCTTGACCCTCCATTAAACCAGATGTTTTAATTCAAGCTGCGCTTTAGGTATGGCGCGACAAGATTTCAGGTTCGAAAAGCTAGAGAAAGAGACTCAAAGTTGAAAAAGACGAACGCGATGACGGTTGAAGTCAACGAGGCTACTGTCACCGAACCAGTTTCTTCTCTTCCCATCCACATCCAACGGTACCGCGACCTGGCATTTCTATCGCAAAGGCCGTTCTTGGTCTTATCCTCGGCACTAAAATCGCAGACGGCTTCAACAATGGCATAGGCAAGTAAGAGTATATGTTCGACATGGAGAGCCTGTGGATCTGTGGATACGCGCCGGAACATGCATGCGTTATGGGGTACTTTGAGGAGAAAGACCCTGAGGTAGCAACTGCGGACCTAGTCCTCTGCCCATAGTCTGCGCTAGAACGTGCTATTGAGGCTCTGCTTGAGGTCTTCCAGCTAACAAGATCAGCAGACAAGTCGCCTCACACAACGTGTTCTTCCCAATAGGCTTCGACACCGCATTTATTCTCCTGTCATCGACCATACCTCCTACGGTTTCCAATCCCAATGGATATGGCTCGGGTCTAGCCGTTACCCCTTCTTTCAACCTTTCTTCGTGCCTCGAAGAAATCACATTGCGCATCATGGATCAAGCCACGGGCATCGAACTGCAGATGTATCATTCAGAGGCCGCGCCGGGACAATACGAGATCGTGATAGGGCCAATGTCGCCCGTGCAGGCATTCGACGCGCTCGTCTAAACAAAAGAGTGTATCGTGGCCGTCACCAACATTTCGGTATTGCAAACGGATATCATTGATTCGTACAGCAGCTATTCCAATTGTTGCCAAAAAGAGTTGGACAAGAGGGCGAAAGGCAAGCAAAAGGCGAAACTCGACACTCATGTGCACCAACTTATCGACTACCAGAAGAGCATAGCCTGCCTAAGAACGCTATGCCAAGGCCTATACCAGCCCCAATACCGGCCCCAATGCCTGCGCCGATTTTCTTTCCCACTCCTCCCATACTGGCCGACTGCAAGCGTGCGAACCAACTGCCTGCAGGAATGGTGCCACCGAAAAAGCGACGCTGAGCCCACGCGGCAGTCTTGCCTGCAATAACGGAATGATATGAGAACTGACGTATGGCGGGCATTGGATTTCATAATACCTTTGACGGGACCGGCAGGTCCGAATCCAAACAAGGTAAATATCGGCCGCAGGATCCAATATTGAGGGACCACCATGCCAACCACAGAGAACACAAGTGCCCCAGCAATGGCTGGATGTTGCTCGATCAAGTCGCCTGTCAAGGTACGTATATCAGCAAGCGATCGGGCCATGCACTGATCATGGATTTTACTTGCCAGTGGTGACGAGGATGTTGCGAATATGCGGCTCCATTGCCTCAAAATGAAATCTGGCTTCATCCTCAGGGATTCCAACAGCTACAGCCGCGCGAATGACCCCGCCTTCTACCCTCGTCAAAATCTTCGCCACCAAAAGGTGTCGTTCGGCGTGATTCTCGGCGCGATTGGGAGGTGGGAAGTCCTCTTCAATCTCATCCGCAAGCTTGCCCATCTCTACAGCCAAAATCTCATACAGGTCGTTCACCGATTTCCCATGCTGCTCCACCACAGAGGCTTTCATAATCTGCACGCGCTCGATTAGGTGGGACATGGAAAACTTGATGTCCGTGATTCCCGAAGCAGCGGAGGCATATGTGACAGCAGCATCTTGAAGAACGTAGTCCGCATATTTTTGCAGAATTACACCCATCGACACCGCGCGATCCCAGAAGTTGGACGCAACGTCTTCGGAATGCCATGCACCTGTGTAGCTCACGTCAGCCGGGGTAGGTCGATGACTTATCTGAGCCTTACTGTCGTACGTTCCCAACGCTTAGTTATGCGCATTGATGAGGAAACATCGATTTCATATAAATACAACCCTCACCATTTGGCCATGCCGCGGAGTTTGACCATGATACCGTTGGCTTGGCATCGATGAGAAGCGGGAGCACGGAGAATAGGGCAACGAGCTGGTACCCGATGAAGCGGAAATGCATAAGAAGGTTACTTTGCAGTCTCAAAAGATAAAGTAGACCCTGTTCGACGCTATTTCAGTGGTAAAGCAAAGACAAGGGCAGGAAGCAGTGATTAGCGCCTATATGATGTTTTTGTACGTGCTGTTTGTTTGGTCAGAACCTTGTGTCCGCTTTCAAGGATCTGCGGCATAGCCACGGCGTGGCAAGGACAACGTCGAGACTGACTTTGGAATCGATGCAGCCGGGAATATTGTTTCATACAACACTCAGATGCGAATTCGATGGGGAACTGCCAGGTTGGAAGCGATTCAGAAACATACAATGCTTCGGGTGGCACCTTGTTCAGGGTTGAATTCGGTATGTGCCACCCACGCAATTTATCTCCAGTTATGCTTTCCAGATGTACCACACTTCTTGTAGCGCAACTTGAATGAGTCAATGCCCATATGGCGAAATTCTGCCAGGATGGTGGGAGGCGAGATCGACGGCTTACGAAATCGGATCCTCGAATCTATTTGAGTAGAGAAACCATCGAGTATCTTTAAGCACAAGAAAACCTGAGCCTACAGTAGGGCATGCATGTATTTGGAGGTATTTGAGGGCTCCGGGGATAAACCCTGTGGTTGAACTATGTTCAAGATTAATAGTTAGAGTTGCCGATTCCAGAACTCGGGGGCAAGAAGATGGAATTCACAAGGGCCGGTAGCGGATGTACATAGTACAAGTTCCCCGCAGGAGTCCGGTTATTGAATGAGCTCAATATTACATCGAGTTTAGAAAACCATTACTCATTTAAGAGCGCAAGGCGCAGGCGTGCCGAATTATTCGGGTGACAGCTCTCCTCGGGCTATCGCTTGATTGTCTGCGTGGATTCGGTATACACGTATACGCTGTCCTATCCGCGCAATTTGTCCCCCAAGTATTATGTTTCCAGATATATTATACCTTTTGCAGGGCGTGCCAAATAATCATTCGACGTTCATTGCCAGCAAGGGGGGAGGGGAGATGTGTGAAGACGGCCAAGACAGGTCACGAGTCAGGGCCAGCGACGAAGTTGAGCTGGATCAACCGATGCGAGCCCCATCATCCAGCCAGCCCCCTTGAATTCCCATGAAGGATCCTGTTGCATAAAGTTAGAAAATCATTACTCATTCGGGGATGCAAGCTTGCAAGGCGTGTCGAAGCTTGATCCGCATGACGAGATTTTGTTAGCGAGGCTTACGCCTGTAGCGTCCATTCTGCGCCAATTGCTTGGAACGAATGGACCCACGAGCCCACGAATTCATCGGAAGTCTGGGGAGAGGAGCTCAAGGCTGAAGAGTGCATTCATTCTCCTAGTCGATACGGCGTGCCGAATTCAAGTTTAGACTGGTACCAGTAATAGTATAGCCTGCCGCTGGCGAGATCAGCAGGTGTGCCACGTGAAGACTTGAGGTTTGAGAGCGGCCCTGCGCTGATATACGCTAGTATGGAGTAAACGAGGGCTGTTCCTAGGCGGCGTATTGGCCACAATGGAGTTCTACATGTAGCGGGGGCGTGTAGTAGCTGATGATCCGTATAACGAGAGTTTGCCAGCGAGTTTGGGAGGTGTGAACAGCGTTTGCGGTTCGAATATAGCAAAGCTGAATGGGTGAGAAAGGTGAACTGCGATGGGTGTGCATTTAGATGTGTTTCCGGGATGAGCCAAGAAGGGATGAGCCTTGCCAGAGCAGAAAGAGGCAGCGCGGACGCGGTGATAAACGCGCCCTCGTGACCGCCACGCGTACTTAGCAGGCCTCGTGTTCATGTCTTCTAAAGTTTTCTATTGAGGTTATTCCCCCATATATCACACTCTCTCATTCAACCACCACAGTCACGCCGACCCTTTCCCGACCCCCTCCCCCTCTCTTTTTTGCCCTCCTTTCTCTCCACTTCTCTCTGGAGCTGACGACCTTCACGACACCATTAAAAGCCGCAATAATGCTCTCGCTTTTGACCTCATCAATATCCTCGGGTATCGGCCCTGTATTCCGGAGTTCGACGCAACACAACATCCCACCAACCGCCCAGGAGCACAAGCACCAACCATACCAACTGCATCAACCACAGCGCACACGCGCGAAGCGACCACCTAGCGCAAGCACCCCGTACACACGGTTTCTCCCGAGCCGGGCAAAGGCGAGCGCGACGGTGTGCTTATCGAATGCGACGACGACGGGATGCAACTCGACGAGCGTAGTGCCAGACGAGCCACCGAATCTGAACGCCATTCCATTTCCATCCGCGCCGATCAGCATCGACTTCCCCGAGTTCGATGGCAGCTGCAGTGGAGAGGCGTTGAAAGGGGACGCAGAAAACGCCCCGCAAGACACCCTGCAGCGGAACCCGCGCCCCATCCCACGCCGCAAGCGGTCCAACTGCAACGTGCCCTTGAACCCAGCTAGGGGAACTGCGCCGACACGCGGCACCCCGCTGCCGCACTTGCAGCTCCAGACACAAAGGGGCCACGCGTCCAGCTCGAGAAAGCACCCATCCACGACAACACCGGGACAGGCCCGCCCGAGCACGAAGCGTGTACGGAGGACGGGTTCGAAGCGTGCAAAGGCGGATATGCAGTTCGTCGCGCTCGTGCACCGGAGTGTCGTTGCTGCGTTAAGGCTGTCCACGCGTGGCCATTCGCATCCGCAGCGTATGGATGTAGACTCGGATCTGGCTGAACAAGAGACGGGGATGGGGAAAGATGCGGATAGGGATGGCCTGAGGGGACAAGACGAGGAACTCGCGCAGCGGCTGTGGACGAACCTCGCAGAGAGTGGGTGCGAGCCCGCGCTATTCATCCCACACTCCCATCTTCAACCAGCGCCAGCTCCTCTGCTTGTGCTCCCCCCCGGCTTAGAAACCCCCCTTTCATCTCCCTCCGCGGATCCCGTATCGATGGACGTAGACGGCCTCGCACCAACATCCTCATGCCCACCAACCCCCGCAACCAGTCCCACATCCGATTCATCGCCCGGTCCTCCCTCCACGCCCGCAACACCCCAACCACCGCTCGTTCTCACGCTATCGCAACTCGTCGCGGCGCTCATCCTGCGGCACCACCTCCGCGCCCGTTCCTCCACATCGCACCATTCACACTCTCGAGTTGCGCGCTCGTGTGTCAGCGCGGGGAGCTTGCGCACAGGGTACACCTTCCCCGAGCTCAAGCGTCCTTCTGCCGCGGGAGCCGGCGCGAGGGGAAGGACGGGGCTGGTGGGGTCAGGGTCGCCCCTATCTCAAAACTACTGAGGCTTCAGCGCGCAGGTCGCGATTGGGCTCCCTAATAATGGCTTCTAGAATGCCTCTAGAGACCGAATGGGCGTGGGTGGTGTTCAATATTGTTCATTGTTGTAGATCGTGAAGTACCCGGTACATACGTATGCGTTAACTAATATGCTCTCGCTTTCCTTTCTCGCATCCCTCCCAACTCCCTCGCATCTCTCCCAACTCCCATACGTATACACCTACATGAAGGGCCAATGTATCATTATATACTCATTCGCACACCACACATACTGACTGTGAAATCGGAACCGGAATACATTGTCTTGTTATCATGCTCATCTGTTGCGTTTGCCAGTGCCGATTGAGATTAGGCTCGTAACCCGCCTGCATGCAAGCTTTAATCGTGTTGTGAGTCTATTGGCCTCTGGATATGATTGGTGGGTGATGCGAGGCCCCCCGAAAGCCACACTTGGGGTCTGATACCTGGTCCGGGGGAAATTTTGACATTTGGCGGGTGATTTTTTTTCAAAGTTGACCCTACGGTAATAAAGGAACGATTGTCTTCATTTTTTTTGGTATGGCTACGGGAGACTACCCTACGGTGCCAGATACCTCATAAAAGGCATAATAAAAATAGGCGCCCAAAAATAGTCCGGGGTATTTCCATTTTGGCAATATCATACCTCAACCGTGGCTTTCGGGGGGCCTGTGATGCGTCATGGCATCCAAGAGTTTGCTGTCGATGTAGCGTGCTCCCTCCGAGAAGTCCAAGTATCGATGTCAGCTCGAAGACTCTCAGGCCTGAGATGCCCGGGTGCTATCCCCTTCGATCCTAGACCAGCTAATCGACAGACTTTCCAAAGAGCAGGACGAGCGGACGATCGACGATGCAACGTATAGCCTCTGCGGGTATCTCCTCGCCGCGATCTGTGACTGCGGCTTCACCTAAAGCTGGTAGGGCAATGGCAGGGTCAGGGGATCCCAAAAAATTAGCCTACCTATAGGCCCTACGTAGCATATTCGGGCCAGGCTGGAGTGCGTGATGGGAGTGGACGTCGAGGGAATTTCTTCCCTGGCAGTCATTTTCATCTCGCATGAAATTCGGACGTGGGTATGTGGCAAGGACATCATAGCATTCTTGACATGTGGATGAAAGCCGTGTGAGGGGCAGTGCGTTCAGTCACTTCGGGCATTGTACGAAGAAGCGTTCCCTTAAATGAAGAGCACGCGAAGAGTATGCCCAAAGTATGCATTTCTGGAGTGATCCATTGGGCCGACACAGAGAGGCTCGGTGATCTGACAATGATCTCCGGGAGTGGCGCCGAACATCATTGATAGCGACTAGAGAGCTTAAGTGGGCATGTCGCGGTGAATAATATCAAGAAATGAAGACCGAGGCAACGAAAGATGCAGATCGACGGTCCTCCGGTGAGATGTCCGCTGATCAGTACAGACCCGATCGATGGCTAACCGCTTGAGCGTTCCAGCTATCTGGCGGTCATCTCGACATCTACCTCCGAGTCCGTCGTTTTCCCCATAGCTTCGAGGTAGCCACCGCCACGACTCTCCGGTGCTGACATACTTGAGACGGCGCGGCGGCGCGGCGGCGCGGGCTCTGCTGCAATCAAGATCCAGTTACCGGATGAATATCGCCTCAAGCAACTCCGACATTAATATTATGCGACGAGGGTTGAAGATGTTGCGATGCACATTTGAGAACAGCTGAATAACTTCGCAATTGCACAGAAGTCTTTCTAGCACCCCTCGCGTCCAGCTACTCTCGTTGTCGGGCTCCGAAAGATTGTGGGTGATGTTCAGCGAAGTCGTCTGAACGAGTTTTGTCTTTGTAATAGGGAACCTCGAAACCCTGCTAAAATCCGAGGGACTGGTGGCTGCGAGGGCGGTAAAGGCTCGGCTACCCGTCCCATTGATATGAGACATCCGGCAATTACGACTCCTTGGCGGAGGAGGTGAAGAAGGATTAGATATTGATACCCGCATGCAAATTGACGGAGTATAGTCAAGACTAATTAAATGAGATATCTGAAAGCTGGTGGAATCTCTGTGAATGCCACCGACTCAGGAGAGTGAAGACAGGTGGTCGTCACTGAGTCCGAGGCATTTTCTTTTCTTGTCGATTTGTGTGTGTTTGCAATTGCCTTTTCTACCTGGGAATTGGAATCCAAGTCATGGCATCCTCCTATCCATTATTGCCAATATCAACAGTGTTCTTTGTGACAGGATATGCATGTGATTGGTTGACGATGTAAGCGAGATGTGAGCCTTGTTATTTGCATTCTGTGACAAATGTTTGGATTACTGACTGCCGGTGTCGAGTAGGAATCTTCTGCATGCTGCATGCAGTGCATGTGTCATCTTATGCACAGAGCTGAGCAAGAACTGTATCCATCACGAGAGTATATCTCAGTTTGTGGTGGACAGCTGCAGGACGGGGCAATCAGAAAGAGGCCAGTCGACATCGCATGGTCATGCTTGAATGGATGCTGCGTTGAAACTTGACACGCCGTCGTTTGTGGATCCAAATGCAAGGCCTGTATCTTTCACGCACATGTCCACTTGTATTGATAGCATCCCTTATAACATTATTCAGCTCATACTAGCACCAGGTCCCTGATTGTTGTCTTGACATGCTGCTGGGTGCCGGTCCATCGTCCAATATAAGGGGACAGATCTCCGCAGTAGATGGTGTCACTGCTCGGCTCTCGAAGTCCTAATGGTCATTGGTATCGCGGTAGCTCAAAATGCAATCACTATTCCAAGTATCGCCGTTCTGATGGTGAAATATGATGCTCTGGCCAGATATTCACCATTTGGGGAGATCTGCGCATCGTACCGAGTATCCCCGGCACCATAAATACAGGCGCTGCACACTTGAAATCCCCACGCTCGCATCGTTCCCCCTCATCTGACCTCAGGGCCCCTCACCCATTGACTCTTGCAATTAACCCACGATGTCCACGTACTGGGCCACATATGCACCTGCTTTCACCTACAACCCACAGGCGGGATTTGTCTCGGAGCTCACCCGTCTAGCTAGACAAATGGACTGGGACAGGGAGAGCGCGCGGTATCGAACCGAGCGCACCCTTTGTTTCCAGTTGGAGCTCCTTGTGGCGTTCGGAGATGGTTCCGATCTCGAGAAGTGGCAGAGGCTGTGTGAGGAGGTTGGTATTGAGGAGATACCGACCAGTATCACGGGATGCAGAAAGGTGCGCTACATGCAGTGATGTGTTCCGTGGGCTCATTCTCATGGCGCTTTGGTCAGATTTTGAATCGCACCTGGGTGAACATTGTGGACCTGATGCTGTCTCGCACATTAGATAGACCAGTCCACCAATTTCCATCACGTCAGGCATTACGCAAATATACCCAAAGGAACTCAGAGACAAAGATTTTCCCGAAGGAAGCTGCGAAAGCCGATGGATTTGTCAAAGAGCTCTTGATCACATTGTATCATGATTGAGTACTTTCAATGTATAAACTGGGAGCCGATGGACCTAGAACTCGTAAAACAATTCGTGGACTCGAAAACACAGCGGCGATCGTGACTATATACCAGTTGAATACATAAGCTGTACTAATAGTTTTGGGACATGCACATTATGCCACATTTAACATGAACGTTGCAATGCAAGAGCCTTCGGCCCGGCCCTGCCGAACCATGGGCCGGTGGCGTTCGCGTGAACTAGGACCGGACAATAAGCTCCGGTCCCGCATTCCTCACCAGACTCTGACTTGCTACTTGCATCACCACCGTGTTCGCGTGTAAGTTGTTCAAGTTGTCTGCTTCTCTAAATCCTTACCGGCAGTGATTTTACATACTGAAACTCAGTCGAAGGTATAACTTGAACCTCCAGCGCGCGATTAGTTGTGTGAGAATTGAGCATATGTATTCCTCCATCAATCAGCCTAACCTTCGTGAAACCTTTCTCAGCTCCGCAGATTTTACTGTCGACTTAGAGTAACCAACATTTTAGGCCGTATTGTGTCATTGTGAATTGGGGACTAATCCCAGGTAAGACGGTTAAATTCTAACGAGGGTATCAAAAACCTGATGTTGATTCTAGATGACCACGAGACAGAGCTCATTGGCGTCCGATATATCTGCTGCTATCGCGGCACTTGAAACCAAAGTCGACGAGCTGGAGGCACAAGAATTTCGACTCGCTCCAGAGCTCAAGGCATGCCGAGAATCGCTCAAATCGACACGCGCATCACTCGCTTCCCTGGCCAAATTTCAACGGAACTCACGAGCACCCGTCCTGTTGCTCCCCCCGGAGATTCTTGGTTACATTTTCGAAATTGTTGTCAATGGTCGCACGAGGCCATTTCAGCATCTGCCTATGCTGCTCTCCGGCATCTGCAGAGTGTGGAGAGAGGTTTCAATCAGCAATCCGCATTTATGGACCAATATTCGTGTGGGTACCGACAAGCCCAAGGCCTTATCCGACCTCTACTTTCAGAGATCGAAGGCTTGTGATTTGAACGTATACTATGTTCACGAAGCACCGATTCCCGGGACATTCAAACCTGCATCACTTAATCTTCATCGCTGTCGAAGACTTTTCATGAAATTCAATTACCCCGCGACGGCTGAGTGCATACTCCGCATAATGACCGCAGAGGCAGCTCCTCGCCTCAGAGGATTTCAAGTATCTCTGGACGATAGCGCGGGGGGTACTTCCGGCCTCTTCGACGACGGTGCCATTCAGCCTCTTTTCAATGGAGATGCGCCTGCCCTTCGAACCTTCACGATGAGCGGTATGAGGCCGTTGAAATCCAGGACCCTACTTGGCACCATCACACACCTGGAGTTGAAAACCAGTCATGTCGAGGACGAATTATCACCCGAGGATTTTGCATTGTTTTTGCGCGGCGCCGCCCGATCCCTAAAGTATATGGTGCTTGAAGGCATTGTCGTCGGATTTAGGCTAGGCGAAAAGCCATCGAAAATTGAGCTGCCTACTCTGATCTCCTTGAACATCCGTTATCCGACATGGGGCGATGATGCCGATTACATTGCGGACATCTGGTCATGCATCAGCACCCCTGTGCTAGGAGATCTAACTCTCCACAACCTCAACGACGCCGAGTTACATGAAACTATGAATGCGGTGAATGAGCAGAGAGGCGGAGGTGCATTCGCGGAGGTGAAAGTTCTCTGCCTGGACAACACCTACATGGAACACTACGCCGCGCCAGACTACGAGCCACAAGATTTCTATACGGCCAATAACATGGTGGATGACCTGATGTTGGCCTTTCCCGAAGTCACGATTCTGCTACTGAAAGGGGACGCTGTGCTCTCTGTTCTTACTCTCATGCTCGAGACGGACCGCAAAAACACATCCTCAGACACGGGAACCCTTTGGCCGCATTTGCAATGCCTCATGGTCGAGCGTCCGAGGGAGCAATTGATACGCGATATCGTGCTATCTAGAAAGGCTGTCGGTCACCCTATCTCAGAGCTGAAGATTCAACTCGAGGACGAGTTACCAGCAAAGTCCGTTCAATGGCTCCGCCGAAGGGTACCTAATTTTTCCATCATTGAATATAGTTTATCTAGAGCAGGACTGGTAAGCCACGTATTTCCTTCCACGATTGAACATTGCATTGACTAAATGTGCACAGTTTGAACAGATGTTGTTTGAATGAAACACACGATAATCCTTGCTAGCTCGACGCGAGGGATGTGAAGAACACCGTGTCGCGTTTTAGAGCAGGAGGTTCTAGTTCGCTATACTATGTACAGAGGAAACAGAGCGCAGATATAATAACAATATACTGGGGTAAACTTCCCTCGCGACAAGGGTGGGCTAGATAGAGGGACGTGATCGTTCAGGCAGGGGCAATACGCAGCAGATGCCACCTATTCTTACAAAATAGGAGAGACAAAGGCTCATGTGGTATCAGTAAGCCTAGATATCGCAATCCAGATATCACAAACACAAAAGAACGTCCATCGCACAAGCAGGTATGTGCACAAGAGATGATCAAACAAAATAAACAAATAGGAGATGACACAGTAAAGACAGTGGTTATGTGCAGGGAAATGCGCAAGAATAAGAGACAGGGAATCCAAGAGGCAGGACTGCAGGTATACCAGAAAAAATAATCACTCGTTGGCAACCTGCGAATAATAACATCATTAGCCAATGTCCATCTGCAAGTAACGCAACAGCGAAAAAAGGACGAACCTTCAACACTCTCGGTGTAGCGCCGTAGAAGCCGTCATCCTCCAAGCTTGCTCTAGCCTCTGGGTGGTGCTCATCGGCGTAGCCATCGTAAGCATACGGGTCCTCCCCTTCCTCCCCATCGCTGTCCCCATACGGGTTGGGCATCCCCCCGCCGGGCGACGCTTGCTGCGCCTGCATGGTGTTCCGTCTAAACGGATCCTCCGCCGGCACAGCCGGCTGTGGCTTTCCTTGGTAGCCCGGCTGGTAGTGCGAGGCATACGACTCGTCGTTAGCCGACGGACTGTGCCCTGTGCTGCTGGTGGCGTTGTTGTTGTACCCCACAGGCACGTCCTCTGCGACAGGCGGGAAGCTCCCTACTGATCTTGGATTCGACAAGTGTGTTTGCGCCGTACGTTCTGACAGGCGGCGGTTCATGCCTGGCGCCCCCGCGGCAGCACCAAGCCCCGCAGCGTCGATTAGCTCATTTTCCATCCCGCTGGTGCGGCGGTACCGCAGCCCGTCGCCCTGTCCCGGGCGCCCGGCGCCACCCTGTTGAGGCGGGCCCGCAAAGGCAGCAAACGGCGTGTGCTCCTCATAGCCCTCCGGGTTCCCCCTGTTCTGGCTCCGTGCACGCATGGCGCCGATGCCAGCTGCACCTGCTGCCCCGGCGAGCATCGCAGGGTCGACCACCTGGCCTACGTCGTATCCGCCATGAGCGGGCCCAACGTTGTGCATGGCATATGCTTCCATGGGGGGCTGCCCGTATGTCCCGTGGCTCTCGCTCGAGTACCCTGCGGGATATGAGTTGTCAGGGACGGTGGCACCTCCGCCGTAGCCTGCAGCGCCACCACCGTTGTAGCCTGCAGCGCCGTCGCCGCTGTAGCCAGGGTACTTGCTGGCTCCGTAGCCTCCTGCCGGGTATTGGTCGTCATCATACCCATGGGTACGCGATGTGGCAGCGGCCTCCATCGCAGCCTCGGCCACATCGTCGTCGAAGCGTTTTGCGCGACGACGGCGGATGCAAGTGGTTGCCACGACTGCGATGATAACAAGCACAACGATACCGACAACTGCGAAGACGCCTGCTACTTCGCCTTTATGCGAGAAAAATCTGGAGGACGTATTAGCGGTTTGTCACTGTGCCATGAAAGGTCAGGCTCACCCATTGGACACTCTGCTCACGGCTGTTGATGAAGGTGTTGGGCTGTTTGATGCAGATACGAATACAGTAGACGTCTTTGGTGCAGTGGGTGTAGTGACAGGTACACTTGTCGGAGGTATGCTGGAGGACGAACTGCTAGAGGATGTGGAAGTCGATGTAGACAGCGGGGTCGAACTGGTGCTAGAGGACAACGAAGACGACGTTGAGGTAACGACCACTATAGACGAAGATGATGAAGAGCTCAAGGTCGAGGTCGACAAGGGGGTTGAGCTAGAAGAGGTAGTGCTGATCGGGATCGGCGAGCTGCTGCTGGCACTGGTTGAGGTAGCGACCTTGCTGCTGGTCGAGGCAGCCGCTGTAGACTCCGCCGGCGCTGAGCTCGAACTGGTCATGATAAGGATCAATCCAAAGCGTTAGAGCATAAAGAAGGAAAGCAGCTCACGAGGAGTCCGAAAGTGGATGTGGTATAATAGCTGTCCGGGGATATGGTCAGCCAACTCCGGGTAAAGCATATGGTCACAGCAAAAGAACTCACACATCGCGTTAGAAGTTATATTTTGTACTTTTAGCTCAGTAGTTGGACATTAAACGAATGGACAGCTTATCAAGTACGAGGACGCGAGGAGATATGCAGGGCAACCGGAAGAGAAGATCTCGTCGTCAACCATGTAAAACCGAGTGGCTCGGGAAACTAACGCCGGCACGTGAAGATTTATAATGTGGCGCAAGTGAACATTCTGGTATACATTGTACTGGCCTCGAATGCTACAAGGTAGCTCTCAGGGCAAGAAATACACCCAATAGTACAACAGTGCTATGCAGTGAATAAAAAAAACCCCTACTCTGCTCGTCTAGGCTTCTTCCGACTGCTCGGCTCTTCATCTCCACCTTCCCCATCGCTCATATGCACGTCCTCGTCCTCATCGAAGCCTGCTTTCAGACCCTTCATCTTCCGTGTCTGCAACCTCCCCAGATCCTGCTTGCCGACATGTACCCTTCCTCTCAAATCACCCATATCGTCCACCTCCAGGTTCTTCTTCCTCTTCCCTAAGCCCTTCTCCACATCCGTCTTCTTCAACTTGGGTCTGCGCATCGCCTGCTTCCACAGTTCTGCGTCCGCGGCCTGGGTCCGCCGTAAGCGCAAATCGAGCGAGGGGCCCATTTCTGTGAGCTCTACACGGGGCACCCGCGTGCCGGAGTTGAGCAGGCGTACGGTATATGCACGGATGTGCACCAGGGGGAGGCTTTTTGTGTCATCCTCAGTGGGCTCAGTGCCGCTGAGGGTGGCCGGGGCGGGACCAAGAGTGATGCTGATAACGTGCTCAAGCCCGGGTAGGCATATGTGATCGATGACTTCGCCATTGAAGAAGTCCATCAGGATCGACTTGAGCTGGATGAAGCGTGGGTGGGTAGTGAACAGTTCCGAGGCAAAGTGCAGCATTGGTTTGTGCCCTGGTGTGGACTTCGGTGTCTGATTGACGGGTCGCATTAGTATTCAGCAACTGAGTGCTCTGGATAAGCATGCTAGAATGAAACGTCGGCGCACCTTGAAAGATTCCAGTCCCTTGTACCCGCCCTTCTCCACGCCCACTTCACACATATCCAGAACTCTCCCATCATAGCACCGCGCAAACACCATACCATCCGGCCGCTTCTTGGTGCTCTGCCCCACAATAAACATACTCGCGTCGTTCTTCTGCGCCCAGAAATCGAGCGAAGCTGCGTCCTCGAATGGACGTACAACGTTCTTTTTGGAGAATGAGATCGCGTTGGGTCGTTTTAGCGCCATCTGAGGTTACAGTAGATAGACGAAAATTAATGGTCCAATTCAGTCAGCAAAGCCCAGGAGATTCGGAATCAAGTGGAGGGAGCTTGGACGTACAAGATCCTTCATAACCGAGGTTACGACCTCCCCTGTGTGTGTGCCGCGCACAAAAATTGCGGTGCGAGGATCCTCGATCTCCTTCGGCTCGCGAGCGTCCATCGCTCGTTTGGAGCGGGCATTTTTGGGTTTTCTGCGTCGATTCAAATGTCAGATCCCTATGTGTAGCATTATAATAGCAAGGAAGCTTACACTGTCCGGAGCATGGTTGGTGGGAGAGGGTGCAGGAGACGAAGAAAATTGTTGCCCGATTTGGGTGGGCGTCTACGGTCGATCACTTCAGCTCTTGATTTCAACCAATTTCAACTCAACCTCAACTCTGGTTTAAATTCCTTCGTTAAAACTCTAACAGGCCGGCTTGTGATATATTGTGCAAGACAAGATAGTGTATCTGATGAAAAACCACCGCATCTTGAGCCCTACTGTGCCACATCTCTTCAATCGAGTCTTCAACGTTTCTGAAACTTGGAGGCATCTGTGTTGCTATGCAATGTCTCCCACTACATTGCATCTCATTGCAGAAATGTGGAAAGCCTGGGGCCACTGTACAGGAGTCTACTTAGAGGAACACTGGATGGATACTACCCTGGACGAGGCACTGGATACACCAAACCCTTTGATGTTCCTGAATCGCTGTCAACCTGGCAGTTCCCCTTCGCATCTGAGTGTTGTATAAAACGACATCCCTGGCTGCATCGGTTCCAAAGTCAGTCTCGACGTTGTCCCTGCCACGCTGTGGCTATGCCGCGGATCCTTGAAAGCAGATACAAGGTTCTAACCAAACAAACAGCATGTATAACATCACCCACACGCGCTTATCACTGCTATCTTATCCTTGCTTTATCACTGACACCGCCGTCCAGGGTCTACTTCATCTTTTGAAAACGCAAAATAACCTTCTCATGCATTTCTCAACCCGCATCATCGGGTGCCAGCTCCTGTTCTCCGTGCTCCTACTTGCAAATCATGGTAAAGTCCCGCAACATGACCTAATTGTAAGCAGGGCGTCTTTATATTAAATGAACCGCAGCTTTGGGAAAATACGAAGGTAAGACTCAAAGCAGTGATCAATTTACCCCGGCTGACGTGAGCTACACAGATACCTGGCATTCCGAGGGCGTTGCATCCAACTTCTGAGCCCGTGCTGCATCGATGGGTGTAACCGCGCACAAATATGCGTAGCGCGTTCTTTACGACGCCACTGTCACACATGCCTCCACTGCCTCAAGAATCGCGGACGTCAAGCTTTCCATGACCCATATCATCGAACGCGTGCAGATCATGAAAGCCTCCGTAGTGGGAGGGCAGCATCGGACCTTTATGAGATTTTGGCTATACAGATGGGTAAGCTTGCGCATGAGGTTAGAGAGGAGTTTCCACCTCACCATCGCGCCGAGAATCACGCTGAACGAAAACTGCTGATGGCGAAGATCCCATTGAAGGTAGAAATCGGAGCCCTTCGTGCGGCGCACGCGTTGGAATCCCTGAGCATGAAGCCACGTTTTATTGGGACACAATGGAACCACATATTTGGAACATTCTCGTCGGCACTGGTAAGCAAAATCGGTGATCAATTCCAGACCCGATAACTTCCTACTCCGCTTTGACAGGCGACTTGATCGAGCAACATCTAGCCATTGCTGAGGTACCCTGTTCTCTTCGGTTGGCTTGTTGGTTCCTCAATCTTGGTTCCTGCGACCAACCTTTGGCTTTTTTGTATTCGGCCCTTCCGGGAGCCTCAAATTATTATGGAATTTACTTAATGCCCGCTAGGTTTCAGTTCTCACATCATTCCGTTATTGCAGGCAAGACTACCGCGTGGGCTGAGAGTCGCCTTTTCGGGGCCTACATTCCCGCACACAGTTGGTTCTCGTGCTTGCAGTCCGCCAGTATGGAAGAAGTAGGAAGGAAAGTCGGTGCAGGAATCGGGGTCGATATAGGCGTAGTCATAGGGTTGCTGGGCGGGCTATGCTTTTGTGGTGGTCGATAAGTTGGCGCATGAAATTCTGGTGAGTTCGCCTTTCGCTTGCCTTTCGCCTTCTATGTTCAACTCCTTTTTGCGACGATATGATAGCTTTTATATGAATCACTAATATATGTTGCAGTGCCAAAATGGGTACAGTTGAGGGTCGGCAAAGGAATGTCACAAGACCATAAACCTCAACTGCCGCGCGTGTACCATATGCATTTAAGCTCGCAGATAACCTTTCATCAGCCAGTCGTGTTCCAGTTGAAAGGCTAGGCTGAAGATTTTTTGATAGATATTCCATAATAAGCGAATATCTCTTGTTTTCAGGCAGCCGTGTATGAAAGAGGTAAACACTATGATTATGTATTTAAATATTAGCCCTGTCGTATTTCAATAATTTTAAACGTCAGTGTCAGTCCCTCATCAACGCGACCATGTGACCGAGTTCAACACCTCTCCAACGTAAGGCTGAAGTACTGCAGAGGATGATTTCTCGATCCTTCCTTGCCCTAAGAATTCGATGGTCTTTAGCGGGAAACCCGTGCAAAATGCCCGCTCTTGGAGGCACGCCACCAAGGGATTGATCCACCGTTGAGGAAAGTCCCACCACATCTGATCAGGTGCCCCAAATGACAGCCGTATCAGAAGGGGGCAGAGCACGTCCGTAGGTAACCGATCTGCTCCCGGCTTTCCCAAAACACGGGAGAGGCAATCTGCTCCGTGCTGCGATGCCCGCAGCGTTGCCAAGTTCGGAGTAGCCGTTAATAGTGCGTAGAGGTGGGTCACTAAGCTATCCTCGTCTGAGGCCCACACAACATCTAACTCCAAAGTGGAAAGTAAGAAAAGATCGAAAAGCTTGGGGGCATCTCGAAGGATGGACGAATATGCTGGTGCGGGGTGGGGCAGCATAAGTGTAACCGCTGGTGGGGGGTATGCGGTGCCATCGGAGAAGGGAGGGGATGCGGATCGATGAAGCCGTATATTGCGCAACAGAATAGATAGAGTCGATCCCTCTGTCACGGCCAAGTGTGGGTACTGCATACCATCCGTCTTGGGGAAGACCGATAAAAACCCGTCTACCAACGAGAATGCGCCAATACGGAGGTGAGTAGACAGAGGATATTTCATTAGTCGCAATATCGATGGCACGAGGTCGGGGGATAGTACGAGGTGAACGAGTTTCAGCTGGGGAAGGTTTACAGGGTGAAGCACATTTGCCCAACCAGATGATGCTACGAATGACATCTGGAAGTGCTCCAGTCTGCTGTTGTTGAATAAGAGCGTAGAAATCTCTTGCAAAAATGGTGCGATCTGCTCCTCGAGGTCCGCGAGGTGTAAATACGTCAGGTTAGCCAAGTTCTGCCAAGGCAGCCTGACAGCCTGAAGAACAAGGTGGCGGAGGGATGGAAGTTTGGTGTGCGTAGCCATGCTGTAACCAGGCGAACTGACGAGGGGCTTTCTGTTGACGATTCGCAGCCTGAAAACCTGCGGAAGTGTGGGGCCCAGGGCATCGAGTAGTCGACGAAGATCCACGGAGGCTAACTCCACGTCGATATGACTGACGCGTTCGCTGAAATTTGGCGTTTTGTTCATCCACTCGATTTGTGGCAGTTTCCGCTCCGAAAACGCGAGGAGTGTGAGTGGCACTGCAGAGCGGGAGCGCTGGAGGAAGACTTGGGTGGCACGGGGGCGATTAAGGTCGATAAAACGCCAGAGGCGTGGAGATGCCTGCGCCACATCTCTGAACCATCGACACACTTGGGTGTACGCAACTAGAAACCGCCGAGCCTCCGCTTGGTCGGGTGCCGAGAGCATGGTGACATAGGTATTGAATACGTGCTCCAAGAGCTCATTCGGCATGCGGAAGACGGGAGAGAAGTGTTGCATGTACTGGTTGTTGGAGAACATCTAAAATCGCTGATGAGTGAACAAACGCAGATGAGGCACAGTGCGATGGCTTACCGTGGTTGCTGATGGGAGAGGTATGGATAAAGTGCGGTTCCATCTGCATACTTATAACCCCACTGGCGGAAACAAAGCTCCGACGTTCTACTGGAGGGCTATTGCGCTTTGTCTACTCGCGTTTTTAATTGCAATAATTACTACCGAATGTGACAATGGCAACTCATAATGGCGCCCGGAAGGATCGATCAACGGGGTCTCAAATGGTCTTCGGACTTCCCGTCGAAATATGAGTGCCATGAATTGGTGAGTTCTGACCGCACGGGACACTTGCCTCGAGGTGCTTGGGCCTGATGGCTGGTGCTGCTCTGAGGGCTGCCATCGGCGGTGAGTTGGAAGGGGAATGTGATCCTGCAGGATGTGGGGTTATTCTGGGTCACGCACTGACATTATGCGAGCCTGGCCAAGTCCTGCGCTTAAGAGATAATGATGAAGACATTCAATCGATACGATCAGATGACACTTCTGCAGGGAAATAGGGTAATTAGCATTTCGCCGGGGAGCTTTAGGACATAGCGCTCTTGATCACCTTGGATCTCAAAGTCCTCGTTGCCTGCGAATTTGATTTTTATGTCAGGGCCGATGAAGCATGATGGAGGGAAACGCGGTGCAAATAGGTCACGTTGGGACATGGGGGCTTCGGCTGCACGGTCCAATGCAAATTTGATCACGATTACCAAGCAATTCATACAAGCCCGGAGACGAGCAAGATGAGGCATACATTGCCTGTGTCCGCGAAAGGTCCACAAATAATTTGCGAATGGAGATCTAGAACTCCGAGGAGAAGTAGAATGTCACAGTGCGCAGGTAGGATGATGGCACAGAGCACACGAGGCAGGCTAAGAAATACAACTGCATTGTGCACTTGTCTATGCATTTTCTGTTTTGGATAGATTGACAAAGCATATGCAGGACGGCGGAGTGGAAGTTTTTCGACGGAGCGGACTGAGAAGTTGGCGCTCGAACGTGGTAGTTGTGGCGCGGGAATTCTTCGGACAGAAACAGGTTTTCACACTCTAACTTCAGCCTAAGTTTGACCTAAGTTCAACCTTGAACCTCGCCGATTCTGCGCCTTTCTGTATTGATTCTAGGCATGACTGCGATGCAAGATATCATACTGGTACCACTATGGATGCCCACCTTACTTTTTGGTGGTCTCATGCGTTGAGAAGGGATGTATGGGCATGATTAACGCGGCTATTAGTTCCGGTAACGTACCCCTACCTCCTGAGATGGTTTATGCTCCTGAGCTCGCTGGCAAAATTTCCCCTATCACTCTTGTTTTGCAACCACAACCATCCCATTCAAATACTGGTATCTTATCTCGCTTTCCCCTAAATTCCTCTCGCCCGAGATGTTTATATTTAACTCATCAAGTAACCCGCCATCAAGGAAGAAGTCAGTATCGCTCTCGTCTCCATTGATACAATTCCTGACACCCTCAAAGCTTATTTCGCGCTTGACGCTGCGCAAGCGTGCTTATCAGCGGCATGACTCTGAACCGAGCAACTCACATACGAGGAAATCGAAGCTCGTCGACCTGTTCAATCGCCAGCACAGTTTGGGCAGCCCCTATTCAAAAGCCACTGCGAAATGGTCATCTTCCAAAGCCGAGAATGACAGCACCCCGATACCTGTGGAACATCCTGCCTCAAATATGTTGCAAAACCCATTCGTTGAATCCTACGCATCACTTGCGTTCGCTGGTCCCGACACATTAAACAGTCATTCAAGTGGATCTTGCAGCTGCAGCTCATACGAAACGGCGGGCTCGACTTCATCCTTGGGTCTTAGCGAGATATACCTGGGATCATGCAGTGAGTTCGAGTTCATTGAGGCCCATACCAGCACTCCCTACAGTTCGCCTGGCCACGATTGCGAAGCCCCTATCCCGGCCCATTCCAGTGCCAGGTCCCGTTTGACTTACGCGCGAAGTAATGAATATGGATGGGTGGTATTGAACGCTGGTGTGGAGGCGCCGTATGTTTCTGGTGTACCCAAGGCTCCTGCTCCAGCCCCCACATCCCAATGGCGTTGGCCTATCGGCGCCACCATACAGGGCATAGGCATGGAATGGGTTGTCATCGACAATATCGATCAGTATCCGCCAAAGGAGGAGGACCTTGTCAATCGAACGATCACCAGTCCACTTTCCGGAACCACGTACAGTATACACACCCTAATTGGCCGAGGAGCCTTCGCTGAGGTGGTGCGAGCGCGCACAGACCGGGGGGAGGATGTAGCCATCAAGATCAATCGAAAATATACCATGGGAGCCGTCTCTCTCAAAGCAACCAACCCAAACTCATACATCGAGACCGACCGCGACCTCATCATCCAAGAGCGCAACATCCTTGTGCGCATCGCCGAGCTCAGCACACACACAGGGAACGCGCCCTTTCTTGCGAGCATGCACGAGTGCTTTCAGGACGCCGCGCACGTCTACTTCGTGATGCCCCTGTATGCATCCAACATCGGCGAGCATTGCCGGCTGTACCTCTCCCCTGGAATCGAGAGACCGCGCTTGACGCGCGGGCAGATCCGCATCTGGGCTGCGGAACTTCTACTGGGCCTCGAGGCGCTGCACAAGCTCGGCGTTGTACACCGCGACCTCAAGCCGGAGAACATCCTTATTACGTCCACGGGGCACCTTGCCATCGCGGACTTTGGACTCTCTGCCGTTTTTCCACCCTCCTCCACTACGTCAACCGCTAATAATCAGCAATCCCACCCAACACAGTTAGTCGCAACCCCATTCAGCGCACGGCGGATGTACGAGCACTGCGGCACGCCGGGCTACTTCGCGCCTGAGGTGTGCCATGCGCACGTGGAGGAACACGGCTACGACGCAAGCGTCGATATCTATGGTTTTGGTATCATCCTGCTAGAAATGGCCACCGGCACACGCTGCGCCGGCACTTCTTTGCGGGCAGCGGGGCGGTATGCGGCCGCGCGCGAGTTCCAGAAGAATGTAGGGGCGTACCTCGACTATCAGTTTGGGAAGGGAGAACACGTTGATGTCGACAGTGAAAGGGGGGTACGGGATTTGAAGAATCTCTTGAAGAAAGTGCTGAGTCGAGTACCTGATAATAGGGGGACCTGGGGGGAGCTGAAGGGGCACGCATTCTTCAGGGGGGTGAATTGGGCCGAGGTTGGGGGAAGGAGGGGCGGGGCGAAGATGCCTGTGGTGGACAGAGTCAAAGAGACATCTTACAAGCCGAGGGAGAGTACTGGTGGGAACGGGGACTATTCTGTTGAGTTTTGTGCGGAAAGTAGGAGAGCTTGATTTCCTGGAAGCATCTCTATCATGGACTCACATCTTCGTTATAATATTACCGTAAGCTATTCTAATATTCTAATGCCATATTCATTCAAATCCATAGCCTCGAGTTTCCATCACAATGCTTTGCACGATTCTTGCCTAATAAATTAAATTAGACCTTCCATATGTGCACATCACGTGAGGTATGTTGGTTTGAGGCAGGCAATTACTATTAGGTAGCCGGACAGTCGTCGGTCGTGGAATAATCGCTGGAAGGCTTTTTCATTTGACTCATTTCATTTGCCCATTCAAACCAAAATGCATTCCCCGGCTCAAAAAAGGATTTAGTGGCGCTTCGAGAGATCAGATATCACCGAAAACGGAGCTGTGGATGAGTTATATGAAAATGGCGGAAGGCGTGGCGAGAATCATGCCACGCCTCAAGTTGGTGGCGGATAATAGGGGAAACCATGAGAGCTTCAGAACAAGGTGCTTACAAACCAAAATCACATCGACCCTCAAAAGTCAAAAACTTAATTCGTGGCGCCTCTTTGCGGGCGCCCATCTGTGGCAATGCAGAACAGTACGATATTAGATAGGTTATAATTTTAAACACGTAGATCATAATCAAAGATTCCGAAAATAAATAAAGTTGGTGGCGGGCGATCTTGCCTTGACAGAATCTTGGCCGATGATCTTGGCGTGCACCTCTTCCATGTTGTCGTCGAAGGTAGGCGCATACTTAGCAGTCATAGAGAGTATATTGGATAGACGGCTCTGGAATGATGGACGGTGTGAGTCGGCGATGGAGATATATGATGCACGGGATGATGCGAGCGGCGAGCTGGTGGAGGCGGTGAGCGTGGGCGAAGAAGAGAACAGACTTCGAATGTCTGGGGGTGTCCGAGGTTGTCACACCCGAGCTTGCGGTGGGTCGCGGCGATCACAGGCTCGGAATCCTGGCCAACATATTTGGCAACTTTTCCCTACACGGCTTCGACTCCTGAATTTCAGTCAGTCATACCATCCATGTCAAAGAGAAAGGCGTCGGCGTACAGAGCCTCGACTTTGGAAGGAGTAGTACATATTGTGAAGTTCGGTTACTGTGGTGGTAGTGGTTATTGTTCAATAAGGTATTAGTTGTTAACTATTCAACTGGCTAAGTTTTGACCGCCCTTTCAGAAGTATCCCGCTCCCGCTCCTCCCAACACCCTAGCATATCAAGCCCTAAGAGCGAAGTGGTGAAAAAAGCATAGACCGAGTGATAGGAGTAAATGGGCGTTATCTCGGCTGCCCATCCAGGGCAGGAGCAAGCAGAGACAGGCATCTCGGTCCAAGATAAGGCTAAAGCGCAGAATGAGAAGTATGTGAGCACGGGCTTCTATAAATATAAAGTTAAACCATTGCGGTACGCTAGTAATGTCACTGTGGTCAACTAAAGCGTGACCTGTAGCGAATAAAGCTCACTGCCAAGAGAAGCAGAACCCCCGGTCAACAACTGTCTAGGGTATCGAGGTTCGAGGATGGAGGCATCTTCAAAAAAGTTGGAGGTGTGGTGCAAGTGTGGCGTGAGATAATTCGGGTGACAATGTCACCTGTCAACTGCGGCAGTGGGGCGCGTCACCTCATGCCGTGATAAAGTGGATCCAGCGCCAAACGCACAGCTTGCACCTCCACTTCCTTCCTCCTGAACGCCCACTACCCTAGGCTTTCTTTCTGCACCTTAACTTCACCTCAGCTGCGAGTATAATTCAGCCAGGCTAGCCATGCAGCTAGCATCCTTCGGGACGCGTGCCATACCAGGCCGTTTCTTAAGCAGGTTATTACCTCGCAACCCAGCGGGGTCAACCAGACAGATACATGTCCATTTACCCCATCCTGCCACTACTGGTTCGGCCAAGACTGTGACTCAAAAAGTCGTACAGCAAACCCGCAATGCCCTCAACAACTTCTTCGCCCACCTGACTGCGCCAGGCCTCCGTGCGCCATCGAGTGCATTCCCCATCGCAGCGCGATCCATGCATACCGGGACAAACGTGGGGATCCAAAACATTCGCTCAAACCTATCATTTCCGGTGCGCCACGCACTTTCGCGGGGTCCACACCTTCCCCGTGCCCATATGGTTCCGAGAACTACGATGCAAGTCGGACTCGGCAGTGCCAGGAACTTCAGCAGCGCTAGACCAATCTTCCAGAACTTGGCACAGAACGTGCCTGTTGCTGGTCGTGCTTTCTGGGAGGCCGATTGGGATGTTATCAAGATGCGTGACGAGCGCAGAGTCAAGATGGGAAAGGAGAATGGTTCCAAGGCGCAGGCCAAATCGAAGGAGATGATCAAGCCTACCAGTGCTTCGTCTCCCCTCTTCACCCAAGTCAAGTCCGATATCTCGACCTCCGATTCAGAGGCTGCAGCCGAGCTCGAGCACTACTTCCCCACCGCCAACCCGACCACCGCAGACTTGACGACTTACCTGCTCATCCCTATCGCTCCCACGCCTACATCTCGCCTGCCTCTCGCCTCGTCTCCTCTCCCCACCAATATCCACAGGGATAGCGAACGTTTTCTACCGCTCCCGGCCTTGGCGTCGATGCACTACTCGCATTCTACCCATAGCATGCGAGTGTCGTCCCTATTCGCACGCCTGGATACAGCGAACGTGTGGCACAAGGAGGTGTCCTGTGACGCCTACTCAACAGGCAGGCATTCGAACGAGCAAGGAGACGGTGTATGCACGATACTGCGTGTCACTTTCACGGGATGGACCGCGGCGGAAGTGCGCAGCGTCATTGGCGAAAGTGGCACAGGATGGTGCGAGCTGTACGAGGCACGCTCACCCACAGTGGCTGCCATGTCCGACGTGGACAGCGAGGATGGGGCCAGCGAGACGGATGCATTCAGCGATGCTGATTCCCAATGGGCGTCGCACGATGGCGGAGCACACGAGAACGACATAGATCCGTCCCAGTCCTTCGTCTTGCCCACCCTGGACTTCTCGTCGTCCTTCCTCGCTGCACCTTCGGCGGGCCCGTCACCGGCCTTGTCACGCGCGCCCTCCGAGATCGACATGCTCTCCTACGCCTCTTTATCGCCTGACGCGACTGAAGCTTGGGAGACTGGCACGTCTTCGGACGGGGGTTCTGGAGAGTCATGGGCGCAGCCGAGTGTGCACTCCTCGAGCCGCTTTGGGTTCGGCTTCAGCAGCGACTTTGCCGGGCGTGTGGGCGCGGAGAATATGGGCTTGAGGGAGCCCCAACCCCGGTTGTGAGATGTTTCAGCCACGTTCTGATGTTCTGCCTATCATATCCTCCGACTAAATCCGCCTAAATGGGGGGTTGTACACAGTCCTTTCTTGTATTATGCCTTCTTCTTTGATGCCCTGTATTTAGACACATCCTTTGGTCCATTAATAATAATGTACATGACCATTCGCATGTGAAAGAGCTTGCTAAACTCTGTGGTGTGTGCTCGGCTAGTACTGACGCGGGTCTTGTTAAACAGTCAGCACACTCTGACTCTTCCCCGTACCACCATCATCCAACGCATTTGTTGCACTTGCAAACAGTACTTGTGTGAGTAGAATGAATGCATTTGTGATGATTTTAACCAACTACTTGGCAAACTGCAGTTCACTGCAGCTGTCACCGATGACCGAACTTTTTGCAACATTTGCGACGCCTGCTTAAGCAGAATGCTCAGCCATGGTGATTCGCAGGAGCATCTCGCAAATCACCATGGACGTGGAAAACCTAGATAACAAGATTGGCAACGTCATCAACCTCCTTCGCCGTCTGCCAGTTGAGATATTGGCCGAAACATTTGTTGAATAGCAGATCATGCTCGGCCGTATGTCGATCGCGCCTGCTCGAGTCTGCCGGAATTGGAGAGCAGTGATCATTGCTACCTCAATCAATGCTCTGTCTGAAGGGGATGATGCCCTCGCAGATGAGGTGATGACACGAACTTGGCTTGCGCGCTCCGGAGAGCGAACATAGTAGTGGCTATTGTGGATCCACCCGGCAATCTCCATCTTGATAATGAATCAGGCTTATCGCTGGAAGGACGTTAAACTCTTTGCTGGCACGACACCTGGCATGCGGTCATTTAAAAAAAACATGTCAGCAAGCCCACCCATCCTCACTTCCCTGCATATCAAAGACCGCGTCGTCTTCCGGGTTGAATGTTGAACTCCCATACGCATACGACAACTTCAGATGCACGTCTGCTCTGCGTGTTATTACCCTTGAGGGGGGGTGGGTTTTCGCTACTCCACTGCAAAAATTGAATCTACAGTGTAAGACTGAACTTTGGGCCGGTACTGCATCGTGTGTGGATAATGTGATGATGGGTCCCTTGACGCACCATGCAAACCATGGTGCACAATCATGCTGCTTGCTGCCACAATTGACGAGCATCAAAATGGCAGTTCACACCGAGTTCAGCTAGAAATACGCGCAGTTTCTTGTGTCGAGATATCACACTGGCACTTGCAGTGGCGAGGCCGTGGTATTGACGCAGCTTCGGGTGGCCGCTCTAATACCTTGAGACCCTGATGGCCATCATGTGCAGCACTTGCCCTAGGAGACATATGGTGAATTTTTTTGTCGGCGGCCAGGGCAACGTAAAGGTTTGGTATGTGTTCACCTTCAGTCCCAGAACCGGAAGTTAGATTCACGGCGTGTATGTGCCCGTGTAATACCTTGGACCCTGATGGCCATCATGTGCAGTACTTGCCCCAGGAGGCGTAGGGTGATTTTTTTTGTTGGCGGCCAGGCAAGGCCAGGGTCCGGTATGTGTCCACCTTCAGTCCCAGAACCGGAAGTTAGATTCGCGGCGTGTATGTGCCCGTGCAATACCTTGGACCCTGATGGCCATCATGTGCAGTACTTGCCCGAAGAGACGTACAGTAAAATTTTCGCATTGCGAGACAGCGGACTGGACCGAGGCTCACATTTTACGTGGCGGGCACTGTCACCGGACCTTGACGGTGTTCATCGGACGAGTGCTTCCCCCGGAGATGAAGCAGATGGTTCAGATTCAGAATACGACTGAACATATGCGGATTCAAGTTGAAATGGAGATAAGTGCTGACTTTTTATGCTTCGGCAACGGTCTCATGATCCTGCGGGGGCGAGAGCCCTCTGAGAAAGAGCCCAGATTTCTCTCATATGCTTTTAAAGAGGATCTCATCGCAAGATCTGAACGCTATGTCCGAATCGGCTCTACAGGCTACAACTCCGAGTCACCGAACCCCTGAGGATCTGCCAGAACTTGACCCTCCATTGTGCCAAGTATTGTGAAGTTTTGCTTTAGATATGTTTCGACAAGATTTCAGGTTGGTAAATGCAGAGACTCAGAGGGCCGGCGGAAGTATACTGTAAGTATGTGCCACCGAGTCCCGACCGAGACGTAGCGGAGCTCGAAAACGCACGTGGAACGAAACCTAAATCTGACCTATCTCTTTCCCCGGCCGCTTGCCTCGGCCATTGCTCGGCCATAAGCATGTCAACAACTGGATGAATACTTTGGCTCTTATTTCACTTAACACTTGATGATCTCTCTAAAGAGTGCCCGTGGCTATCACTTTGAGCTCTTCTGCACCCAAAGCGACACTTTGTCTCAGCTTTTACATTTTCATACTACATCTCCTCTTTGTCGTCTATTGTCCGGTGTGCGTGGATGTGCCTGCTCTATTCATATTTGATAGGCATCGCTGGCTGATTAGATGGATGACGCATCTGCCCTATCTTTCATGCAGGCGGATGATTTATAACCCACTCGGTACCGTTGGTCATCACGCTGCTTGGTACTTGCTTGGTAAACCGCGGTCACCGAGGCCACATTTCTAATGTTCAGGTCGGTCAGCTCAGTAATGCACGCACAAAAAGCCCTCGAAAAGGCGACACAATTCAGAAACTTCATTCCAAAAAATTCCCCTCTTTTCCTCCGCAGAAATGAAGGATATCCTCCGCGACTCTGTTCTCGGCCAGTTTCTCAACTCCGTCTCTGGTGGGCGCATACTACCCTATTCGGACCAACGCGAAGGCTTTGTCATCCCCGACCAGTTTCGAACCGACTTTCTATCTCGCAGTGCATCTCGCGCAACCATAGTCGGCGACACTACACCGCCCGACTTGAAGAAGATTCCCTCGATAGAAAAGTCCCTGTCTGACCTCCCTCTCCCGACCTACCCTCAGTCCGCTCTCACCTCCTCAGCTGCTTCGACACGCACCGTCGTGTGGGGCAACACCACCAGCGCTACCACCACTGCAGTCGTCGACGGTGCAGAATGTCGCTTGCGAAAGGGGGCAAACTCGAGCCCGGAAGAGGGTAATGCCTTCTGCGAAAAAGTCCGGGATGAATTAGCAAACGCAAAAATACACCCTGAGAAAGTACAAGAACAACCGTCGAATCTTGTAGGGTGGTATGGGCCAGACGACTCGGATAATCCAAGGTATGCACTCTTTCCGCTCATGCATCGCAAATAACTCATTTTTCGCATTAGAAATTGGTCGTTCTACAAGAGATCATTTGTCGCATTCTCTATATCTCTTCTTACGTTCTCCGGTGAGCATCCACACCAATATCTACCTGGCACACGGGCTGATCAAGTTATATGCAGTCTACATCGGCTCCGCCATCTACACGTCCTCAATCCCCTCACTCATGGTAGACTTCGGAATATCCCAAACGCGCGCGACGCTGGGTCTCACGTTATACGTGCTTGCCTACGGTATCGGGCCCATGTTCCTGGCTCCGCTGCAAGACATGGCGTCCATCGGCCGTAATCCGATCTACATCGGCGGGCTGGCGGCGTTCTTGCTATTCAACACCGCCATCATAGAGGCGAAGAACTCCTCGACCGTCCTGGTATTCCGCTTCCTGACGGGGTTCGTCGGCAGTCCCGCACTTGCCACTGGGGTATGCCATTCTTCCATCCTCTCGAAAAACTCATCTGACGTCGCCACTCTACAGGGTGCATCGATGGGAGATATCTTCCCGCCTGAAGCGCAGCCGTACGTCATCGGCATCTGGTGTCTGGGAGCCGTCGCTGGACCTATCCGTACGTTCCTATATCAAGAATACATCAATGTTCTCCTGCTCACAACCATCGTCTAGTCGGACCCGTCATCGGCGGCTTTGCCGCCCAGGCCAACGGCTGGAAATGGCCCATCTACGAGCTCATGTGGATCAGCGGATTCGCACTCATATTCCTGTCCATCCTTCTGCCCGAGACGCTCGCCGCGAACATCCTCCTCAAGCGCGCGCGCCGCCTCCGGAAGCTAACTGGGAACACCGAGCTGCGGAGCCAGAGCGAGATCGACCAGGCGGCGATCAGCAAGAAGGACTTCGTGTATGAGAGCTTGGTGCAGCCGTTTATACTGGCGGCCGAGCCTGCGCTCCTCTTTGCAAATGTCTTTATCGGCTTAGTCTGTAAGTTCACCTTCGCTACTTATGATGCGATGCTCTTGACTTACCCCCATCTCTCTCGATAGATTCGGTGTTTTACCTTTGGGTAAGCCTACTATCGTGCTCTCAGATGGAGCTTTAACTAACGGATAGATTTGCAGTTCGAAGCGTTCCCGCTGGTTTTCAACGACATCTACCACTTCAACCTCGGCGTTGGGAGTCTTCCGTTCGCAGCGTTTGTCGTCTCCGGATCGTTTACAGTGAGTACCTGACATGGGTTTGTAACCAATCCAGTGCTGACATTATTATTCCAGTACACCTTCTACGTTCTCTACAATCGCTACCACATGGAACCCCGCATGGCCCGCAACCCCAATTTGGCCCCTGAAGCCCGCCTCGAAATCGGGCTGATGGCCAGCATTTTCATTCCGATATCCTTGTTCATCTTCGGCTGGGCCTCGCGCGCCTCGGTACACTGGTCAGTATCCCATCCCTGTTTCCACAGCTGCCTGAATCCCATCTCATTGATATCACCTGCTTGTCCTTAGGATCGTGCCCGTCATCGCAGCGGCGCTCTACCTCCCCGGCATCTTCCTCACCTTCCAGTCGATCATGATGTACATCTCCATGTCGTACCCCAACCACGTCGCCTCCGTCCTCGCGGGCAACGACCTGTTCCGGTCCTCGATGGCAAGCGTGTTTCCGCTGTTCGGCCGGATATTCTTTGAGCGGCTGGGGCTGGGAGGCGGGTCGTCACTGCTGGCTGGGATCTCGATTGCGCTTATGCCTGTCTACTTTGTGAGTCCCGTCATTCCCGCGCGAGATTGCTGAGCTAACGGCGAATTTATATGCAGCTCCTCATCAAGTACGGCCATCGGCTCCGCGAGAAATCTCGGTACGCGCACTATGAGGCATGAGGCGCTGGAGAGTCAGGATGATCTTGAATATAGCTTGCTAAGGAATCCATTTAGAAATAATTACTAGAAGTCGTGCAGCACAAGCAATCTGTATCCATATATTTAGCGAAGTTTAACTCCTTATTGTGTTCCCGTATTCTTCTGGCCACATTCTATATGTCGGCTTCTCTGTGGAGGTAATTTTGCGCGAGCTCCCGACGGGACGGTTACGGACCCATCCATACGACTGTGAATGGGTGACAGTGCACGCCAGGCGCTGCTCATCTAGCAGCCACTAAAAAGCCATGGTCTCGCCGCACCCGATCTGTGATTCCCTCTCTGCCGCATCAATGCCCACCATCTCTATCCAGGGTTCCACTCCACTAAAGGTTTTATTTTTGATACTCCTTGCCCTGCCATATGTCATCACCGCTATTCCTTACCACTTGCCGTCGACTATTGTCGTCCAAGCCCACCGCTCCGCTTAAATATGATTACCCGTGTCTGCTTTCATTACCATTACCTCTTCGCAATTCAAATGTACTACTTGTGTCCCATTCACGAGTCATGCGGTGGCACTTGGTTCGCCCGCAGGTCGGTGGCGCACCGGGTGGAAAATGGGGGTGCACCGAGTGAGTGTTCACCCCCTACCCGTTATTGGAACCCTTTATGTACGTGGGGTCGGGGGGAGGGCTTGGTAGAATAGTCCTACTATATAAGACAAGTATGCAACAGATTAAAACCGGAAACGTAGACCCATTCACCAGTGTACATGCTTAATACTCATCTGGTTCTCCAAAGAAATAGATGACAGTGAATATAACCACGAGACACAAAGCCTATGAGAAGCCCGAAAGTAGCGGCATTAAACTTGCATTAAACCCCGTCAATTCCCAAGAATGCCCGTATGTGTTCCATGCTTCAAGTGCGCGTTGGCAGCGGACTGCGATGGGTCCCTGTATATATCCTCGTCGATTTTCACCATGAGGTGGCGGCGGTGGTGGTAGGTAGAAGGGTAATAAGAGGCGATAGCTGTGACTCGTGGACTTCCATTCCGAAAATGGAGGTGCTGCAGTGGCAGTCCGGAATCCGCACCGTGCAGTGCTTTCTTCCTTCAATACATCCCTCTAGAATAATGTAATTGGTCGTTAAACTTGCTGGTGAAGGCCAAAAATTGGCAGGATACTCGTCCCCAAAGAGGGGCTTACCTTGGCCAGTAAGTAACGCATGACAGGCTGCGTGCCTTGAAGTCCTGCAGCAAGAGACTGTACGAATCATGTGTAAATTATGACCCCAAGTATCAAACTAGGGCTGGAACTGTGAGAAGTCGGATGGCCGGCACAGTTTTACTATAAACTTTGATTTCATTAGTGGGCAAAAGGGCTCAAAAAGGCGCAATCGGCACAAAGATACGAGAAGGCAAAAAATAATAGGGTAAACGAGGAAAATATAATGACCGTGGGAAGTTAGGGTTAGGGTGCCGACGAGCGCCTAAACCGGGATGGGACTCGGTCTGGCGGAAAAACGTAGGAAAGAACAAACTCATCCACCTATAAATAGGGGACTCGTAATGATATGATATGGGCCTAGCTATAATCACTTGGCTATAAATTCGGTGGTCAGTCAGGAATTTTATTGTTAGTCCGTATCCGCCGAGTGTGTTGATTAAGATATGGTTCACTATGCGGTCCCGGGTGGCAATGAACTTGCCAACCCCCCTTGCGACGTAATCATTGTAAGCCGTCCGCCCGAGTCACCCACGCGCACATTGGGTGAGAGAAGACGATATTGATGTCGTGACAAATACAAAGTGTTTGTTGTTGTCTACTTACCAAAGCCTTCCGCTTTTCGAATTCATCCGGTGGCATCGAGGTGGCATGCCCTGATCGGACAACTTAATTCTCGTCTGCAGTTCCCTTTGCAGCGTAACGCCAATGCTATTTCGTACAAGGAGCTTCGTGCAGCTCTATATATTGTATCCAGCTGGCCGGTAGGTAAGTTGTAAATCGGTAGGTATGGAGAATCATTTGAGACCGTCGTCGTAAATTAAACTGCAAGATATACAAAGGGTAGTTTGTGATGCAAATGGGTGGCACTACCAGTTGCCCGGTCTCCACCACTGATACTCGTGTGAGTTGCTGTCGTTGTTGTACCCATCACAACAGAAGCGGTTGATGCTGGATTAAGCTTAAGAAAATAGAAAAGGAGGTAGCGGATGCGGGTGACAGCTCGAGCGTAGAGAACGATGGATAAGTTTGATGATGATGAGCTGTGCAGGACTTTTGTCGGTGACAGCGATGGCTACTATGCGAGTTGTTCGAGGTAACTGTAGTGATCATACCGGGTCCTGTTTATAGGTCGTGCTCCGTCCCGTGGAGCCAGAAGTAGGTGTAGCAGATACCGTTGCTATGCCCTTGGATTTGCTCCTGCGCCGCACCGTCCCGTAACGCAACGACTTCTTAGGTCGCCTGCTTTTAAGAGGTAACAGAGCGGTTCCTCACGTTGCCTGTTATTGTCGTTACGTCTGCGCAGACCACTCAGCTTATGCGCTGCGTATAACACTTATCGTTACGATTAAAGAAAAGTGGGGGGTCTTCGGTCTTTGTTTCGGCGGAAAATACTTCTATAGTCACTGTAAAACATGCTCAAAGGACCCCACCGGGAGCAGAGGTGGCACTGGTGGCCGTCACCGTTGTGGAGACAGAACTGCGGAGTCGGCGGGATGGACTGCTGCAACATAGCATTGAGAGAAGGCCCCGCGCAGTGCAAGAAGCTATTGGCTCTAGCAAGCCAGTAGCTTCCTTAACGTTATACGTTAGCCGTGTAGGTAGGAAGAGGCAACCTGCGATGTTAAGGGGTAGTACACACCCGACGGGCCGACATGGAGTAGTGCTGCCTTGGCTCGTGCCGAGGAAGCGGAAGGCTATGGACATAGCTATACCTTACCTGCTAAAACCTACTACTCTTACGGGGGGGAGCGTTTGTAGCCCGGTGCATAGCCCCTCATTACTGGCCGGTCCGGCATAGGCTGTAGGTTAGGGGTTGTCCGACCGTCGTTTCGTCGCTCACAAGGTTCGCGTGAACCCGCAACCTGAAACTATAAAGTTAGGGTGCTCTAGTAACCTGCGTATGACCCGCTTCGTCCACGAGGGAATAA
>KV417597.1:218112-255208 GCA_001630335.1 Athelia psychrophila
GCCAACGGCTGGAAATGGCCCATCTACGAGCTCATGTGGATCAGCGGATTCGCGCTCATCTTCCTGGCCATCCTCCTCCCCGAGACGCTCGCAGCGAACATCCTTCTCAAGCGCGCCCGCCGCCTCCGGAAGCTGACTGGGAACACCGAGCTGCGGAGCCAGAGCGAAATCGACCAGGCGGCGATCAGCAAGAAGGATTTCGTGTATGAGAGCTTGGTGCAGCCGTTTATACTTGCGGCGGAGCCTGCGCTCCTGTTTGCGAATGTCTTTATTGGCTTAGTCTGTAAGTTCATCTTCACCACTTGCAATGCTCTTGACTTATCCCCATCTCGCTCGATAGACTCTGTCTTTTATCTTTGGGTGAGTCTACTATCGTGATCTCAGATGTGATTTTAACTAACTGATAGATTTTCAGTTCGAAGCGTTCCCGTTGGTTTTCAACGATATTTACCACTTCAACCTCGGCGTTGGGAGTCTTCCGTTCGCGGCCTTTGTCGTCTCCGGATCGCTTACAGTGAGTGCCTAACATGGGTCTTCAATCAATCCCATGCTGACATCATTATTCCAGTACACTTTCTATGTTCTTTACAACCGCTACCACATGGAACCCCGCATGGCCCGCAATCCTAACTTGGCCCCTGAAGCGCGCCTCGAAATCGGGCTGATGGCCAGCATTTTCATTCCGATATCCTTGTTCATCTTCGGCTGGGCCTCGCGCGCCTCGGTACACTGGTCAGTACCCCATGCTGCTTCCATAGCCGCCCGAATCCCATCTCATTAACATTACCTGTTTGTTCTTAGGATCGTGCCCGTCATCGCAGCGGCGCTCTACCTCCCCGGCATCTTCCTCACCTTCCAGTCCATCATGATGTACATCTCCATGTCGTACCCCAACCACGTCGCCTCCGTCCTCGCTGGCAACGACCTCTTCAGGTCTTCGATGGCGAGCGTGTTTCCCCTGTTCGGGCGGATATTCTTTGAGCGCCTCGGGCTTGGGGGCGGGTCGTCGCTGCTGGCTGGGATCTCAATCGCACTTATGCCCGTGTACTTCGTGAGTCCCGTCATTCCCGCGTGAGATTACTGAGCTCACGCCGACGTTGCCTGCAGCTTCTCATCAAGTACGGCCATCGGCTCCGCGAGAAATCGCGGTACGCACACTATGAGGCGTGAGGCTTTGGAAAACCAAGATGATTTCGACTATAATTTGTTACGGAATCCATTTAGAAATAATTACTAGACATTGTGCGTAGCGCAAGCCATCTGTATCCATATATTTACGTTCACTTCTTGACAATGTGATATCTAAACTTACTAGAGGGTGATGGGGGCCATCAGGAGTTTTCCGGATTTTCTTACGCACTTGTGCGCTTGTTTCACTCCCGTCCTCCACGAGTATTTTGAGTTGCGCATCATAAGTGCATTGCATCCGCACCGACGTATGAGGCGACGTTGATCAATTACTTCTGGTTTGTGGCCAAGGTGTATGAGAGGCGGCCTTGAAGGAAGGCAGGGTCTTCGTGGAGGAGAGGGGGCAGTATTATCAGCACAAGGGTAAGCTTGCGGGCTCGATATCCTGTCGTGGAATTTCGTGAGTGTTCATTTGTCTCCCAATCAGCTCGGCTCGGATTTTGAACAGTGAGAACCGCCAGTCTTATCAGACGGTAGCGGATGATCCGGAAACTATGCAAGAAGTCCAAAAGCTACGCGGCCGAGGCTGTTATTTTAGCGCGACAGTCTTTCGCCAGTTTGCTATGTATTTGTTGCAATGCTACCTTTTAACTGTAAAATTATTAGCTAGACTAACGGATGTAACTACCGCACGGATTATATATTGAAAATCTCCATCACTTTCTCAAATATTCGATCTGATTGAAGTGAACGAACGAACAAGCGATGCAATCGCTTGCACGTGCCACGCCAAAGATCCTATCTCGCGATCAAAGATAGTATCTGCGAGAGACATCCCAAAAATCCCAGAAATGCGTTGAACCCTTTGCGACTTCTCATTCCAGCTCTCTGAGTGATTCTTTTGATTCTTCTGAACTTTTACAAGTAGATTACCGAAATGCTACCGCCGAAAGACTGCACAATCAATATTACTGCAAAAATTAATCAGAAAGCCTGTAAAATATTGGTTATTAAGACTTTGACTGGGTTACCCTCTCCCAAACAGATTTCCGAACATCAACACGTGACCTTCGCAGATTGTTTGTTTCCTGAAGATACACCAATGTTTTATATTCCGCGCTCATAATTACGCACAGCCAGGAACTCCAAGATCACCTGGAAGATGAACCGATGCGAAACTGAGATGAGATCCAGGAGGTCCTGTAAGTCACAAGTAAGCAAACTTGGTGTCAAGCTCCTTGTGGCAGCGTCGAGAGAGAGATTTCTCTCCTAGCAAGATACTCAGATGGGACTTAGTTGTACTAAATCTTATGATCATCAATTGTCAAGTACATGATGTACAACAATTAATGTATTTACGATTTTCATGCCAGGCCCATCATCTACACCGTACGTGTTTACCATTGCCCGCGTTGTGCCCGCGTCACACTTTCATCCATTTAATTATTTCTATACGACACTTTAATGTATCTTCAAGAGTGTCTTTGTTGCACCATAGAGGGGTATCCGAGTCGTCGACTCTCGTGGGGGATATTATGGGGAACGTGTCCGGGGTGTTGGCCGGACCATGCATGGTAATCGTGTACTTCACTGTGGAGTCTAGTACAGTCTACCAAACATCAATACACGCCTACTAACTGCACACGGTAGGGCGCCATGAAATATGCACCGCAATTGATCTGTCTAGGGAAGGTGAATGAAGCATGCTGAAGACCTTGTCATGCTCGTTGCTCATGTCATGTCAAGCGGGAACATATTTTTTCTCAGCGTATTTTTATTTGTTAAGACAACAATAAAGGCCATTAGTATTCAATTCGCTAGCACAGCTCCCCCGTCGCTTCCTTTGCCCTCCAACTCGCTCTTTTCGTCCTCACGACCAGATAGCCTGGAGTTTCCACCATTCTCGATTATCACTTCGGCAACATTTTTGAGAGCAAAGCGTAGTGGTGCATATGCCTGCCTTCCTCCGCGAAACACAATCGTCTTGATAGGATGTCCGGAAGCAATTCGACCCCGCAGGAAGCCCTGAACGATAACTGCATCTTTCTCTTCGTCGCAATCCTCCAAAGTGAGGTATCGAAGCTCCGGACATTCGACTGTCTCTCCAGGTGCCGAGACTAGGCTTGTGAGGACGTCCAAAATCATTGCATCGTCCAATGACAAGCTGTGAAGATTTGGAAATCTTTTCGCGAGTGCATCGTCTACTTCCTCCAGCCCCACATTCACGAGTGAGAGCGACTTCACTCGAGCGCCACATTGCCCTATTAACGCACGCCAGACTTCTCCCACCTGCGAGCTGCTGAGAGAAAAAAGCGAAAGATCCTCGAGTGCGGGCATCCTGACGAACTTCCAGAAATTACTGTGATAGTCCTCACATGCTTCGCGGTCGCCCTCATCGGCATCTCCGATGCTGAGCGTTACGAGCACTGGCATCTCTACCGCCGACCACGGGCTCTTGTCCGTCGAAAAAACTTGACTCCCATCTAGCTCCAAGTGTTTCAAGGTGGATGCCACCTCGCGTAGGACCGCGACAAATTCCGATGGGTGGAGGTCAGGATACTGCTCGCTATACCGCCCAAGACCTGCGAGTGATAGCTTGATGATGTTCGATAAAGGAACGTGGCATTCGAGAGGACTGACTCCGTGAAGTGTCAATGATGTAAGGAGAGGGGCTCCGCCGGTGAAGACGTCTCCGGGTCGATCCTGATGGGTCCAAAAGCTCTCATTTCCTTCGAGAATGACCTCGAAAGAGACCAGCCTCGAGACAGCTTCGCGCTTCAGACTTTTCAAGACGACGAAAGCGCAGGATCGGTCTGCGAATATGAGCTTGAGCTCGCCGCATCGGTGGAGATGGAGCATTGCTGGATCGAATGGTGCGACCTCTTCCTCGTCCAATTCATACTCGACGTCATCTGAATAGCAGACATTGAGATCAGCCTGCTTTGATCTTTCTAGGCATAGCTTCGAGAAAGCAGATGGTCCCTGAGGCGTCACGTGGATACTGTTCCAGAGAAATGGATCATCAATTGCGATTTGTCTCCAGGTACGAGAAACGTGGGATAGAGTCATAGATGTCCCGGTTGAGCTGTGCTTGAAGGCTTCTCTGAAGAAATCGCAGATAATTTCGGGGGAGACGTTGGAGATGGGTGATGCAGTCGCATCCCACCCTGAACCCAAAGTCAAGTCGACCATGTGGACTTGAGCGTCTGTGTTGCGTCTGTGCGAAAGAATATACCAATTCAGATGCTGCACCGTTGTATCAGAAAATTACGAAACATACCGGATGGCTTGTAATGAGTCGTGCTAGATACGCCCAAGTAGTAGACACTGGTTCTGAGCTCAGCTTTCTGGCAAAATATGAGCTTCTTGGGCACCCAACCAAGAAATTTGTACCCACCGAAGGTTACACGACCGCAAGGGCGAATAGCAACCGCAATTCCAGGGTTTTGCTGAGGGAATACAAGTAGTAGGATGGGAGAATGGGAGAATCTGGGCCCTGCGACAAATGAGCGATCTAAGTGTTGCTTTATATGTACATTTTTCCGGTCCGGAGGGTGCCACTTGCCACTTGCTTGCCACAACTTTGTAAGTCGGCGCTACGATAATGCCGCAGTCACATGACGCTGTCTCACGCCAGATTTACGGAAAGGCCTACATGATGCATCGGATTGGGAGGGTCGCCTCGCGGCCCACCACATTGGCTTGGTTTCTCTTGTGGCCCATTGCCCTTAACGGGCCCAACCCTTTGATTATTCACCTTAAATTACTGACCATCATTGTTCGCAACACTTTACAGCTGCGAGCTCCCCGCAGTTGTCCCGCGTCGGCGGTGGCTTTGGCCTTCCCGCTTTGCTTACCCGATGCTACCAGCCCTAGGTCGTAGCAAATGTTGCAATCGGGCACAGTAACCCGCGCCACTCATCAGTGTTATCGCTCAGGAGCTCTGCGAGTCTACCTCGGAGCAATTGGGATACATATTAGAGTCTTAAATAATTATTTACATCATTGCAAACAATCCATTTGCTTAGTGGTGAATAGCCCGTCCGTCGAAATGGATGTGGTCAAGTGCCATTCGCGGATGCGCTACACTCCTCTCTGACTCACACATGGTAGTTATTATTATGTATGCCTAAATTGCTCACAGTGGCAGCAACTTGTGTGGTCACACAACTATAATAGTGCATATTGCATACAGACGGTAACCGTTGGGTAACCGGTCAGTGGCACCATTTCACTCTATGCCACATTTGCCGCTCCATCAGATCACCAGTTACCCGGTAGCCATACGACACTCCACCAGGTCCATGGAATTCCATGAACCAACCTCCCAGTCGATTAGATGTTCTCGAAAGGCCTAGCACTAGAGGTAGACTGTAAGATGACCCTCATGGGCAGCAACACACAATGCGGATATAGTGAGGAACGGAATACATGCGCAGTCATGAATTGAAAGAGCATAATTGTCCATGGGCGGCTTCGTGAAATCTGAGGGTATTTGAGATCATAGTAAAACTAAAAGCATGCATAACTAAGCAGTCCATAATGTGTATAATCGGTCCATAACATGCACACTCAGTTCATATTGCACATTGGCGGCCCCGCTAATGGACGCAATCCGACCGTAGGAAGAAATATGTTATCGAATTGTGAACGGAGCAACACCAGATAGCTCACATATCCATGATTCCCATATCCTATGGGAGTAGCGTCGTCGTGACGAGCTGCGAGATACTCGAACGCGGCTTTGTCTCGGGTGCAAAGAGATTTGGCCCAATCTTCGTCGTCTGCCATCTTCAGCACCGTGTTGAGCCCCTTCATCTGCTTTTGAAGCTTGAGCCTTTTTTTCGGCACAGCGGTCTGGGAGGCCTGATAGACTGCGCGCCACTGCTGGGACAGATCGCCATGCTTCAAGACCTCCGGGTCTGAGTCGTCTGCGGCGGGTAGTGGCCAGAAGGGGAAGCCCTGCGAAGTTGAGCATACGCTGTGAATGCATGAGGTGTAGCTTGAAGAAGCATAATCCTACTAGCAAGGAAGTGAGCTTTAGAGAATAGAAAGCGTGGATGAAGAAAATTTAGGTCGCAACGGGGTTGTGGTTGTGGATGAAAGTCATAAAACGATTCAAGTAGGGTCCAAAGCGGCGCTGCGTCCTTTGTCTGCCCGTTTTATGCCACCGACTCGTGCTTTCTTTCTCCTACACCGGCACATAGTTTCCTACCACTCTTGATATCTTCAGCTGCTTTCGCGGCGGGCAGAGACTCGCACCAAACCACAGCCGTGCAGTCACCGCTAGTTTATGGCCAACAACCGAGAGAACTCTGGCCGCTGCGCCCCAAAGAAAGGCCACGAACCAATATCCAGCAGGGAACGAAGGAACCTTTACGCTTGCCCTATGACCAGAGCGCACACACTAGCTGCCAGCGTTGCGGCAGGAGGGGGTGTTAATTTTCATCAGTGGCAACAACGATGATAGGCCCGTCTAGGCACTTCAAAACCTGGTGTCGCACAGATTGCCATATCCGTTCATGCACATGCATGATAGCAGCAGTTTGATAGGACAACACGCACGCGATCGGGCATGCTCTTGGCCCTACCGCAGGTTGATGTCGGGGGGTAGGCATTAGAACAAGTAACGAGAATAAGCAGGTGTTGTAAAATTTGGTACGTCCTTCGATCAACATGAGCAATACCAGTTCGTTGATGAGACAAAAGGGAACGCAGTCGCGCAGGCACCTGGCCCTAGCGTAAGTGTATATCGAGCGTGTCGCAAAAGAGAGTGCGGGAGACGTCCCCAAAGCGATAGCGCATTCCATCGCCTCGTTTGAGCCTAAAATCGCAGGACAGGGTCCATAGAAGAGCCCCCATGTGTTTATCTCAGCGCAGGCTGGTCTCTGGAGGAGTCACTCGAACGGCCTTGGAAACGCCATTCGACAACGCTGGAGTGGAGTTAGCTTTGCAATTATCCAGTGAGCCAGGGCCATACACACCTAACCAGAGTATCCCCGAGCGTTATCAGCTAGGGGAAGCAATGCTACATGCTTTGGCCCACGAGCGACGTGGTGCCAGATGTTAACTGTAACAAAGGTACGATACCTCCTTTGAATTCCAGAGATGCTGAAGCTGACGCCATATATCGAACAGCAGCAGTCGATATAGTCGGTTCCCCCAACGCCGCGAAGTTGCCGGAGATATCACGGATGCGTCAGCTGGAGCAACTCGCCCGCGGGTCCTTGAACAGCTGAACTGGAGCCATGCACTGCACTTGCAGTTCGGGAATCATGCTAGCGATGATCAGCGTTATTCTATTCAGGAAAGATTGGGCAGATCCTGTTCCTACCGGAAATGTGAACCTAGGAGACCTACGGATGGCGTTCAAGACAAGCTCCTGGTGTGTCGACGGGCGCCTGAGGCATTGGCCAATGGCGGGATAAGGTCCACCTATTCGTAGGAGAGCAGGCATGCGAGTTTCAAATACGGGTGGCCGACAACATGACGTTCAAGTGACGGGGGGAAATGCTCTTCGGCGCTCAGCAGAACCCTAACCTCACCCGCCGCGTCCTGCCTCTGCCCACCATGACCTCTGCTCCCAACTCAACACAATCTGCTTTCCACAACACCCCATGTGCCCATATTTAGTCGTCATGGAGCGTACCACTTGTTGATGAAAAACTGTTGTCGCCAGCCGCCCAACTACAGCTAGAACTGCATGGACTCCGCACTTCGCTAGCAAGCACCCACGGAGGATGATAGGCCCATTCGCGCTGGCATGCAACTCTCCCGGAGACAAATATACTGCCAAGTCAGCTGATCTTTGCGTCCGCTGTTATCATTATCGACGGACGATCGAATAGCTGCCCCCAAAGGACGATCCCACCTATATGCACTGTCTTTCGACGCGATGTCTCAAATCTCACCTAACATCTATCCGAAGCCGAACCCTACCTTGCCATTTGGCTTTATTGGCCGACGACTGGAGCATGGATGACTGCGGTACCGGGATGAAGTTCTGACGATAGTCGACGCGAGAGTTGGTGCTATTGAGTGCTGAATGTAACTGGAAATGAAGCTGGACCCCTGGGTGCGCGTGTCGTCTCACTTTCGGTTCTTAATAGAGGCTTACATGCATACATTTCACATAGCGTACTCGTCGTTTCCTTACGTGGACTTGTACATTTGGACGGCCAGCGAGTTCTCAGTCCTGCGTATCGAGTATGTTTTAACTCATCATACCCAGCGTATCACACCTTTGTACTTACGACGTATACATCTCCAGGCCTACCTGCGCTGCTCGGGCACGACCATCTGCTGCCCAGTCGATCGTCGTCTTCAAGGCGAAATGCACATCCCTACGCAATATCTCCGAGACGCTATCGTCGCTGTTTTACTATTAAAGCGCGCTTATACAGTGAGCTGAGTACCTTACGGGCTGCCGCGGGAACAAATGCCATATTTTCGCTGTATAGCTTGCGCATCTGTACTACCCAGGAACTCTACAATCCCAACGCTTATCATGTACCAGCTACAATGCACGCCCTTGGAAACTTGCGTTCGCGCTCTCTGCATAGGTTGTAAGTTGAAGCGAACCGGATATAGATGGATCATCGTTCTACATGTTGTTTTGCAGATCTGACTTGGCACTGTCATACTTCCTAGTTGCGTCATGTTATTTTACCGTTACTGCCAGGTGACCCTGAACTCAGCAGTGCACGGCTGATCACGAAGCAGTGGCTAGTATGAGCGAGCTTCCAGACTATCAAACAGAGAGAGAGTCTTTGAGATGGGCTTGATGGTCCTCTAGATTCAAAGATAGGTTGCGGAAGCGATGCATGTGGTGTTTGAATGTGTTATATTTACTGAGTAAAAAACTGAGAACGAGGCGCGCTAGACTCGATAGCGTGAGGGAGGGAAGGAGGAAATAACGGAAATGAGGAGAATGTGGCTTGAATTACTCTGGGGTCAAGGGTGCCTCTCGTTCTATCGGCGTCACGCCACATCATTCAGCCAGCGCAGAAAATTGCACAGTGGAGTTAATAGAATGAACGAATGCAGATGTAGAGAGGGAAATAGGTGATTATGTATTAGATACTGAGACAGACTGGGTAACATGAGATGTCACCAACGGAAGAAAAACCAAGAGCAGCGGAAATATACCAAATCGAAACAGTAAGCCCTTCAAAAAATCTGGCACTTATGCTTCGGCTTCTTCTTCTCTTCTGAGGGTTTGGTATCCCGCATATTGGTATCCCGCATATTGGTATCCCGCATGTTCCGGACTAGACAGGTGAATAGCTGCTCCACGTTCTGCGCCGTCTTTGCTGATGTCTCCTCGAAAGTGCAACCAAACGATCTTGCCAAAGCTGCACCATCTTCTTTTGAGACCTCCCTCTCAGCCGCTTTGTCGGACTTGGTTCCAACCAGCACGAAAATCGGGTTGGGCCCCTTCACTCGAAGTATTGCCTGCCGGTAAATCTCTATTCTGTCAAATGAAGATCTCGAAGCTATCGAGTAGATCAAAAGGAATGCTTGGCCCTCGCTTTCCCTTAGCATTAGTACATATGGTACCTTCATATGCAAAGAACAGCGCACATTATCAATTGATCTAGCACTAGTCCATAGTGCTCTGTTTCTAGCGTCAGAAAATGCCAATAGGACACAAGCAAGAGTGCACATACCCTGGGGAATATCGATAACTTCTACAGAACAAATTTTGTTGTCCACCACTAACTGTTTGCGGTATACATCTTCTAGGGTTGGGTCGTAAGTCTACATCGTACTGTGAGTTGATTGATTCGCGTCAGATACAATAGTGGCGAGCCTCTGTGTGAAACGAAAGACAGTGGAATGAGATGACAGCGGTTTGGCATTGTAAACAGGAAGGTCTTACTGGGGAAATAACTTTGAAGGAACTGTATGTTTGTCTGAGCTATGGAGCCAACGATGAATTGCGGTGATCACTCACTTGTGTAGCTAATCCTGTCTTACCCACCCCACCGTCACCGAAGAGTGCTACTCTCCAACTCTCCATATCCGCACAAGACCGAAGCGTGAGCAGCTGAGAACGCCTAAATTCGAGTCACTTGTGGCTTTGAAGAGAACGAGCAAAGTCTACATGGGCACCTATGGTTCAGCGGAAAACGGCAGAGTATGCTTGTCATGCTCACGTCTATGAGGGAGGCGATGGCTCAGATGTAAAGGCAGGCTGCGGATGAGATATTGGCGGAATTTAATGAGGTGGTGGTGGTGGTAGGTGGGAGGGTAATTAGAAGCGATGGCTGTGACTCGTGGACTTCAATTCCCGAAATGGTGCTGCCATGTCCGGAATCCGCACTGCGCAGTGCCCTCTTCCTTCAATACATCCGTCTAGAATAATGTAATTGGCCGTTAAATGAAATGATATAGGCCTAGCTATAATAACTTGGCTATAAACTCGGTGGTCTTTCAGGAATTTTATTGGTGTTGATTAAGATACTTATGGTTCAATATGCGGTCTCGTGTGGCAATGAACTTGCCAACGCTTCTTGTGATCCAGCTGTTCATCCTCTTAGCAGTTTTTCTGTCAGCGTCGGTGAGTACGTGGAGTAATCGTTGTAAGCCGTCCCCTTGAGTCACCTAGACTTTCAGCCACCCACGCGCACATTGTCTGAGAGAAGACGATATTGATGTCGTGAGAAATATAAAGTGAAAGCCTGCCGTTTCTCGGATTCATCCGGTGGCATCGAGGTGGCATGCTCTGATCAGACAGCTTAATTCTCGTGCGAAGATTTCGTTGCAGCGTAACGCCAATGCCATTTCGGACGAGGAGCTTCATGTAGCTCTATATATTGATCCAGCTGGCCGGTAGGTAAGTTGTAAATCGGTAGGTATGGAGAATCATTTAAGACCGTCATAGTAAATTAAACCGCAAGATATACAATGGGTAGCTTGTGATGCAAATGGGTGGCACTACCAGTTGCCCGGTCTCCACCACTGATACTCGTGTGAGTTGCTGTCGTTGTTGTACCCATCACAACAGAAGCAATAAGGGAGCACCTGCTTCGCCCAGTATGCGTCCAATGATCTCGTGGGATTGAAATATCAAAGTCCAACGCCCAAGTACGCTTGGAACACTCGCTGCTTTGCTGCCAGCCTGTTGGGGATTGGATGTCGGATACGGCCTGGCCGGACATTGCTCCCCGATACGTGGCACGATGTTTGCGAGGGGGGCCATTCTCATCATCCAAAATCGTCCAGTCCATATCGATGAAGGTATGGGAAGGCGAAGGAGCCGTGCTAGGTTCCGTCGTGATGAGGTAGAGCCGGGCAGCCCACACATGGTGGGGACTTGTAGCATCCAACGGAGAAGGATGGATGTCCCGATTGCATATTGCAATTCCTTCGATGACCGAAGGATCTCGGTTATCGATGAACGTGACGTGCCCCGGAAGGGAATGACGATACAACGTCCTCAGGTATGGCGGCTGAGGCGTCAAGACAGAGGCGTTGCCACTGCCGGTGGTCAAGGTAGACGCGAGGGCCACCCCAGGAAACTCGTGCAAAATGTCACTGATATCTTCATAAGGGGCGGCTTTGTTTCTGGCTTCTGGGGGGTGAAAAGAAATGAGCATTGCTATTCACAACATGCGTCGCGTATTCGACTCACCAGACGCGTCTGCGTTGCTGTTATTGTCCGTTGCACTCCTTGGCGAGACAATGGAGAATTTTCGTCCGCTGGATTCTTCAGCGGCGCCATGCCCTGCCACGCCGCGTCCTCGTTTAGGTTCCCGTATCGTTGCGATAGACGATGTGGATGAAGACCGAGGTGCCCTGCCTCGTGCCGGATATTTGTCCTGGGCCATACTTGAAGTGAGGTCAATGGAGCTTGTTGAGCGTATCATCGGTAGCGACAGTGGCTGTTTTCAGGACGTGTCGAGTAGTAGTAGTTTGAATAGGTAGCAAGAGATGCGAGCTCGACAGTGGGCGTAGGTGATGGAGGAAAAGATGAAAGAATTCGAATTAAGTCGTAGTTGGAGTGGTAGAAATGCAGTGGTAGTGGTGGTGAAAAGACAACTAACAAGGAGGTGCGCTTGAAGCAATATCCGAAATGGAACTGTGGCAAATAAGAACGCACCGTTACCATAACTTGATACCACAAAGCGTTTATTCATCCGCCCGCATTATGCCCACGATTCATCCCTTCTGTCTTATGCTCAGGCCTACAGATTCAATTCCTCCCCGCTCTTGGAGTCTTCACTCTTGAGCTCTCGCCGCGCAAAAAGCCGACCCTCGTTAAGTCGCGCCAAAGGTTAGGCGCGCAACCAACACAAGGCCCGACGCCAAATAACGGGGAGGGCAGAAATTGCAATACTACCTTGAGGCGGGATAACTCTCAGATCGTCAGAGCATTTAGGGACCTCGAAGAAACCAGGAGAGGAGAAAAAGGTGTGCTTGAATCCTAAGCCATGCCAGCAATGTATTAACCAGGAGTACCGCACAGTCGGATAGACTCCCCATCCCAAAGTGCGCGGCTGCCGAGCGCGTGTACCGTCGGCACGAGGAAATATGCTTGGGCCAATGCGAGATTTCGTGTTCTGAGATATGCACCTAAGATAATAGGCGTGTCTCCTAATTCTGGCTATGCCACCAGGCCACCGACGAACAAGAGCGACGGGCCGCGGAGGGGAGAAAAAGGTGCACTCGAATCCTAGGCCATCCCGACGACGTATTAACGAATAATACTGCAGTCGGATAGCCTCCCCATCCCAAAGTGCGCCGCTGCCGAGCGCAAGTATCGTCTGCACGAGGAAATATGCTTGGGCCAACGCGAGATTTCGTGTTCTGAGATATGCACCTAAGATAATAGGCATGTCTCCTAATCCGGGCTATGCCACCAGTCCACTGACGAACAAGAACGACGGGCCGTCGCACAGTCTCGTTCAATGGAACCTATCCTCGAGGACGTAGCGCTATCGCAGCCGAATATATCTGAGACACCCCCGAACACAATAAGCTTCGCTAGGCCCAAAGGAACGTGCATTGCGCCCACCTTTCCGAGATCAATACGTGTAGCTACCCTCCCAAGAATATGTGCGTTTTCCTATCTGTGACAATACATCGGCACTGACGAAAAAGAAGGATGTGCCAACCGTGGGCCCTTGCGCAGCGTCCTCATTCAGTGGGAAATATGTTGGAGCACGCAGGGGCGTCGCAGCAGAGTACATCTGAGACACCTCCGAGCACAATGAGCTTCGCTTTGCCCACAGGAACGTGGATTTCGCGAACCTTTATTGATACGCGCCTACCGCACAAAGTCTCCTATGAGTGCCCGGTGCCCAGTGGTAAGTGGTACGATTCGTTATCAGGGTTCCCGAAATTGATACATGGTTTGAAGCAAGGGTCCATGGACGTCTCGGATCTCCGGCAGGAATTGAATGCGCATCGCGAATAAATCATGACATACATTACCGCTGCCATTGGAAGGACGACCCTAGACCCATATGGCGCGGGGTGCTGTCCTGTTTTTGCATCAGCATGCAGCGTTGTTCGCCCCGGGTATGTCACCCCGAATGCATTTGCGAAGACACAAGACTCTAGAGGCAAGGGTAAGAATGATGTTCAAGCGAGGCTCTCACCACATCTATTTGTTTGTGTCAGAAAATGCTATCAATATCCAGACTCCAGAGAGCGAGTCTTTGAGAAGTGGCACGAGCCTGAGGGTTGGCCGGCCAGAGGTCGTGAGCGAAAAAGAAAGGTCGCATTAGCATTGTCACCGACCTCTCATTCGTTCCACGCCGATGACCTCCAGCGCACTCACGCACAGGCTCCCCTATGCAAGGCATCTGATATCTCCTTCTAGCATCTCTATTTTCCGCGGAGCACCCTGCATATCCATGAACAGCTTTTCTCACCAGTCTCTCAAGCGCAGCTAGAATTTCCTTCGAGTCAACTCGACACGTCCTTAGCGCGAGCGCCCACCAGCGATGATGGATTGCGCCAGGCTTGATAGTACAGCATTCTGAAGGAGTTATGCACTTTTGGCTTTGCTTTAGTGAGTGGACCCATCCGTTTATCGGTCATCTCAAGCTGATGGCGGTTCCTCTCCACGAAGGGTCCGCATTTTCCTCTCGTGACCTCAAGCCCGATTACAACAGAAGCGCGTCATCCAAGTGTCTATCCGAAACCTGCAGAATATTCCTTCACTGTCCACTTTCTCCAGCACCCAGAACATTGGCAGGGTGGGATCGTTCAGCTTGGGTGGGTCGAGACTGGGTCCCATTCAGAATCTTAGAGCTGTTGGTGCCGAGTGGTGGATGGAGTGAATTGCCATGATGTATTCCCTACATCCTTTCCAGCTCTTGTATAGATGCTTATACTTATCCCAGCAAGCGTATTCGTGGTCTTCCTGGACATGGCAGCCGATATGATTATCACAGGCTCCAGATGTGGTTGTAGCCTCTAATATAGGCGCGATTATGGTGTTTGTGGGGTCAGTATCTTCAGTATCTTCAGTATCTTCCTTCCCACGCTCTTATTGGCTGAGGTATCAGGGGCTTTCCTGTTGCGTCAGTATCTTGCTCGTGCTTAGATTCGGGCGCGATTAGCTGCCTCCACTGTCCAGTCCCTCTCGCGGCGCGATTTTGGTGTTCGTGAGATCCATCTTCGCTGTATTCGCTGCATTGCTGTATTACTATCTTCGTTCCCACGCTCTTGGCCTTGAGCTCGGGGGCTTTTCTGTTGTGTCAGGATCCTGCTCATGCAAATTCTCTGCTCCTCCTTTTCCTCTCGCTCCGGGTCGCCTCGCACCACCTTACTATTAGACGGGAACACACCCAGACCACTCTTGTTGATCTACAACAACTCCCACGCTCCTGCAACCCGAAACACGAATGATAATTCACATTTATAATTTAGGCAGCCCTTGTTCAACTTGGTTGGACCGGCGCTGCACGCGGACTGGCGACGACAAAGCTACTCGCACTAGTAATGGTATAGCTGGAGATGTAACTAAATAGTATGAATGGATGTAAAATACCTACCAAATCTCGCGCGGCGGAATTCTGCTCTTGCTGTGTTGCAGCTGTGCGCCGCAGGCGGCAAAAATTTATGATTGTGGCCATTACAGATACCTTAAATACTGTATAACATGTGGGTGTATGTGTAGAGGGTGCTAGAACAGAGTGTTGAAGGAAGGCTGGCAGTGGGTGGCTGAAACTTTCCTTTTTCTTTTCTTTTCTTTTATTTTTAATTAATTATTTCATCCCACAAACATGAAAACCGAGCCCTAATATACATCCTCCTAATGATATGGACCACCTGCGCATCCATACTAGCGCTGGGCTGCTCGCACCATGTTCACATCATTGGCACATTCACGACCTTCGTCATTCGAATTTCATTCGCCAGGCACGGACGCCAAGGTTGAGTCGGAACTCGGAATACTTTTCTTGGCAGGCCCCCACATTGCCTGTCCGGAATTTTGCCCAAAATTGACCTTGTCTTTTTCCAGATAACTTGCGTATTTGAGGCTCAAACGAGGCCATCTTTGTCCGGATCTTGCGTATTTGAAGCAGTTTGAAGCCTGAAGCTGGCCAATGTTCTAGACAGTCATATGGGGGAGCTTCCGGGGTTTCCAGGCACCCTCGTTATCGGCCTGCAACCATCACATGTTATAACTGAGCGCTGAGCGCTCCGTCTCTTGATTCATCTCCAGGCTTCGAATAGTAGTCGAACAACTAATTTCAAGCTTGAGGTCTTCTGTGTCGTGAATATGATTCAGGGTGAACTACCACCAACTTACACTCTTCTGACATAACCTTGGTTACTGTGTAAAGCCAGGCCCAATCAAGAACAACGCGCTCAAGACACAGCAGACTACCTGGTGATCTGCACACTTTATGGAATCACACCAGCTCTCAGGGTCCAAAGACCTCAATGGAGTATCATTAGGTCACCGCATCTACCTTTGTAGGGCAGTTTGGAGCAGTTTGGAGCAGTTTGGGCGCCTGAAGATATGTCCTGCATGCCCTATTGGATTATGCACATCATTCTCATTTGTTCGACGCCACGGGGCTGTTCAATAAGCTCAAGAACTCTATGTCCACCTGATGCCTTCCGAGCAGATATTTTTGACTGATTCAAGGAACGATACTCTTCTTCGCGCAGGGTGCTCGGACCAGCCATTACTCAGCCATGCTGCTCCAACTCGCTCTCATTCTCTGCTTAGTCTTGGCTAGCGTGAAGGCCGACTACATCATTGACGATCAAGACAGCAGAATTGCCTATTCATCAGAGGGCCAGTCAAAATGGGTGCCGGTGACCAACCTAGGTGGCATAGCGATAGGGAGCTCAGAGGCCTATAACCACACCGCGTGAGTCTTTTTTCCAAATCACTCCAGCTCATCGACTAAAATAAACTCCTCAAAGTACATGTGAGCTCTACTTCCTGACCTTGATGATATTCAACTCATCCATTCATCGTAGATATTGTTTGCTTGTCCGATGCTGATTGTCGTATGACAGTATTCTTCCAGGGTGAGTGTACATACTTGCCACTTGAGCAAGGCTTTGACGATATACTCTTAGGATCTGGGATTACTCTATATGTGATTAACATGGAAAGCAATATCAATGCTACCATCATGGTCGACGGAGGCTTCAACATGAGCACTTTTACCCAGGTGGCGATGCCGGTCATGTACAATGTCTCTGCGTACTCCATTACGGGCTTGGATGCCACAAATAAGCACACCGTTACGGCGACCTTGAACACCTATCTGCCTGATGGCCCTCTCTCGAGTGGATTCATCTTTGATTTCGCCATTGTCACTAACGGCACTTCGACAATACCTTCCGCGACCGAGGCAATGCCTACAACTACTACGAGCATGGCCATGCCCATGGGACCCTCCTCGACCGATTCCTCTAACGTGTCCCAGTCTCAGTGCGTCTTGTAGCTTGTACTTCTTGCCACATCCTGACAGTTTCTGTGCAGCTCTATGACTGGGGCGATAGTAGGTGGCGCAGTAGGCGGCATCGTCGTAGTCGCTGCACTAGTCGCATTCCTCTTCTACTTGCACCTTCGAAAGCGTTCTCGGACGCCTTCCTTCTCAGACGTCGACGATGAGCCCAAACACGGTTTCTCACCTGAAGCGACGACTATTGACAGGTATACACTGTCCCCCCGGTCCTCACAGGCCGACGTCCTCAATTTCGCCGCACGCAATTCAGCCCCTGCGCCGTTTCAGTTCACCCCACTGACGGCCGAGACTATTGCACGTGCGCGCACACCCCCATCCAACCCCTCCGAAAAATCCCAGCCGCAGGAATCTGCAGCGTTATCGTGGGCAGGCTCTTCGACAGGCGCGCCCGACCTACCTGTCTCGCTCACTGACGAGCAGATTGACTTCATCCGCGGTCTGGGGAGTGCAAACGTGCCCCCTGATGATATCGCGCGTGTCATCGCGCGCATGAAGGCTGATTATGGGGAAGGACGGGTAGCAGGAAGTGTGCCACCGGGATATAATTCATAGTTGAGGAGAGATTGAATGCTTCGCTCTAACTGTTGGGTATGATATGCTACATATTTTTCTTTGTTGAACTATCATGTATGTGAAGGTAATTATGACTGTATATCTGACATGCTACCTGGCGTACTCACTCAACTGCGCCTGAAAAGTTTCTACGTTGCCGTAGTATTCTTGCAGTAGCATTCTTGCAGTAGCACTGTACTTGTAATCGGAACCCCGTGCCATCCCTCAGTAGTCAGTTCATCATGCGTGTATGCAGCCAGCCAATGGCCCAGAGGGTGCACAACCAATGTGCCTTGTTAATGGTTCAGCACGCGAGTGTAAAATAGCCTAGGCGACGAGCGGTTCAGTGTCATTTGACCTCAGAGTCACAACAAATATATCTAGTTATACACTTTGTTACATTTCGAATGTCGTCTATATATGGCGAGTCTAAGTGAGGGAGCGCAGAAGTAAAAATACATGATGAGAAGACACAATTATACCCCGGAAAAGCCCAGAACAAACGATAAAGACAGGTAATAAGTTACTTAAACGTATAACGTATAATCAAACTGCTGATAGAGCACTCTCTATCATGCGTAGAAGTTCAGGTAATCGATATGGCTGATGAGTATGTTAGCCGAGATCTATCAACCGCCGATGAGGACATACCTTCGTGGTGATACCATGCTCGAAGCCCGCAGCGCGACATGCATCGAGTTGCTCCTGTCTCGCATTACCGGTAACCGCGATGACCTTCGTGCGCGGCAAGTCGCCGGATTTTTCTAATCGCCGTATGCGGCCGACCGCGCACAGACCATCGCAAACAGGCATCTCAACGTCCATCAAACTGTTGTAAACGAGTAAGTCCAGGTCATGACGCGGTAAAATAATACTTACACAGCGTCAATATTTGGCTTCGAACTGTCGGACCGGTGCGCAAGAAGGACGCTGATAGCGATTTCCCCATTGTCGGCGGTCGTTGTGGTAAAGCCACTATTCGCCAACTGTCGGACGAGTACCTTGGTGTTGACAGGGTTGTCTTCTACGACAAGAATATGACCCGTCTTCGAACGCGGTAATGGACGGGAGATAGCTGAGGAATGTTTGAATGGAGTAGTCGGTCCTTGGAAGGGCGTTGGCGGCGGCGGCGCAGGAAGAGTGGGCCCTGATAAAGATTCAAAATGAGAGGGAGCGCTGACTTTGGTGATGGGGACGGTGAAGCTAAAAGACGATCCGACGCCCTCTTGAGATTCGACAGTAATAAAACCATGATGTAACTCCACAATCTTGCGAGAAACGAAAAGACCGAGACCGTAACCGCCAACACCATCCGTCTTCGGCTTCGCTTGAGAGAAACGCTCGAACAGTTTTGCTTGATCTTCGGAAGACAGTCCTCGACCCGTGTCCACGACACTGCAGCTAAGCCACAGAGCATCTGCGGATACTGACGTCGGGTCAAAATCGCCAACTCGCAAGGCGGGATCCGTCTCGGGCATTTTTGCAGTAATGTCAACCCGAACGTTGATCGATCGCACAGCTGAGGCAACCGTGAACCGTAAGGCATTCGTCAAGAAATTGATCAGGACTTGAGATAGACGATGCGGATCGGCATTGATCCATTTGATATCGTGTTCAGCGACACCAGGGCCGACGCAGAGAGACAGCTCTATCTGCTTATGCGTGCTCTCCAAGCTGAACATAGCGATGACATCGCTGATGCGATCCACAAGTTCGAAGTCGATCATCGAAATGCTAAGTAATCCCATCGAGAGTTTCGAATAGCGCAGGATATCATCAGCGATGCGATTTTGAGCCGAGGAGCAAAGCATGATATTCTCCGCAGCCTCACGGTCCTGTTCGATCGTGGAGAGAAGACCGGTGAAATCGACCGCTTGGCCCTGCTGGAGCTCCCGAGCCGCCGTTTGCATTTGTTGCAGGCTACCAGCGACAAGATCTGCGGAGTTGTAAATCCCTGAATTAAGATTGCGCATTTCATGACTGGTGATGTCGATGAATAGCTCCTGTTGCCGACGCATCTCCTCTGCGTCTCGCGCTCGCTGTTCGACGGCCTGCAAATGCAAGACCTCAAGTCGACGGCGCTCCTCGATGTTCGTCAGAGATCCAACCCAACCAGTCAGCTGATGGTCGGCACCAAACTGAGGGCGAACGTCACATTGGGTGCGATCGCCGTGCAACCAGCGGAACTCAACGCAGAGCGGTAGCGCATTCTTGATGGCGTTATTCCAAGTGCGTAGAGATGTTTCGCGATCATCCGTATGAATGCTATCCATCCATTCATCGAGCGGACGGTCATGCGAGTGGCCTGAGATCGTATGCCATGGAGGGTTTACGAAGAGGAGGTTGCCGTCAGCAGTCAAGGAAAAGATGCCAACTGGTGATACGTTGGTCACGGCCGAATACTCTTCGGCAAGACTTCTGTAGCGAATCTCACTCTCTACCAGAGCTCGCGTGCGCTCCTGTACCTGCCTTTCGAGTTCGCGACGCATTTTACCTAGATGGAGATGCGTGTTGACCCGAGCTGAAAGTTCTTTACTCGAAAAGGGTTTGGCCTGCAGACGACACAAATTAATTGTCGGTAAGAAAGGTATACGCGAGCAAACATACCAGATAATCATCCGCTCCAGCTAATAAACCGTCAACCCGCGCTTCCGTGCCGGCATGTGCGCTCAGCAAGATGATCGGGATCAGCTTGGTTGCCGGATCCTCACGAAGATATTTCAACAATTCGTAACCTCCCAGACGAGGCATCATGACATCGGACACGATGAGGTCAGGCGAGAACTCCCGAGCGTAATCCAAAGCCGCCTGGCCATCAGCCACCTCGACGATTTTGAATTTCTTGGCTAGAATAGAGCGACAGTATTTTCGCATATCGGCGTTGTCATCGGCAAGCAAAATGACCGAATTGTCAATGGAGAGTGCGTCGTGAGGTGGTGTGCCGTCAGACCCCAACACATTGGGTCCTAACGCAAAACCAGAGCCCGAGTCGGAGGACGACGCGTTGGAGGGGTCGACAACGGTGTCGGAATCGTCACCCATGGGCCGCAAATCCAGCGATATACTCATGGGATTGTTTGAAGTCCATCTCGAAGCTTCCTCTACGATTCCGGGATTCTGAACTTCTCTCGGCGGCTCTGCAGCAACTGCGCCCTTGGGCACCGCGCTGACTTGATGCGCAGGAAGATGAGAGTTGCCGTAGGGCAAACGAACAAAAAATGTAGAACCTTCTCCGAGCACGCTCTGTACGTCCATGGTGCCACCGAGGACCTTCACAATCTCTAGGGTCAAAGCGAGGCCAATGCCGGTGCCCTCTTGAGATCGACTAGAGGACTCCACGCGATGGAAGCGTTCGAAAATACGGCCCAATTCCGATTCCGCAATGCCGCAGCCAGTGTCTGTCACCGATAATTCGGCATAGCGCTTGCATTTGCGAATGCGAACATCAATAGACCCCGTTAGGCAATATTTGAATGCGTTGCCGATAATGTTGAATACAACCTTCTCCCAGAGGTCGAGGTCGATCCAGACTTCAACTTCTTCGTCTGGCACAACAACCTCATACCTGACATCGCCCTTGTTGATGGCACTGCGGAAGAGGGAGGCGAGATCAACCGTCGCAGCGGCAAGATCTGTGGGGCGGAAGTAGGCGTGTATACGCCCAGATTCCAAACCAGAGAAGTCTAGCAGGCTGTTTACTAAGTTTAACAACCTATGCGCATTGCGCGAGACGACTTGAAGCCGATCTCGAACGTCGTCGGGTAAAGCGTATGCTTCACGATCAGCCAAGACGTCATTGAGAGGGCCGAGGATGAGCGTAAGGGGAGTTCGAAGCTCGTGGTTAACGTTGCTGAAGAACATCGTCTTAGCGCGATCCAATCTGCCGTTCGCATATTAATATCGATGCGATTACGTGAGATGATGGTGCTCACTGTGCAAGCTCGTGCGTTTTAGCTATTTCGTCGGTGTAACCTTTTGTGATAGCGATATGAGTGGCCAGCTGCTTGGCTACCAGCTGTAACCAATTCGCGTATGCCTCATCGAAAGGCCGCCGCGGGTTCAACCCCACTACGATAACAGCCTGCGGCAAGCCTCCGTCCGTCGCTATAGGAATGACGACGGCTGATCGGGGCCTCTCGTCCCAACCTCGCTGCTCAAAGCCGAAATGACGAGACCCGAGGTCAGGAATGAATATGGGTATCCCTGTAACGCACGCTTCCTGGAACGGCCAAGGAAGATGTTCATCCGCCTGGAAGGGATGTGCCGCAGTAGCACTCGACCCAGCAGACGACGAGGTCTCCCACTGCGAACTCGTATCGGCGCCGTCCTGGCGATCAGTCATCAGGGTGATTTCTGCAGGGGCGCAGACATGGCCCTTCGGCACACCAAGCGACCCCCGGTGCTCCAATCGAAGCATCTGCGCTGGATTGCTGTCCGACGACTCGGCCTCATTCCAAATGCCGTGGTGGGGTGAGCGGTTTTTGGGCTCGACAATTCGACAGGAGTAACATATCACGAACGGTAGATCGCAGGGATTCTGGCCAAGACTGGCTAATGTAGCGTCGAAGAATTCTTCGGGGGTGTGCGTCAGCGATAATGATAAGACCAAATCACGCAGGGTGCCGAGACGGCGCTCAGCGAGGACGCGGGAGGTGGTTTCAAAGCTGGGGTGCATCATCGCAATGATCTCGCCCGATGAGCCGCGACTGGGAATCATAGCCCAGATGTGGTACGTCTCTTCCCGCCGGATACCCGCGGGATCATTTGGAGAGCGGTCCATGAACAATAAGTGGTCATATGCAGCGATCGTCTCGCCAGTTCTGACGCGCCGAACCGATGGCTCGAGACTAGGAATATGGTTTCAGGCGGACACTCGCGGGGTAGATGTTCTGAGAATACGCACGTTTCCCATATCTCTGCCCATCCCACAGCGCATGTTTTACCCAAGAGCCATGGGTGCTTTTGCGACGCGGTCTTGACGTAGGCGTCATTGCTAGAAGAGATATGAGACAAGCTCGAATATAAAGCATCATCACGTACTAGAGCAAAACTCCATCTTCCCCAACCCATAGAGACTCCCGGAACGGGCTGGCTAGCATAACGGTGATGAGGGACTTCAGATCACTGGACCACGACGCCAAAGGCCCCAGGGAAGTCTCGTGCCACGGGAAGGCCAGTATCAGCTGCCCCATCGGCAACGTCGCTAAAAACGTGCAGAATGGATCGCTAACAATCAGCTCGCGCGATATATGCGCAGAGACCACCTCGTTCGCGACTGTCGATGTCAAATTCGCTGTGCCATTCCACTCCATCATATCCGAATCCGGCGCTTTGGAGGCTGCGCTGCGACTGGCACTTCTGACGCTGTGAACGCCATGTAATCTCCGGCTACGTGTGCGCTTAGGTTTGGTTTGGTTTTCCAGCGCAAATCCAGAGGGTGGCTGCGCAATGAATGGGGGTGTAGGAGGGAAAGGAAAGCCATCAACTTCTGGAAGCGAAACACCGGCATTGGAAGGGCCAGGGCTGATGGGAGTCTCCGCTGGCATAGCGCTAGAACTCGGAGGGGGCATGACTGGAATATGTGAGGCGATAGAAGTGATGACGATGTACTGGCCGGAGAGGGACGAATGACCAGAAGGAAACGCAGCAACACTCGGTTTCGGGTCGACGACCGTGGCGACTAACTCGATTTGCACCCGAATCTCGGGAAGTAATGGCGCATGAGGCGTGTTCGCGTCGGAAGAGTAGCCTGAGTCCCGCAAGCCGCGCGAGGTGAGCTCGAGCTTGACACTCTGAACCGGTGCCACGTCGGGATGTGTCTCCTTGGCGATTCCGCCGGCCGCTGCGACAACGCTACGCAGGAATTCGATGAGTCGCTTCATATCTGCGAGGCTCAGAAGATCTAGCAGCCCATCCTCCGAGCTGTGAAGCGTCGACACGTTCATGGCGAGGAGTAGGTTATACCACGCGGCATTCGCCCACAAGGGATGAAGGAGGCTCCGTAACGACCGCCCCCAGCCAACGTCCGCCGCCTTGCCCACAACGTAAGGGTAAAACCCCGCGGTTTCACTGGCAGGGAGCTCGGTAAGGCTGTCCACGACGACATCTGCAGCGATATCGGAGGCGAAGCTCAGCGAGGGCTTCGGGAGTTCAAGCGGACTTGAGGAGGCGGAGAATGCGTCAGAGAGCATTTTCCCGGCGAACATTTCGAAGAACGATGTTCCGGGTTCCGTGATGGGAGATTTTGAAGGTGAAGGGAAGGGGGAGGAGCCAATGACGGTTGTCCCGCTGATACTCATTTCGGAGGGAAAGCGCGAGGGACCAAGGCGTCTGGGATGATACCATCCTTCCGGGGATGTGGAGCGAGGTGATCTCACATCATCGACGGAGTCCTTGCGTGAGTTGTTCTTCGGTCTTCTTCTGGCTCTGGATGTTTTCCGCGACGGTTGTGCCAGCTTGGCGTTGACGTTGACGAGGTCTTCGGGGTCAGAAGTACGCCATACCGAGAGTCGCTGTACGAGGCTTTCGAATAGCGCCTGGGCCTCTAATACGAATGCGGGATGGGGATACGCCTCCAAGAATGATCGGATGGGGAGATCGAACGTGCTATGAGCGCTGTGGGGCATGTTCTTCGGCGTTGGAGTGGGAGGCGTGAAGGAGTTCGAAGTGCGTGGGGAATGATTCGCTTCTCTAATTGGGCTCAGAAAGGGAGAGGCCGCTGGAGATGCAGACATGAAGCGCTGAATAGAGTCAACAAGCTGGATTCATAAGCTTCGAAGCATGACTGAACTGAATCCTGCGCATACCTTGGGTCACTGGGATGACTCCGCCTGGTCTATTGCGATTCCCGTCGCACAAGAGTGGTACTGGTGGAGGCTGGGGAGAATCGGAAAAGGGCACATTTGGTGAACCGATCGTATTAGAATGAGAAATCCCACAAGGCCCGGGAGCCTTGAGGCCTGCCAGTTATCGGTTGTTTTCATTCGCGGAGAATCATATGTATACATGTCAACCTATCGGAGAGCTGCGTTGGCTTTAGAGTACGGCACGATGTCGAATCTGCCTGGTGGCAGTTGTAGAACAATCTGGCGTGTCCGCACCTGTCCCTGTCCGCATTGTCTCCTCGGAAATTGATTTAAGGTTGCCGGATGTCGCGGTCGGAGGAGGAGAAACCTTGCCAGCATACAAAGGGGCGCTTACCGAATCAAGCACTTTAAGTTTTTGCCTTCAGGCATCCTCCTGTCCAAATGCCTATATCAACGTATTCCAATACTGCTGTCCGCGGGATGCACGCAGAATATCTCTCTCCATCATCTTCCAGGGAAAGCAAAAGTCTCTGCCAAAAAAAAAAAAAAAAAAGGCCAGCAGGGTCACTCAAGGGTCAGCGCCTTCGCGTATCCTTCGCTTGACTTCCTCGCCGAACTACTCCGAAGTGCTCTCAGCTCCACGTAGAATTCCAAATGATCTCGGGCCTGCTCCATCTACTGTGCATGTTTAATAATTCCTGAGCTGACTCTTACACTGCCTGGGCGTGTATGCTTTGCGAAGGTACCTCCCTCATGGTCCAACATGGACACTTAGGATCAACTACAACCGGACGCAACAGGATGGGCCCATCCACCTTGTATCCGCATCAGTCGTTGAAAAGCCGCAAGGATCTGCCACACTCAGGCGAGCATGCACCCCAGTTCCCAAGCTTCATCAGTTGTCCCTCTTTTGAGCACCTTGTTGGGTATAATATAAGCTATCTTGCGCTGTTTCGCAGATATGATGGTATAATGGCAGCGGCTCGCGCTGGCCCTGGATTTGGAGCAATCGGACTTCTGCGGGGACGAACACACGGCTCTGATGGGAGGCTGCGCTAGCAAGACTCGGATATCGTGCCTGCCGAACGTGTTGCAATGACTTCGGAGCATGACTCGGACGTTTGGGGGAAAAAACGCCTCCCAAACCAAGGTAAGCTATTTTACAGTTTGAACACGCTTACGATCTAAACAGCGAAGCCAGGAGCAATGATAGTAGTGTATTGCGCAACTATCGCCACTCGGTAAGCACAATGCGCCACAATCGTTAAGAAATTGCTAGCCTCATTCCTCCGGTTTCCACAGTCATTATCGCCCTATCCTTTATCCGCGTTATCAAGATCTGGAAAGTCTACTAAATCCGGTATGAGCACTTAAGCTGCTTATTGACCGGTGCCATTGGCGCTCGTGACGGCAACTTGCGCAGCCGGGAACGCAATTGCTCGCAGTTCTGGCTTGGGAGAATACCCGCACACTCGATCCGAGGTTTAACACCATCCCTCAAACTCAAAGATTATGTCACTTGATTTCATCTGCAGGGTTAGTTCATCGCATGTCAAATCAGTGCGATCCAACAACGTACCTTTATGCTTTGCGGAGTACAATAATACTTCTCAGGCTCGCCGACTCGGATGATGGCATCTAATCTTCAATGGGTTTTTGGCATGGAAGCTGTAACTTCATATCACCTCGCAAATATCTTGCTTACCCTCTGATGCTAAGGAAGCCTTCGAAATGTCCTATAGTCTTTAAAAATGTGTCCTATTTCAAGATACCTGTCCTGGAGAAGCACTAACGGATCTCAGCATCTAGTTGGTACATAATTGGGAACGCAGAACGTGCATGGTGGAACGTGCACATGCTTTCCGCCTTTTGAATTGGTCCCCCATTCAAACGCAAGATATTTCTATCACGCCAACCGAAGCTGCGTATGCCGTTAGTGCTTTTTCAGCTAGTTGGACGAGCTCGTTTCGCATTTGATACTGTCCACATATGTATCCTTTCGGTCATAAATATTTACCACCGTTGACAGCCGATTGCGTGACGGGAGATGACGGACCGGAGCCACAGCGTATATACTAGATAGATAGATAATAAAACCGCCACTCTTCGTCGTGGCTTGTAATTGCATCACTCCACATCCGACTTGCGCGTCCAACTTTATCGTGTGGATAGCAACCGAAACCACAATAATTCGAATGGCATCGAAGCGGTTGAGCCCAACGCCACGGCGAAATCGTAGGACCCTTACTCGGTTATCCTGGCTTCCCCATGCTTCGAGTCGGATATTAGTACCATCGCATCTGAAAAGATGTTTACCAACATTGATAGCTGATCTCTGACGTAGGCACGCGATGCCGCTCACATTCAGATCGAAGACCCTGACGAAGACCCTGATATTGACAAGGACCCTGTCTTCTGCTGACTGTGCAGCGGAAGTACATAAACCTTGAAAGTCATGATCTCATCGGCTCGCGGAACTCGTGTGTGTCAGTTTAGCGTTGGCATTTGTTTGAACCACTGGCTGGTAAATGGTTGCTGTGCTGGAGTCTGGAGATTGGCACCATCGCCAAAGTCCAGCCACTCTCAGTATTTGTTCCTGTTTGTTCCCGAAATTCGTTGCAATTGACTTGCAATTGACCTTGAATTGGTCACTTTGCCAACCACTTAACTGCAGCTGTCCGCAATTGTAGATTCTGTGGATTTTTAATATCCATCAATAAGTCGCAAATTGGGGTCTGTCTCCACACCGAAATTGAACCTCAACCTCAAATTTGACGACATGTCATCGCAAATTTTGTTGAATTTAGACGTTCCTCGTCCAATCACTAGTTCCGTGCGTCATCGAATGATCAAAATTGTTGCTATTCCAGCCAGCTGAGCTGCCAGCCGATAGTCGCCTCGCATTTTCGAATCGTTTCAGCCCCACCTGCATATATGCTCAATAGCCGCTCGCCACCTCTGCGTCATTATTTGTTGATCATTTTTGCTGTCATCGAAGTATGTACTGGTAAAATATATACCATAAGCGATTCACAACGATGCATAGAATTCTGATTCATCCGCGATGGCCAACTCAGAGTGCTCCGAAGGTAACTCCACGACCGACAATCTGATTGCCGGTATTCACAACTGGCGGGCCCGTCGCACCGCGTAAAATGCCGCCTTTCTGTTCGGGATGTCGCAGCATGCCCGAGTGACCCGCCACGAACATGATGAGCTCTTTCTGAACAGGGTGGATGTACCGGTACGTCCGGATACCATTAGACATTGTAGGATGTATAAGTGGATGATAATGATAATTAGTATTGACAAGAGGTAGGCAGACGAGGTGAGAGCTAAGTCATACGGTGCGGTACATGTGACTTTAGCTATCCTATATCGGGCACGTGGTGAACCGAATCGAAAGTGCGAGGTGACTACCATCAGCTTGCAGGTGGCTGTCAGGTAGAAGACATCAGTTCTTTCGTGTCGGGCAAACTTCGGGCATTAAAATGTAATTCAGAGGTGAGTTCTAATAGGCTAAGCCCCAGCGCAAGCCTGGTACGAACGCATACTCTCAGCTATAGCAGCCTTTCTATCGTAACATCTAACAATGTGATCTACCGTTATAATTGTAGCCATGACCGCGCAAAAACCCCAATCACAAGCTTTAATTCGGTCCCCGGATGACCTCACTAACTCTTCTCTCGCTTGCTTTCATGTCGCAGTGCCCGGGGGACCTTGGAACTTCTAGTCGGTACAAGTCAATGAAAGGCTATTATCTTGTTTATCTGGTGTGCCTTGCCACCCCTTGCGTCCACAGCTTGGTAAGAATCCGATCCGATGTCAGATGTGTAATTCTATAACGGACCATGGTACCTAGTGGTTACTGGCGCCTTGAACGCGTGCAACCCGGTCACACTGGCGAGGCCCTGTGGTTGAGGCTGTGGCGTCGGAGACTCGTCATGTCTGTCTAACCCTTGGCGTGTGGCGGAACAGGCATCGGGATGGAAATATGTAGTGTAATTAATAGACATGCCATACCAGGTGGTATATGTATAGCGAAAACACGTTGAGACGTTAGAACATTGATCACATTGAAATTGTAATTGGGTTGGAAGACTGCCCATGAGTGCACAGAATAAGGAAGAGGATTGGGGATAGAGAGCTGGGACGAGGAAGGGGGGACGGAGCTATCGCTATGGATGTGCCTTGTACCAGGCGATCGCCACCAATAATAACGTGACACAGCTTCCTGCTTCCCGACTCCCGCGTGCCTGTGCCTCGCCTCATCCACCCGTTCCCATCTCTCGTCTGTGCTCGCCCTCAATCGCCCCTTCTCACCGCGCATCGTTCAGTATCCGTGCCATTGTAGCATCGTTATTGGCCCAAATACCGCGTTTCCATTCTTCGAAGCCCGACGTCGGGCGCGTCCAACCTTGGCGAAGCATATTATCCACCGCATGCCGGACATCAGGATTAGAGCCCATGGTTAAGCCCAGTTTCGCCGGGTCGCTGGCCAAGAAATCCGACGCGTCTTGGGTTCGAAACGCCTTGATGGCGTCAACTTCAGACATCACAGCTGGATGCATGACCAGGACACGGTCGTCATCCATGTAGGTGTACGCCTCTCGGAACCGCTGTGTGACCAGCATTGGTGTCTGCATGTATATTCACGAATCAGTTAACGTGCCTAGCAGTGGAATGCATTTTCTGGCACTCACGTTGAGTTGGGAGCACATCACAACCGTCGAGCTGGCCGAAGCGTTGTAGTAGTAGTCTTCAGAGCGGAATGCAGGCAAGCAGAGATCCATAGAGGCCACAACATCGTAGAAGTCATGATAGCTCAATTCAGCGTGAAATACGATGACATTTTTCAGCTCGTTTGGGATGTCAATCCACCCGTGGCCAACAAGGTGCAGTTTAAACGGGTCGGCGACACTCAAGTCCTCTATGAAAGACGAGCCATCGACGGAGGGATGGTATCCCCACATATGAGAATGTTCTGTTTCCAGAATTAGGACATATCAGTCGAAATATAGGAAGGAGCACTTGCCATGGAGGGACTGTATCAACTGGGCGAATATCCGGATAAAGTCTCGATTTTCGACGCTGAATGTTCCTTGAATTGCCACATTGGAGAGTCTTCCTGAGCTGCGAGTTGAAGATGTGGAGATGTTCAGAATTGGCACATGGGTGTCAATAAGGACTTGTTCGAAGCCAGCGGAGTGGAATTCAGGGTCAGAAGAGTCCGCAAATTCTTTCAAGAGGTCCCGGAAAGCTCTCGAAACACTGAGATTCTTGTAAGCAAAGCGCATATGCCAAGGATATTAAAACTTACTGTTCGGAGATAGGGAGCAGGCGTAGCGCGCCTCGACGTGCTAGAGGAGCGAAGAGGGCCATTATAGCTTTCTCAGCAGCATGGTGCGTTATCCCCACCACCATGAATTTGTGGGCTTCGTCTCGGGCGTCCCATGCTTCCAGTAAATCCTTCCCATAGTGCCGCAAGCTGCGTGACATGCTTCAGCTGCAGTTCCGCCACCAACGCAAAAAATACAACTCACTCGACAAAAGATGTCGGCAAAATCACCATATCGATCCCTCCGTCCCCCTCATTCGCTCTCAGGTCGGCTATGATAGCTTCATAATCCTTTACAGAGCCGCGGTACAGGCCCAGCTCATCTGATATAACCCCAAATCCATGGGCAAATGGAGTCTGTGCATACGCTTGTACTGCACTGCCCTCGACACCTCGCATGATACGCTGGAGAGTCCATGCGACTGGGAGCCACACGTCGAAGTGAAGAACGAAGGCGGTGGCTATCGCGATGTTGCGATGCTTGAATTCATTCAAGCCTTGGCCGCTGGGGGCGATGTTGTCCGACTGGTGTCGATCTGAGCAGAATTGCCTGCCATTCGCGACGCGACAAACAATCTCCGAGTCCCGGTACCAGAACGTGATCAGGATTATAACCCAGGCAGTGGTTATCCCAAAGGCCTTTATCTTCCAAGAACTTGACGAGTTGAGCATATCTTGTAGTCCAGAGAAACCAGTGTTCGTGAGAGCAGCTCGACTAGATTTCCTCTCCGTTTCAGGGTGCTAAGTCCGAACTCCCATCAGGAAATACTAATTTTGACGTAGCCACTCACTCAGTAGGGCTAATCAATTCTAACGTTCATATTCAAAACTCAAGTGCCGGACAATCGCCGCCCATAATGCATAACCGATGATCAAGCTTTTCGGGATCTGTAGGAGTTTTGAACATGAACGTTAGAATTGAGTAGCCCTGGTTATGTACTAGTAGTGTGGCAGTAGCCAGAATAGCGCGTCGACGACCTCACTTTAGAGGCATGAGAAAACTGGTGGCACAAGGCTCGGAGGAGTGATGTAGAGCTCCCGACGCTAAAATAACATAATGTTTAGTCACACACTCGTTTCGGTTTCTTCCGCCCTCTTGACGCCGCCCCCCTTGTGCCACCAACTATCCTCCTCAATCCAACTCCTTCATTTTTTGCCCGATTCGCTTGATTCGACCTCTCAGATGGAAGATATATCCTCTCACTTTCGATGCTGGCAAGGTCTGGGTGAAGGGATATCACAACGAAGGTGCGAGAAATTCAACCTCTGGAAAAGGGCCATCAATTGCGCCCACAATGACCGTGAACTGGGGGCGGGTGCTTTGCGAAAGAAGAAAAAAGCCCTGAGGTTACATTCAAAAAACCTTGTCAGTTTGCGTTTTATTTATTTATTTTGGTGTGGCAGATCCGGAGAGCCCGAATTCGCGCCGCACCACCAGCTCGTCTCCGACGGAATTCGAGACCGAGGGGAACACCATGACAATACATTTCGGATGTACTCGAATATGTACCTGGCGCTGTAATAGTAATAGTCCTGGTTGCTGCAAAATCCTGGCCCACGGGCAACGCGTGCCCTGATTCGTGAGCGACGAACCTCGCGCCGCCGGTGAAGAGGACATGGCCGCGTACCCTCTGACACACGAGAACCTTACGTCGCAGAGCTACACTGACGCGTCTGTGGCGGACCTGCGCATTGACGCGCTCACTGCTCCGCGCAAGCTCCGCGCCAAGATCCACTGTGTCGAGGAGCTGCACTTCTCGGTCGACTATCATCCTACAAAGTACTCCATCGGAAGCGCGTTACTTGTCGAGCTGAACGACTGGAAGGTGCTGAAATCTGGATGAGGTATGAGTACTGAGTAGTCGAGGTGAGCGCGCGGAGCTGAAAATTCGGAATGGTGTAAATGAGTCCCGATTTGGGCTCTCCGGATCGGGTGCCTGCCGCACAAACAAACAAAAAAATGCAAACTGACAAGGTTTTTTGAACAGCTGATAGACAATTCCATTTCTTCGCGACATTCTTGCACCATGCCGTTTGCCCCACAATTTACTCCACCCGCCACCGCCGCCAAGCCGTTCCACTTCATGTGAATTCCGCCGGTCTTCATCGCGAACAATCACACACAGAGCGTGATTAAATACCCTTGGCCCTGCAGCGTACATGTTTGAATGCCAGGATCCGATGTTGTAGCTATCAGCGAGTGAGAAAATGAGCTCCTTTCTTTCGCGATACAAACACTCAATTTCCAGGCATATTGAGTAAATAGATAGTATTGGGAGACTCAAGAGTACACAGTATTTGATGGTAATATAATTGGAACGGCGGTGGCGGGTGGAGCAAATTGTGGAGCAAACGGCATGACGCAAGATGGCGCGAAGAAATATAATTGTCTATCAATCGGTAATTAGCTGTAAATAGTAACCTCCAATTCTCGGCGAATCTTTTGACATTCTCTACGTTTCGGGGAGCGTCTGAACGGCTACTGGTACAGTCACAGCTTAGAGCTATAGGTAAATATGACCATTCCGATCATATAAATAGTATCTAATTGCAATATTCTCAACTGATAATCAATTCGAATGTCCTGTAACCAACTGCTGAGCCTCTGAGCCTCGAGACTCGAGACTCGAAAGTGGATGTTGATCCGTGCAGTGGCAAATAAGCGCCCATTGTAGATACAGGATCTCGCGCAGTAGATTTAGTCACGGATCACATCGATCACGGACGACCGTGAACCAACTCCCGAGGTGTTTTACCCCGCGCCACACAGAGGACTGAACTATTGCGTAGGTATAAGTCATGCAAGCGGCTCATACGCAAAATTTGCGAATGCATATACATACCCTTCCCAGTCGTCGCCGTACCCCCTCGCGCCCAAGATCAGCCCCAAAACCTGCAACCACAAGGTCGACAACATCTGCAATGGCTTTGGCGTCCTCGGTGATTCCATCAGGCAGATTTCAGTGTTGGCTTTACTGGCTGCCAATGCCTCGCCTGATTGACCGGGGAAGTCAGTGACAAAGAGCGCTGGCGTGTAGTTGCTAATGAAGGAGGCACAAGGAGGCAATGGGTATCATTATTCGTTTTTTGTTTGCCTAGGGACCGTGAACTCAGCACAGATGGCACAGGTCCGAGTCGACCCACGCCTGTGCCCCGGTGCCCGGACCCGTACCGTCTACCCGACCATACGATGGCCCAGTAATCTCAGGATCACCATACCAATATCAATGCAGCTCGTTTGCACTCATGCAGTACCCAGATCCCCAGCCTTTCCCACACATCATCAACATCGCGACTCACTAAAGCCTGGGGAAGGGTGTGGTCCAAATGGCTACTGTAAACGGTCCGGGACGTCTCCACAGAACTCGCAGTGAACTTTCTGAGTCCTCGCCAAAGCTACACCCCGATGCCACATCCCGTGGCCCGCCAGCACGAGATCGATCGCACATGCGCAGGGCCCCGTCCGCATCGCCCGAGAACTGCCGACTGCCACAAAGCCTCCAGTCTGCAAGAATGGAGGGTTTCAGGCAGTGGGCTCGATGGTTCAGCGTTTCAGCATTGGGAGTTTGGCGAGGACTTTGATCGCTGAGCAGACCGAAATAAAAATGAATTCCCGGCGTCCCTGCCCCCAGGGGCCGGCGTCAGCAGCCAGTACTCACTACTCACTACTCACTACTCAGTGCGTACATCTGGCGGCCTGAAATGCACAGAACACCCAAAGAATGCCGTCGATGATGGATCGATCCCCCAGAGTACTGGTGCCGGTGGATAATCGGCGGATGCCTGAGCGCTGCAGTCATCAGCGTGAGCGAATAAGAGCCGCTCCAAGATGGCTGACCGCCCACGGCCGGGCTGGTTGGCGGTGGGAAAAGCACGGCGAGCGGGATGCAGATCGCTCGCTTTTATGGCAGTTTGGCCTGGTATATATGTGAGCACGAAGAAGATAAAGGAAAGAAAATGCGAAAGGTCACATGGGCAATCGATTATCAATTTAATGGCCATGGGCACGGGATTGGGCGGGATTGGAAATTGGGAGAACATCTAATCGACTGGGAGGTTGGTCCATGGACCAGGTTCATGGCAATGTGGTGGGCCGCAAGGCAACGCACCACCGTGGACCTGTGGACTGTGGACTGGTCCATGGACCGCCCTCCCAGTCGACCCGATGTACTGGAAATTGGGAACTTGTATATTAGTATGATGTGTGGATATTATTAATATTAATGGCGTTGATCATTTGTTCATCATGCATCATGCATCATGATTCATCTATGGCCTGTCTGTGCCAGTCTTGTCTCTAGCGCAGCTCGGATAATCGTCCAATGGCACACAGCGAATGCTTTTATGATTATTAAAAAATCCTGTCCCCCTATAGCTACGGTAGCGATGCACGACCTAGCACAAACCTATAGCCAGCATGTAGCTGTCATAGCTGTTGTGCGAATCAAACACGCATCGGTCGCCCGCTCCGCAATATTAATGCTGAAATTCCGAATGAACTGGAATGCGGCAACCACTGCGCGTTTGCCCCCTCCGTGCCACCCCCCCCTGCTTCTCGCCCGGCACCGGCGCCTGCACGATCCCAAAGTCCGCGCCAAATCTCCCACTCCGCCCTATGGTCCTATGAGTCTTGGGAGGCGCTTCAGCGCTCCCATGCGTGCGAGAGAAGTAGCGAGGTAGATCGCGCATGGCGCTTTAGCTTTCATAGCACAGGCGATGTCAGCGTTTAATGGCGCGTGGCCTGCACCCTGTGCGCAGCTGAATGCTGAATTCTGAATGCTGAATGCCGAATGCTGAATGCCGAATGCCGAATGCCGAATGTACGCACAGGGCGGCGCGTGCGGCTTGGCCCTTTGTCAATGGTCACATCAATCCCAATCCCAAGCATGTTCCACAATCATAATCTGGCGGAGAATTTGATTCATATATGGTTCCTGAAACACCGACGCTTGCCTTGCCTCTCGTTGCAGTATACAGTATACAGTACACAGTATTCACGGTGCAGGCGTCGCCCCGTGTTTCGCCGACCTGTACGATATGCATATATGAGCATGTGCGGCCCAGGAGCAGACGGACGTGCAGTGCACCAATACCCATGACGCAGGGCCAGAGACCGCCCGGAGCGTTCGCCCATTTTCATCAGTGGCGCGCGCGTGCGTATATTCGGTACTCAGTGCTGGGCTGACCTTCGGACGCCAGCCCACGTCCACCAACGCCCTTTGGACATGCCATCGCCCGGCGCCAGGGCCCGGGCGCGCTGCCGCAGGCTCAGCGGTTCCACCCGTTCCACCGAAAACCGAGGTCATGGCGCCGAGTATCGAGTATCGAGTATTGAGTATTGAAATACTTATTCCTGCCGGATCCGCGATCGATCCGGGGCGTGGCTATCCCCTCGCTGTCAGGCACTGCATCGATAGCGGAGTGGCACTGGGCAGTGATAGCTCTGAGCAGCACTAGTGCCGTCCGTGGTACTTGGGAGCAATGGGCATGCGCTGGCCGATGCTTGGATGTTTGCCAGATGCCAAGGTGCTGGAATGACATCGGAATGTGGTCGGTGGTGTCTGGGATCAGACACAAGTCAGAAGAGTGCAGAAACGCATACGAGCACGCACGAATGCACGAATTCGAAGGGCCAAGGCGTGAAGCCGCGGGGCTGCACGACGTCTGCGCGCTTGTCGATTCCGGATCCTGAGGCTGAACGCTGGAACGCCTGGACGTCGGACCCTCGTATCTATCGATCTTGTGCGATCCGCACCGCCTTCGAGTCGAGCGGCACTTGCAGCGCACGGCTCGAACCTAGATCTCGAAGAGGAGGACTGAGGATCGACGCTGCCGCTGGGGATGGGCAGGGTCCCCGGTCGGTGCGGTGGTCCATTGGCTGCTATCCCCAAATTGGTCGCAGATGGTCGCAGAGCCACGGACGCGCCCAAGCTGAACGATCCATTCAGCTCAATCACACGTCAGTGGCCATGGGTGTCCGACCGGGCTGTGGGTTGTGGGTTGCGGGTTGTGGGCTGCGGGTTGCGGGTTGTGGGTTGCGGGTTGCGGGTTGTGGGTTGCGGACTGTGCGACTCGGATGTGCATGCAGCGAGCGGTGGTTGGGCGACGGATATGAGTGCAGCTGGCGAGGGATATTGCCGCTGGCCACGGATATGACTGCTGGCGACGGATATGAAATTTGAATAGGGAGCCATTTACCCGAACTGGAGCCCTTCGCAGTGTGTCACTGGGATCTGCGGTCCGGATGCGGCGTCGATGTGGGTATGTGTGTTGCGGGATACGTCATGGCGTGTCACGATCTCCTGCAGGCTTGTCGCAACAACCGTGGCAGGCGCCAAATGCAGGCTAAAGACGTCTCCCGCGGCGCTGCAGGGAACCCATGACGTCGTGCTACTTCGCTTCCGAGGCCTGCAGGCGCAAGTCGTGCAATGCAGACAAAGATCCGGGGCAGCCAATGACAGGGCTCGGTTCAATCACACGCGTTCCCAAAGCGGCCCATCCTCCGAAACCCCGATCCCGCCAAAAATGCGCAAACGCAACTCAAATTCGCCATCCTCGTCGCCCCCCCCGTCGCCCCCGCTCGCCCCACCCAGCTGCCCACCGCGCCCGCCGACGCGCTCGCCGGAATTAGCACGCCGCGGAAGAAAAGATCCGCATAAATACGTACGCGGTAGTCTGCACCGAGCGTCGCATATCCCTTATCGCGTTCTCCTTATCAGCCCCTGCCGCTGCGATAACCAATTGCAATTCAGATAGAAATAGCCAATCAAGATGTCACACGCCTCCTATTCGTCTCATTCTGCCTCTATCATGACTGATGAAGAGGAAGACGTCGAGGACTATTGTCCAGGCGGCTACCACCCCGTGCACATAGACGATGTCTTTTCGGACGGCCGGTATGTCGTGGTCAGGAAGCTCGGCTGGGGCCACTTTTCGACCGTGTGGCTCGCAAAGGACACCAAGTGAGTGCAGGCGTTGGGCTGTGGAGTGTTATCTATCTGCGAGTCGATTGGCTGGGCGCGAGCTGTACCTTGTACGCGAATTGCAGCGCTTTCTGCGAGCTTGCGAGCCAAGCTGAACCCAGCACACGAGCATGCAAGCTTATCTGCTTCGCGAGCTGTATATTGTGCGCTACTGCAACCTGCACGCGAGCTCGCAATCTCAACCCCTCTTTCCTGCCTCCAATGACCGCTGACTAACCCCTCCCCCCAGGATGGCCCGCCACGTCGCGCTCAAAGTCGTCAAGAGCGCCCCGCGCTACACCGAGACCGCCCTCGACGAGATCAAGCTCCTCCAGCGCCTCATCACCGCCTCCCACGCCA
>KV417598.1:20795-65538 GCA_001630335.1 Athelia psychrophila
TCGCGCACTTCCTCTCCGCGCTCCCCGCGCTCGAACACCTGCGCCTGGCGTTTTTGGAGGATATCAGTGATGGTGGTGCGTCGCGTCTCCTTATCAATACCACGCGAACGAACGCTAACACGCACCGTTGCAGATCTGGAAGCCGCGTCCATACATCTGCAAGCGTCCTTAAAGACCCTGCACATAACCGCACCCACCCTCGCATCGCCCATCCTCCTCCTCCCCTCGCTCCCCCACCTTTCATCACCCAGAGTAGCACAAACCGCAGCGCTGACGCTGACGCTCCCCTCCCTCGGCCCCGCGCACCTCCACCGCCTGCCTTGGGCCAAGATGCTTCCCGGGCAGCCATATACGCACAATTTCAGTACATGCGTGGACAAGGATGCGGGCGAGGAGGGGAGGAGGGGGTGAGTTTGGCCTCGATCGGCACCGTCCTTGCCCAGCCCCAATGCCTCGGGTCCCTCGATAAAGGCACCTGGAGCGCAGATGCATTCGGCAGGACCTATGCCCTGGAATCCGGCTCGGACTCCCGCCCCCACGGATACCCCCCCACACGCACCCAACGCCGGAAGGGCGGGCGCGCGGCGTCGATCTCCCTCGCGCTGCGCCGCCTGCCCACCGCCGCGCCCGGCGCCGCGGACTCGTCCACGATCGCGGGGTACACCGAATTACGGCGAATAATGCACATACGAACAAATACGCACACCCGCACGCACGCACACCTCCCCCACGTCACTTCTCCTTTCGTTTTATTCTTCTTTATTGGGTTTCGGTTTTCGATATCTTTCTGTGTATCACCATCAGCTGCTGTCCCGTTGTGAACCACTTTCTGCTCCTGGACTCAGACTTCGTACTCCTTTCGATTTCGATTATCTCTTTCATGGCGATGTTGATGAATGCAATGCAACGGATGCACGGACGCACGAGCTCCAGATCTCGGGACCCGGATATCTTGTCTTGTTGGAATTCGTGGGTGGCAACCCTCACCCTCAAGTCTCCTGGCCCATACCGTACCAAGTACCCGAGCAGTTCGAATTCCAGATTGGTCGTACACTGCGCCCAAACTCAGCTCATATCATAAATTTGCTTATAAGACAAGTAAGTAAGAGTTTAGCCAAAGTCGTTTTCGTTTTGAGCTTGTGCGGCGCTGCTGTGCGGATTCGACGGAGGATCGCTTAATTTTTAAAAATGTTGCTATCCTTAGCTGTGCATATGTATACCTCCTTGCATCTTGAAAATGTTTAAAATTTACCCCGCGGGAATGTCATTATACTTCAAGTGCTACGTATACAGATTCTCCAATTGAAAGCAACATGATCATGATCCTATACTCGTAGTAGCTTTTCGGCTCCTTTAGTGCAAACCCCTTCTACTTGCAAGTCTGTTCAGTGTTCAGCGCGACTTGGAGGTCGACGCTCGCGATCGAGACTACGCCGAGTCTCCCCACAGTAGATGAATCACATCCTCCTCGACTCGGCAAACACACGAAGCTAACACGTTGCTCATGTATTGTAACACCGACAAGGCATCCCTTTCTTTCCGCCCTTCGATCATCTTGCTTTCCTGCCTTCGTGGGCGACGGCTCGCCAGACTTCGGCCAAATCATGTCCCAGTCCCAGAGTTACCTTATAACATGTGAGAATTTCGCTCTTGGTGCTCACAAGAATGCTACTAATCCTTCTCCATGCAATCAGTCCAGGGCGTCGATGAATTATCTTGGACGTCAACCGTGTATTCCAAAATTCGCGCAAAGGTCAAGCCGAAATTATACATCGAGGTCTATGTCGATCAGAAGAAAGTCGCGCGAACAAGCATTGCGCAGAACAACCTCTGGGGAGAGACTCTTACCATGTACGTCTAAAGGCTCATTGCAAGGAAGCACTTTACCCATCATTCACAGACCTCAAGTGAAGGAATCTTCGGAGCTGTTGATCAGACTGAAGCACAGATCGTTTCAACCTACGGATCCGTGCTTTGGTGTCGTCGAGGGAACGGTCGGACACCTGTTAAGCCTGTGTGAAGGACGCGAAGGCAAGCGTAATCATTTTGCAGGTAACGCATACTAACATCCTTGCAGTCGCACCGCTCAAGTTGACGCACGGCCTCAAGAAGTCGATGTACGATGCCCAAGGTGTCATTTCTGCTGGCATCAAGGCATCGGACGATGAAAATGTTTCCGACAATGCGGATCTGCTTAAAAGTCTAGGAACCGTTATCAACAAGATTCAATGTATTGCTGCGGTTACGCTCGATGCGGTGGATGCATTGGCCAAGGTAAGCAAGCCGCGCTTCGTATACACGCAAGCTCACATTTGTTCTATGCTTAGGTCCATCCATACGCCGACGTGGCTTGGAAAATCTTGAGCTCGGTGCACAAGGTTGGCCATGACTTTCCATTCCTTGGCTACTCTCTGATGATCTTGTACAGGCTTACGAACATCAGAAAGATACAGACGGCGCTGTTGTAGCGCTGTTTAAACAAATGGAAGATTTATACTCGTTCGTTGGCGACGTGGAAAGCCTGCCGGGACAGATAAAGCAGCTAGAGCATACCATTGTGCGGATTCTGGAGCAGACGACGGAATGCGGAATATTCTTCCGCGAGTACACTGATCATGGCTTTGTCGGCACGTGCTTAAACAGCTTATGAAGCTTATCGTGCTCATATTTGCGATAGCTCGATTTCTGGGGCAGGCCGTGTCTAATCGCAGCCAAATGATATCAAATCTATCTACGACGCTGGTTCAACTCAAGAATGATCTAAACTCGGGGGTGCAGCTACATACGGCATTTATGTCGAGTCATACTCGCGACGGGGTTGATAGGCTGGGTGAGTTTGATTGTTCCTCCGATATGAACCTCCCGAGAACTACAGCTAACATTCCCCATGTCAGCCAAATCTGATATTTTAAAGGTTCTCGACCCCGCAAAGATGAATGCCGCGGAAAGACCGATGTGTTTACCTGGCACAATGCAAGATCGGCAGAAGGAGATCATTGAGTGGCTCATGAGCCCTTCGGAGCAAAACCAAAACGTTATGTGGCTACACAGAGGCGCTGGCTTGGGCAAAAGCACCCTGGCGACCACTATCGCAGAGTCAGTGGCGTTCTCACCAGATGGTCAGTGCATTGCGTCGGGCTCAGACAACACCACTATCCGAATCTGGGACGCAACAACAGGCGCTCTCATTGCCGGGCCATTCGAAGTGCACACCAGCGGGGTCATGTCAGTGGTGTTCTCACCAGACGGGCTCGTGGGACACTACCATCCGAATCTGGGACGCAACAACGGGCGCTCTCATTGCCGGGCCATTCGAAGTGCACACCAGTGGGGTCATGTCAGTGGTGTTCTCACCAGACGGGCTTGTGGGACACTACCATCCGAATCTGGGACGCAAGAACGGGCGCTCTCATTGTTGGGCCATTAAAAGAGCACGACGGGCTAATTCTATCAATGGCGCTTTCGCCAGACGGAACGCGTCTCGTCACGTCTTCGGGGCTCAACATTCGTGTTCGCAGGGGCCGTGATGTACGCGGGCGGGCTGGGGGCATGATTATGGCGACGACGAGGAGTGAAGAAGAATCTCTTCCGCCACAATTCGGCACCCCATCCGCCTGACCCAGCCGCTTGGACACGCACGACAGCACAGCACACCCCAGTCACAACTTGATACTTACGACGAATCATGCACACACGAACGAACATGCAAATGCACGCACGAACACCTCCCCCACCATGCTTCTCATTCCGCATTTCCTCTTTCATTTTACTCTTCCGTATCGGTTCTCGGGTTTCGGCTTATTTCTCTATATCACCATCAGCTACTGTCACATTGAATTTGTATACTAGAACTACTTTCTGCTCCTGGACTCAGACCCATACTCATTTCAAGTTCGGTTATCTCTATAATGGCAATATTAATCTTTGCAATGCAAAGGATACACGCACAAGCTCTTGTGATTTCATACTGTTGCGTCGGTTAAGTAGCAATTGGAAGGATTTGGCAGAGCGTACGACCTGTTCGTGGGTGGCTGCACGCCCTCAAGTCTCCCATACCGTAGAACTTGAAGATTGAGTACCTGAGCAGTTTAAATTCCGGACCAGTGGTACATATACTGTGCCCAAACAGAGTTCATAAGTTATCATAAAATTTAATTTGCCCGTAAGACAAGTATGAGTTGATCAAGTATGAGTCGATTTCAGATTCTGCATTTGGGCTCGCGCGTCGGCGAGGTCACCCGAGGATCACTGCGGGGAGACACACACAGGATTGGTGCATTTTATTAATATTGTGGTAGGTACATACAAGCCTTGCATCTTGAGATTATTTTTCTCAGCGATAATGACATTGGGGGTGTACATATGTACCTCAAGTGGTATTTCCAACATCATATCGTGATCTTAGCTTTATCGGCTTCTTTAGCGCAATTTGAACCCTCATCGCCATACCGTCACAATCCCTGAAGATGACCTCGAGCTTTATTTATCAACCACTCAGAAAATGATCAGCGAAATGCTATGGCATACTTCATTCTAGGAGCGCTTATGCGTAGAAATTGAAAACCTACATACATGGGGTTCAAGTGCGAGCCTCGTACTAGGTATCTTTTACGCCAATTTTACGCTCACAAAAAACACATACCTCGGCGATACGTNGGCGCAGGATACGGTGCAATGCATCTTGGGTCCTGCGTCGCCACAAGCGATGCCCTTCAGACATCTTTTCAGGCGAGACGCGAACTCGAACGCCTCAAGTCCCGTCATTCTTGTACCCCGGCCGTTTTTCGAACACCTCGGCCTTGGAACCTCAGGGCTCAGTGCGCGCTGACAAGGCGGTGGTCGCATCGGACAAATATCACGCTCACGCTCTGGCGAAACCATCCTCCGGAATACTCCATCGCCGATATCGTGGGCGCCGGCGCTGATAGTGAGAGGCTGGAGCTGAGCCGAAGGTGTGCATTAACCCGAGTGGGCTTGCGCGATTTACTGTAATGGTTTCCTCCTATTCTAAGGAGGAAACTTTTCAGTAATGCGGCATGACCTCGAACCGCTGAATGAATTTCTGCTGAGCTCAGAGGGGGGCTTGCGTGGTGGTTGAGTGTTTTCCTTTGGTATCCAAAGTGGCAGGTTCTTGCACTCAAGCAGCCGGAGTAGCTGAGGTGGACCGAAATCAAAGACGTCTTCAAGCCGCACACCCTATGCACAGGTCAGAAGGTATCATTCAGAGCGGCCGAGGCTAAACTCACAGATACCAGAGCATTGTGACCCTCGCTGTGAGCCCTGGATGACGGTACATCCGATGTGGGTTGGACTAGACTATGGGGTGGTGGGGTGGGTGTGAAGCCGTGTTTCATCGAAGCAGTACTGCAAATCCAAGGAATCATAATACTATTCCGATGGCAAAGTCTATTGCATATGTCTCTAATTAGCCTGTCAGAAGGACCAAGCTACAGTTGATTCGGATTGTAGCGAGAGTTTGACATATAGGATATATTGAAGGACAAGTCGAGCGCGTCGGGCGCATCGGTGCAATATACCTAACGCGACAAAGGAAAGGAAATTAGTTCAATTTTGACCCATGCAACGTGTTGGTTTTCATCGGGTCGATGTGAATAGGTTTGGGCGTAAAACTGTCCCTCGAAGACTCGTACCATTTCCGACACCCACAGGCTAATATCAAGTTGTGTAGCAAGATTAATGTGAGTTCCATGCTGTGGCCGAGAGCAAATTTACATCCCATCTTCGAGTTGCCACCAGAAATGCTGGTTTCCGCGGTAGCACGAAGCAGCCGGAGGTTGTCGTCGTCAGCTCGGGAACCATCGTGCCGGGCGACAGAGTTAGTCGACGGGTCCGAGAATTTGGTGTGTCTGCTTCTTCGTGTCCGCGGCGGCTTTGGATCCTGGCGAAGAGAAGACCAGGTGGAGTCGCTGCCAGAGGTCGAGCTGACGGTTACTTGCTCTGCGCCTTGCTGCCTTTGTAAACCTAATCCTTCCACCCGTGGCTTGAGCAGCTCCATCCCAATCCTCATCACATCCCTCAGCTCGCGCTCCAACCACATCGTATTGCACTTTCGCACTTCCCAATGCGCGTGCGCCGCCACCCCCGCCAGCACCTTCCCATTCGTCTTCACCCCGCCCTCCTTCCCTACGCCTGTCTCCCGCAGGGCTCGTACGGCCTGCTGCGTCGCCTCCCCCAAATCCCGCTAGCGCACCAGGATTATTGCCAAAAGGGAATCAAAGTCTGTTCCCACATCGCACCCTCGCACACCCGCGCGGCGGAGCCGTGTATCGGCGTGCACTCCGCGCCCTGCGGGCCCCGTGATGGAGACACCATGCTCGACCTGTACACAGGGTTTGATTTCGAGGAACACCCAATCGCCACTGCGCGGGTTTACGAGGCATGCGAAAGTACCCGTGCTTTGATATCTCCAGGCACGCGCCATTTTCGTCGAAGCGGCGAGCAGGAGTTGAGCTAGATTGCGGGTGATGGTGGAGGGTGCCGTCTACACATATTCGTCGCCTGTTAGATTCCAGTTGACAGCGTAAACGAGAGGAAGAGAACGCCCACCTCAACGAGCTTCTGGAGCCGGCGCTACACGCTGCGCTCTCGTTCCCGTACTTAGGGCACGTCTCCCGTACCGTTGCCGGCGATCTGGGCCTCGACGCGCTTTCATTCCGGTCCAGACAGCGCCTTCTGTGAAGGAAACCGGCCTGACTGGGTCTCGCCCGCGCATCTGACATGAACCCAATCAGCATATGTACGATGCGATACCGAAAGAATCTAACGAACCGTTTGAGCGCCTCCTCGACCCCTTCCTGCGCGCTGACCACCCGTATACCACGTCCACTACCTCCGTCCAGCGCCTTCATCATCACAGGATATCTGACCCCACTCAACAAACGCATGCATATCTGCTGTAGATTTGGAGAGTATCTTGTCCCCGCGGTACGCAGAGTTTCCGGGGCGGAGCCAATGAATATGCCATGCGGTCGTCCGGGTGTGGGGAGGAGAGGCGAGCGCAAAGCGTACCCTGGGTGAATCTGCGACGGGAAGCGAATTATGCATCAGCGCCGTGCGTATGTACATTCGATAATGACGGGCGTATCACGTACCTCTTTGCGATATCAGCATGGGTTCGGGATTCGCGAACAAAGGTCGTCCAGCTTGACGGCCTCGTCCGCGACTGTAGCATTGCCGGTGCCCTGAGCGGTATAGACTGCCACTGCGCTCCATTCGAGCTCCTGTGCAGTCCGGAGGATGTGAATGGCGACTGGTTAGATCCCGTCAGTATGCGCAGTAATGTCGGGCGTGCTTCACTCACTCTCGCCGCGGCCCGCAAGGAGGCCTTTGGACAGGTATCAAAGTGGTCTTTCAGGGGTGGTGTATGATTCAAGGGTTTAGTCGACTGCAGTCACCGAGGCCCGTTAATGAGAGTATCGAATACCCCCCCCCCAGGCATAAGTAGGCGCTTGTCTGATATGACATCTGGTCGTATCCATGGAACAGCAGTGGGCACCACAAGAAAGTTGGGTTACTATCATCGGCGTGGAGAAAGTCGACAATCGCGCCTGAAAGCTTGGGTGGAAAGACGGGGGGACGATCTCTTCTCCTGGATATAGCCCGATCATGGCATGAGACTCGCTTTAGCCTGCCAGTCCTAGTGTGATGTTTTCGGTTGGTTTGCGGAAAGGCAATAGCAAAGGCGACCACTAACCAAGTCGCTCAACTATGCGTGGTTTGCTCCTGTATACGACTTGCTTTCCGCCGGTTCGATGCGTTCCTCCTCGAAACTCGTCCATTACACTGGCTGTGATGTTTCAAACGAGTCTCATTCAAAGTGCCCACAGTGATTTGGTGACGAACGCATGCTGCCATTTCTATGGACTTTGCTTGGCGACGTGCAGCTCGGACCAAAAGTGAATGATTGATATGTGTTCTTGGAGATGTTAGAAAGATAAGAGCAAAAGTGACCACTGACCAAGTCGAGCGGACAGACGCCGTTGATGCCGTATGTCACGTTCTCATCTCGCACCGTTGGCTGTACGTATGTCACCTCTGTCCTCTGTGCTTTTCTTACAGTGACGGCTTATGGCAACAGCTCTCTCATTAATCCCTGCGGGTCGGTAAACTCGACTTGTATGAGTCTCGGAGGCTGGCATTCGAATTCTTAGGATGCGGTGCCATGCCGAACAGCCGCAGGATCTCGGCTACGATTGTACGACGTGGGTTGACGGTGTTGGCCTTCTTCGCGGCAAGAAACAGCAGCGACCAGGAGCAGTCCCGTGTTGACATCGACATGACCCAGAGGTCGCGTCATTGCGCGTTCAAGCTCACGTCGGGCCGCCGATCCGCAAGACAACAACCCCCCGCATCGGCCCACAACCCCCAACGCCATGGCCTCCCTCCCCGCAGAGCTCAAGTCCCTCATCGCCGCACACCTCACCGCCCCCGCCCCCTGCTGCCCCGCCCACGACCTCGCCGCCCTCTCCCTCGCCTCCGTCGCCTGGGCAGCCGCCGCCCGCCCCCACCTCCTCGCCGTCATCCCTCTCTCCGCGCGCACCACCCCACGCCTTCCTCCCCCTCCTCCACCCATCATCGCATAATGGGAAGCATATCAGCAGCAGCATCCCGGCGCACGCGTCCCACCTGGCCTTCGAGGACACCGCGGCCGCGAACATGCTCCTCCCGCGCTGCGCCCCGCTCGCCCACTTGCGCTCCATGGAGCTGCGCAATCTCGAGTGGGCGGTGTTGAGCCCGGAGCGACTGCGCCCTTGACGAGCGTGTTCACTTCGCTGACCGCCCTCGGGATCCACCGCGCGACGTTCCCGCACGTGCACAACCTCCGCCGGCTCGTATCGAGCTTCCCCGCGCTTGAGCGGCTCGCGTTGAGCGACATCTCGGTCGTTCCGTGTCTGTGCAACGCGTACCAGCCGTCCGAGCGCGCAGCTGCAATGGCAGTGCCAAAGGGCCTGCGCAGCTTGACCCTCGATATGGGCGACGCGGCGAACGGGAAACGGTCGCAAGCGGAAGAACTGCTCGAATGGTTCGCGAATGGCGACGGATGCGCGAAGCTGGCCACGCTCGACGTGCGCGGGCTTAACCGCGCGTCCTTCCCCGCGCTCGCTTCCTTCCTTTCCGCGCTCCCCGCGCTCGAACACCTGCGTCTGGCATTTTTGGAGGATGTCATTGCTGATGGTGCGTCTCCTTATCAATATTCTTGCGTAAAAGCCAATGCTAATACAATCCTCTTTTTTGCAGACCTGGAAGCCGCGTCCATACATCTGCAAGCCTCTTTGAAGACCTTGCACATAACCGCCCCGTCCCTCACATCGCCCATCATCCGCCTTCCCTCGCTCCCCCTCCTTCCATCGCCCAAATCTGGAATGGGAGCAGCCCTAACGCTGACCCTCCCCTCCCTCGGCCCCTCGCCCCTCCGCCGCCTCCCCTGGGCGAAGCTCATCGCCCTCTTGCCCCAATCGCCCTCCTTATCATCTCCTGTGCTGAAAGTGCGCGTGTATGGCTGGCCCGAAAGCATCCTCTCCGAGATCAGCACCGTCCTGTCCCAACCCCAATGCCTCGGGTCCCTCGAGAAGAGTTCCTGGAGCGCAGAAGCGTTCTCCCGCACCTACGCGCTCGAATCCGACGACGATTCCCTCCACGGATACCCTCACACTCGAGCCCAACGCCGGAAGGCCGGGCGCGCAGCATCCATCTCCCTCGCGCTGCGCCGCCTGCCCGCCGCCGCACCCGGTGCCGCAGACTCCTCCACGATCGCGGGGTACACCGCCGGCGCGCTCGCCCTGTTCGCCGGGGGCGCGTCCGTTGGGGGGATGGGGGCCATGAACATGAGTATTGGTGTGGAGACGGCGGGGATGGTGGGCGAGGCGCTGGGCGCGGTGGGCGGCGCGGTGGGGAAGGCGTTCCCGTGGCTGCTGCTCGCGCCGGTCGTGCTCGCGGGGGGCGTGATGTACGCGGGCGGGCTGGGGGGGCACGATGATGGCGACGACGAGGAGTGAATTCGATACCCCACCCCACTTTTGCCCTTGGACAGGCACGACTCCCAGGACACCCCAGTTATGGTTATAACTGGACACAAATTATGACGAATAATGCACATACGAACGAACTCAAAACGCACGGACACCTCCCTCATTCTCCTTTCATTTTATTCTTCTTTATCGGGTTTCGGTTTATCGGCTTATTTCTTTGTATCACCACCACTCTCCGCTACGCTACTGTCACATTGTATACCTACTACTTTCTGCTCCTGGACTCAGACCTCATACTCGTTTCGATTTCGGTTATCTACACACAATGTCGATGTTAATAAACGCAATGCAAAGGATGCACGCGCGCACGAGCTTTCGTGATCTCAAGTACTGCTGCGCGGGGTAATTCGCAATTGGGCTTGCACGGCGAGGATCATCGCGGAAACTGTGAGCTTTAGCTGCACATACGTACCTCCCTACACCTTTATATTCTTTTCATCTCAGCGATAATGTCGCTGGAGTGTGTACTTCAAGTGCTCCCCAACATGATCTCGTGATCCTATTATTAGCGCTGGCGGCTTGTTTAGCACAAGCCCCTTCTACTTAGAAGTCTGTCAGTGTTATGTTCAGCACGACTCGCATGTCAACGCTCGCGATGGAGACTAGGCTGAATCTCCTCACAGCAAATTAATCACGTCCTTCTTCACTCGGCACGCACACGAGGCTGGCACGTTGCTCGTGTATCGCATGGACTGACAAGGCATTCCTTGCTTTACACCCTTTAATCCTCTTGCTTTCCTGGTGCTGCTTTCGTGGGTGACTGATCGCCAGAATTTAGCCAAATCATGTCCGAGGCACGGAGCTACCTTATAACATGTGCGACTTTCGCTCTTGGTGCCCACAAGGATGTACTAATTCCTATTCATTCGATCAGTCCAGGGCATCGAGGACTTGTCTTGGACGTCAAACCTGTATTCCAAATTTCGCAAAAGGTTCAAGCCGAAACTATACATCGAAGTCTATGTCGATCAAACAAAAATTACGCCAACAAGAATAGCTCAGAACAATGTCTGGGGAGAGACTCTTACCATGTACGTTTAAGAGCTCGATACGGGAAAGCACTTTACTGATTTGTTTCAAAGACCTGAAGGGCAGGAATCCTCGAAGCTGCTGATCAGATTGAGGCACAAATCGTTTTTACCTACGGATCCATGCTTTGGCATATTCGAGGGAACAATCGGACACTTGCTAAGCCTGTGCGAAGGACCCGAAGGCAAGTGGGATAATCGTTTTGGAAGTAACACATGCTAACATCCTTGCAGTGGCACCGCTCAAGCTGACGCACGGCCTCAAGAAGTCAATGTACGATGCCCAAGGCGTCATTTCTGCTGGCATCAAGGCGTTGGACAATGATCAAGCTCGCCAAAATATGCTACACGTGGCAGGCAAAGACGTCGCACGTATCGACCAAGATGCGACACCTGCTGTACCTGAGGCTTTGAGCAATGTGGCCGAAACTGTTGCCAACAATGGGGATCTTCTCCAAAGTCTGGGAACCGTCCTCGAGAAGGTGCACAGTATTGCTCAGGTTACGATCGACGCGGTGGATGTATTGGCCAAGGTAAGCGAGCCGCTCTTCTCATAAACGCACGCTCACATTGATGTCACGCTTAGGTCCATCCATACGCCGACACGGCTTGGAAAATCCTGAGTGCGGTGCACAAGGTTTGCGCTTACTTTCCATTCCTTAGCCATTCTCTGACACTCTTATGCAGGCGTACGAACATCAAAAAGATACAGACGTTGCCGTGGTAGCGCTTTTCAAGAAAATGGAAGCTCTGTACTCGTTCGTTGACGATCTGGATAGCCTGCCGGGAAAGATAAAGCAGCTGGAGCATGCCATTGTGCCCATTCTGGCGCAGACGACGGAATGCGCAATATTTTTGCGCGAGTACACTGGTCGTGGCTTTGTCGGTAAGTTCATAAACACATTATGTGATTTCTCATACTCACATTAGCGATAGGTCGATTTCTACACCAGGCCACGTCGAACCACAGCCAAACGATAGAAAAACTATCTGCGACGCTGACTGAACTGAAGAATGACCTGAACTCGGGGGTGCACCTCCATACGGCATTTGTGTCCAGTTATACTCGCGATGGGGTTGATAAGCTGGGTGAGTTTGATTGTCCTTCCAATCTGTTGAACGTTGGAGAACAACAGCTCACCTTTGCCATGCCAGTCAAATCTGATATTCTGAAGGTTCTCGAACCCGCAAGGATGAATGCCGCGGAAAGACCGATGTGCTTACCTGGCACCATGCAAGATCGCCAGAATGAGATCATTGACTGGCTCATGAACCCTTCGGACCAAAACCAAAACGTTTTGTGGCTACGCGGAGCTGCTGGCTTGGGCAAAAGCACCCTAGCGACCACTATCGCAGAGCATTTTGCAGTACATCAGAGGCAGGGCGCCTTTCTTTTCTTCGACAGGAACGAGCCAATCGAGAGCTCTCCTTCACGGGTCATTTCCACGTTAGCCCATCAGCTTGCAGAGCATAACGAAGCGATCCGCTCAGCAGTATCAGATGCTATCAAGCAGGATTCGCGGCTAGCCAGAGCCCCCCTCTCCACTCAGTTCACCTCGCTCCTTTGCGAACCACTCCATACCGCCTCTACTCATATTGCAGGGCCCATCATCATCGTCATCGACGCATTGGATGAATGCGGTAACGCCAAGTCCAGGCAGCTGCTGCTAAATCTATTATCGTCGCCGGCATTCGCCAAATTACCCTCCCAGTTCCGTTTCTTAATCACCAGCAGGTCAGAGCCTGACATCGAAGGGGCTCTTTACGATTGTAAACATGTCAAGGCGGTCGATTCTTCGAAGGCCAGCGAGAATGACATCATGCTATACATCAAGCACAAAATTGAAGAAGTATATCGGGTCCGTCGTCGCAGCGAGGAGCTCAAGGTGGATTGGCTAGGAGAGAAGGAGCTACAGAGACTCGTGCAGTACGCAGACGGTTTCTTCATTTGGGCAGCAACCGTCATGGGGCTTCTTTTCACTGTGAAAGCGCCAGTGAAATGGTTGACCGACTTCTTGCTCCACGATCGCCAGGTCGTCAGCCTCCATGAGTTATACGAGAAGGCTCTGCTTTCCGTGGATGATTGGAAAGGAGGCGAAACCACAGACATCTACCGGCGAATCCTTGGGCTCATCGTCGTCAGTCAAGTCCCCCTCACGGACGTAACGATCGGGGATCTCTTAGGGTTTGACCAGGAGTCCAGACAAATCTGCCGAACCGCCCTTCGAAGCCTTAGCTCCGTCATCCAGTGGAGCGAAGGACAGTCGGCCCGAACACTACACAAATCTTTCCCCGACTACCTCATAGACCCGAATGCCTGTTCTTCTAAGCCATGGTTCATTGATGTGAAAGAACACGAACACGCACTTACCCTTGGGTGCTTGCGGGTCATGAACGATGGTCTCCATTTCAATATGGGGCGTCTGAACACGTCTCACATCGCCAACGCGGATATACCAGATCTTTCTGCGCATGTTCAGGCCATCATACCTCAAGGCATATCATATGCATGCCAATTCTGGGGCCATCATCTATGCCAAACGGTTCCCGGGGAGCCCTCCATTCACAACATGATCCTACATTTTTTCGAACTGAAGTTCCTGTACTGGCTGGAAGTCCTGAGCCTTTTAGGAGAGGTCTCGTTAGCATCACGAGCGCTGGTGTCCGTGGTCAAACAATGCTCTGTCCCGGTAAGTACCATGTTTTATATTGATAGTTAAAGTGTCAATACTGATCGCGACTGAATACTCAGAATTCCGACAACAAAGTGTACGCCTTCGCCCAAGATGGTCTCAAATTTGTTGGCGCTTTCGCACCGGCAATGGCATGTAGCGCCCCTCACATCTATCTTTCTTGCATACCGTTTGCGCCTCGAGCATCTTTAATCAAGCAACAGTACATGCATGTCTTACAAAATGTATTGACGATAGAGATTGGCATGGATGAGAACTGGCCAGCCCTTCAGCAAGTGTTTAATGGGCACATCTGGACGGTCGCGTCAGTGGTGTTCTCGCCAGACGGCCAGCGCATAGTGTCGGGCTTGGGGGACGGGACTATTCGAATCTGGGATGTAACTACGGGCGCTCTCATTGCCGGTCCATTCGAAGGGCACACCGACAGGGTCAACTCGGTGGCCTTCTCAGCAGACGGCCAGCGCGTGGTGTCGGGCTCGGACGACTGGACTATCCGAATCTGGGATGTAACGACGGGCGCTCTCATTGCCGGCCCATTCACAGGGCACATCGGCAAGGTCTGCTCGGTGGTGTTCACACCAGACGGCCAGCGCATTGTGTCGGGCTCGCACGACAAGACTATCCGAATCTGGGACGCAACAACGGGCGCTCTCATTGCTGGGCCATTGGAAGGGCACACCAACTGGGTCCGCTCAGTGGTGTTCTCACCAGACGGCCACCACATTGCATCGGGCTCGGACGACTACACCATCCGAATCTGGGACGCAACAACGGGTGTCCTCATTGCCGGCCCATTAGAAGGGCACACCATCTGGGTCCACTCGGTAGTGTTCTCACCAGACGGCCAGCGCATTGCGTCGGGCTCGGGGGACAGCACTATTCGAATCTGGGACGCAACCACGGGTGTCCTCATTGCCGGGCCATTCAAAGGGCACACCAGCGGGATCAACTCATTGGCATTCTCACCAGACGGCCAGTGCATTGTGTCGGGCTCGGATGACAGCACTGTCCGAATCTGTGACGCAACAACGGGTGTTCTCATTGCCGGGCCATTCGAAGGGCACACCGGCGGGGTCATGTCAGTGGCATTCTCACCGGACGGCCAGCACATTGTGTCGGGCTCGCGGGACAGCACTATCCGAATGTGGGATGCAACACCGGGCACTCTCGCTGCCGGACCATTCAAAGGCCACACCAGGGTGGTCCGGTCAGTGGTGTTCTCACCAGACGGCCAGCGCATTGCATCGGGCTCGGGCGACAATACCATCCGAATCTGGGACGCAACAACGGGCACTCTCATCGCCGGTCCATTCAAAGGCCACACCAGGGTGGTCCGGTCAGTGGTGTTCTCACCAGACGGCCAGCACATTGCATCGGGCTCGGACGACCAGACCATCCGAATCTGGGATGCAACAACGGGTGTCCTCATTGCCGGGCCATTCATAGGGCACACCAACTCGGTCTACTCGGTGGTGTTCTCACCAAACGGCCAGTGCATTGCATCTGGATCGGGCGACGGGACTGTCCAAGTCTGGGACACAACAACGGGCACTCTCATTGCCGTGCCATTCAAAGGGCACACCAGCGGGGTCATGTCAGTTGCATTCTCACCAGACGGCCAGTGCATTGCGTCGGGCTCGGAGGACATGACTATCCGAATCCGGGACGCAGCAACGGGCACTCTCATTGCTGGGCCATTCAAAGGGCACACCAACTGGGTCAAGTCAGTGGTGTTCTCACCAGACGGCCACCGCGTTGCATCTGGCTCGTGGGACACTACCATCCGAATCTGGGACGCAACAACGGGCACTCTCATTGCTGGCCCATTCGAAGGGCACGCCGGCTGGGTCCACTCAGTGGTGTTCTCACCAGACGGCCACCGCATTGCATCGGGCTCGTTGGACAAGACCATCCAAATCTGGGATGCAGATGCGGGCATTCTCGTTGTCGGGCCGTTAAAAGAGCATAGCGGGTCAGTTCAATCAATGGCGCTTTCGCCAGATGGAAAGCACCTTGTCACGTCTTCGCTGGAGAACACCATCCGTGTCCTCGACATCGGGGTCATTTGTGATGTAGGCAAGCACGGAAACCCCAAGTCCGGCTCTCAAGAGTGTCACTCCGACGTGTATAATGGGTTTGGGGCTTATTCACACATCGAGAACGGGTGGATGCTCAGCGCTTCCGGTGGCTTGCTGTTCTATGTCCCACATGATCACAGAGTAGGGATGTGGTGGCCTCACGATACGGCTGTCATATCTCCAAAATCGACGCGGCTGGACCTCACGTGTTTTGTCCATGGAGAAGACTGGGCTCGCTGTCATACTTGAACATTTTACGCAGTACTACCTTGATGACATTGTCCTTTTGCATTGACCTGTAACGCACACATGATGATTCAGTCAATCATCAGTATCTCACTTACCCTCCATAAACATATCCCATTTTCTCGCCGTTTCTTGATAATTTACGTGTTGTCTTGTCATCAGGCATTATCATTCTATATGAAGAGCAAACGCCTCGTCGTGAACGCCGCATTGTGCATTGTGCAGCGGATGGGACAGATCGAAGCCAAGCTCAGGGCTTAGGGCAGGCCGATGCGCAACTGATGTCATCAGGCATTGGCTGAATCCGCGCCAGGTTCCTTCCTGCTCAACAAATACTGCAGGCTATCACAGTGCGGCCATCGCTTTCCATTCCCAGCCCCCGCTCACGGTGAACTCGACAGATGGATACGCGATGACGTATCGAACGCGACAGTGCCCAAGAGCCCGCGCAACTTGACCGTCGAACTCCAAGCCCTTGTAAGCGGAAGAACTGCTCTAATGGCTCGCAGGCGCAAACGGCAACGAGTGCGTGAAGCTGGCCACGCTCGACGTCCGCCGCCCTTTCGCGATTGACGTGCGTCGCGTCCCTTTCCATTCACAATCACAATCCAACCCGCGAAAACGAATGAACGCTAAGCACTGTAGATCTCTCCACGCGCCCCTGCGTACGCTGCACTGTGTCCCTCGCATCGCCCATCATCCTCCTTTCCTGTCCGTCTTCGTCTCCGGGAATGGGAGCAGCGCCAGCGCCAACGCTGACCCTCCCCTCACTTGGCCGCACCTCCGCCACTTGCCCTGGGCGAAACTTGCCCCTGTCCTCGTTCTCTCCCGCGCTGAAAGCGCGCGTATACAGTTGGCTCGAATGCATCCTCAGCGAGTCAGCACCGTCCTCGCCCAGCTCCCATGCTTCGGCGCGCTCTTGCGTTCTCCCGCCCCTACGCGCTGGAATCGGACAGCAGCGACGCGCAAGCGCACGGCTACCCGCATACACATGACCAGCGCAACAGCCGCAAAGAGGCACAGGCAGGGTCGATATCTCTCGCGCTGAGCTGCGGACTGGACCACGATCGCGGGATGCATGGCCGGCGCGCTCGCTTTCTTTGTGGAAGGCGCATCGCTCGGGAGCATGGGTATGGGGAGTATCGGCATTATGGGTGTGAATATGGGCATGGCGGGGTTGGAGGCTGTGGTGTGTGTTCTCGTGGATGCTACTCGCGCCGGTGGTCCTTGTGGGGGCCGTGATGTACGCGGGGGGGGGGAGGGCGGGGCACCTTTTTGAAGATCAGGAAGCGACGCATATACAGCTGCAAGCGCTACGGACACTGCACATAACCGCCCCGTTCCTCGCCTCGCCCATCCGCCCTCTCCGTCCTTCCCCTCCCCTCCCCCACACCCGGATCTGGAATGGGATTGGGAGCAGCACAAACGGCAGGGCTGACCCTGATCCTCCGCTCCCTCGGCCCTGCGCGAAGCTCACCCTCCTCCTCCCCTCCTTCCCCGTTTCGTCCGCGTCCTCTTCGGCGCTTGTGCTAAAAGTGCGCGTATACGGCTAGCCCGAGAGCATCTCAAGGGACATCAGCGGCGTTCTGTTCCAACCTCGATACCTCGGCTCCTCCCTTCCCAAAGGCGCACGGAGCGCGGAGGCGTTCTCCCGCACGTACGCCCTGGAATCCGACTCGGGCACGCAGCACACCATCCCCACCGACAAATCAGCAGGGAGGGACACGCACGCGCAGCATCGATATCCCTCGCGCTGCGCCGCCTCTCCGCCACCGCGCCCGGCGCGACGGACTCGTCCACGATCGCGTGGGGCGCGTCCCTTTCCAATCCCGTCTCGGACTCCATCTCTGGGAATAGCGGGGATGGGCAATATGGGTGCGAATATGTGAATGGGCAGTGGTTGTGAACATGAGGGCGCGGTGCGCGGTGCTGTGACTGCTGCTCCCGCCGGTCATGCTCGCGGGGGCATGATGAACGCCGGCGGACTGGTGGGGCATAATTATGGCGACCACAAGTGAAGAATCTCTCTCGCCACAATTCGGTACCCCAGGCCGCCTTACCCAGCCGCTTGGACACGCACGACAGGACAGCACCCCGGTCACAGCTGGATACTTGCGGCGAATCATGCACATACGACCGAACATGCAACCACATGCACGGATACCTTCCCCACCGCGCTTCTCATTCCGCATTTGCTCTTTTATTTTACTCTTCTTTGTCAGTTCTCGGTTTTCGGCTTAGCTACTGTCACATTGTATTTATATACTAGAACTATTTTCTTTCTATTTAGGTTATCTCTATAATGGCGATGTTAATAAAGCAATGCAAAAGATGCACACACAAGCTCTCGCCATCTGATGCCGCGAGTGGCAATTGCAAGGATTCGGCACAGCCTATTGGGTGTACGATTTGTAGGTGGGTGGCTACACTTGCACTCATCCTCAAGTCTCCCATACAGTAAAATTGCCTCAGTATTATACTGCCCAAATGCAGCTCATTGTATCATAAAATTGCCCATAAGACAAGCAAGTAAGAGCAGAGTCAGAGTCGATTCAAAGTCAATTTCAGATTATCGATGGAATTGATTAATATTGTGGTCGTTATTCTGGGCATACATAACTCCTTGCATCTTGAGATGATTTTGCCCCCAGTGATAACGTCATTAGAGGGCGTACAGTACTTGAAGCTTGAAGCGCTGCGGGTTTCCAAACTCCAACATCCCAACTTTTTCGGCTCCTTTAGGTAGCAAGTCCTTTCTTTCCTGCATCTTACGAACACCTCTCATCACGATACCATCGCAATCTATTCTCCAATGACGTTTTCTTGATCCACCGCTCAGAAAAAGATCAGCGCAATGATAATGTATGCCATACTACATACTACATAGGAGTGCTCATGCGTATAGATGGAAAACTCGCACGGAAGTTGAGTGCAATGCAATGAAAGTCTCGTGTGCATGTATATTTTACCAGCACCATTGGAATTGACGGATGACACTTGCAAAAGACGCATACCACATCGCTGAACGTTGCACAGGATGCGGCGCAATATGCATCGTGGTTCTTGCGGGCCGCCACTGAAGCGATGCCCTTCTAAAAGCATTTGTTCCCGTGCAGGCCTTGCTGGCTTTGGACTCTCCATCGCTAAGGACACGAACTCTGTTCTCGTGACTACGACACCATAAAGAGGTGTTGATAGAATGCTGGCACGGACCGCTCCCGAACTGTTGTTTGGCGACACGAAAAAAACCGACGAGGTCTGCGATGTATATGCCTTCGGGATGGTATGCTACGAGCCGAGTCTTTCCAGAACCCACATTTTCAGCCGGAATTGATGATCTCATCCCATCGAATATGCTTTCTGGTCGCTTTCCTTGCGAAGGGAATTTAGCAATTATCTTCATCAGCTAGGGTCAACGACGTCAGCGTCCTATCGGTACACGGTCGCACCAGCGTGTGGTTGGTTTGACGAACCATATTTGGGAAATCATTACAACATGCTGGCAAAAGAAACCTGAGGAGCACTTCATGGCTGGACAGGTCGTCCAGCGTCTATCTACCTTGCTAGACCACAGACAGTCGATCTCCAGATAATTTCAGCGTGGCATCTCCATCCCACAAGATGTACCGGCAAGCTCAGCATCTATTTTCGATCTTCGAAATGATTTCTGAGCGGCACGGGCACGCCATGTGCTACCGGCCCCATGTCTATGATGGTATTTGGACTTGCCGGTTTGTGGGATTCAAATGAGTGAAGATCAAAGATCAAAATACCGTCAAGCTTTACATCGTGATTGCATGGAAATTGAATGGATGTCTCGCAGAGCTGTATTCCAGCCAGTCATTTTTTGTTCTGGCCGTCTGGAAACCATCCAGCCATTCTGGCCTACCTGGACTATACTTGCAAAACTTTACTTTGATGCATTATTTACCTCTATGCTGTGGAATCCGAACACCGGGGACACGGTCAAATCAGGTCACCAACACAATATTCACATTGCCTTGAGTTATTTGAATCAAGCGCGTACCAAAATGAAAGTCCAGCACACGAAAGGCAAAACTAAAAGGTACACGCACCCCAGTGTCCGCATACCCTTAAGCTGTTAGATCTATATCAAAAGTAAAAGCATAATCGCAAAACATGGCGATAATTCAGTTCGAGTTCTTACAGTCCTGCTCAACACCACGGTCCCCACCCTAACCCCTTGTATCGCCCTATCTATAGAGTATGGTGACCGTCTTGTGGATCCATATTCTCCTCGTCCGTATCAGCCAGCATGCGATAACAGGCCAATGCCTTCTTCCATAGCCAGCGCCTGCTCGACGCCCACATCTCACGCAGAGCCCGTGGTGGCTGAGGTGGTGGCGCTGCTTTTGGTTGATTGGCCAGAGACATATCAGCGTGATATTTTTATGGGAATGGGACAAAGGAGAAGAGGAGAAAATGAGAAGGATGAGAAGGGAGGTGGGAGGGTGGAAGAGGAGGGAAGGGAAGAGGAGTGAAGGGAAGAGGAGTGAAGGGAAGAGGAGTGAAGGGCGCACAGCACCATAAAGCGCTGCTCGGCGCCGACAGCGTCGAGTGGAAGAATATTCGCTCCGGGATGCTCGCGAACATGATCTGCACCCAATACCAAAAACAAATTACATGGCCGAAGGGCAATGTCAATGAAGGATACAGGGGGGATTAATAGAATGGTTGCCTTGCGTGATACAGTTCGGGCACCACGGTCAATAAGCCACCATGATCATAGGCGACTCTTGCTCAGCTCCTCATCCACAGCACCACAACGGCCAACTGTAACAGCATTTCCTCCCCAGCAACTACCCCACGTCAACGCTCTGTCCTCTCCACACCACTCCCAGCGCGTGGAGCCACCACCTACTCTCCATCTTTATCACGCTCAACATTGCAATCGTATCCCTCTTTGCCACCATGCCGCTCTCCGCCAAAACCGCTGGACGCAGCTCGGCTCGACAACCTTCCCAGTTAGCAGTGTCGCGACATGCGTGCTGTCACTAGGTTCCGCGAGGTCGTGTGCGCCGGCAGAGGACTGGACCTGCTTGAGCGGGAACGCGAAGGGGGAGAAGGTAGTTCGGAGCGTGCCGGAGAGGTGGGTGGCAAAGGTGTTGTGCGCGATGGAGGTGAGCATCAGGGTGTTCTTCTTCATGTCTGCAGCTGTTTTGGATCTAGGCGGGGAGAGGAAGAGGTGGAATGTTGCTTCGGGCTGCATTGGCAGCGATCCCGACCCCGATGCTGAGGTCAAGGTGACGGTCACCTCCTTCGCGCCTTGCTGTCCTTGTAAACCCAATCCGTCCACCCGTAGCTTGAGTAGGTCCATCCCAATCGTTATCACATTCCTTAGCTCGCGCTCCAACCACACTGTATCGCACTTCCTCTCTTCCCAATGCGCGTGCACCACCACCCCCGCCACCGCTGTCCTGTCCGTCTTTACTCCGCCCGCCTCATTCCCTACGGCTGTCTCCCGCAAGGCTCGTGCGGCCTGCTGCGTCGCCTGCCCCTAATCCCGCCCGCGCACCACCAGGATCTTCGCCAAAAGCGCATTAAAGCCTGTTCCCACATTGCACTCTCGTACACCCGCACGGCAGAGCCATGTATCGACGTGCACTCCACGACCTACGGGCCACGCGATGGAGACACCATGGACCTGTATACGGGGGGTTGATCTCGAGGTGCACCCAATCGCCACTGCACGAGTTTACGAGGCATGCGAAAGCGCCCACGCCTTGATATCACAAGGCACGCGCCATCGTCATCGCGGCGGCGAGTAGGAGTTGAACTGGATTCTGGGTGGTGGCGGGGGTCCCGTCTGCACATATTCGTTGCATGTTAGATTCAAGTTGACAGCATAAACGAGAGGAAGAGAACGCCCACCTCAACGAGCTTCTGGAATCGCCGCTGCACACTACGCTCTCGCTCCCATAATTGGGCCACGTCTCCGGTACCGTCGCCGGCGATCTGGACCTTGACGTGATTTCATTCCGGCCTAGCGCCTTCTCTGAAGGAAACTGGCCTAGCTGAGTCTCGCCCATGCATCTGAAACGATCCCAATCAGCACATGTACGATGCAATACCGAAAGAATCTAACGAGCCGTTTGAACGCCTCCTCGACCCTTCCTGCGTGCTGACCACCCGCATACCACGTCCAGCGCCTTTATCATCACCGGATACCTGATTCCACTCAACGAACGCACGGATATCCGCTGCAGATTTGGAGAGCATCTTGTCCCGGCGATGCGCAGAGTTTGCCGGGTGGGGCCAAGGGATGTGTCATTTGGTCGTCCGAGTGCGGGAATGAGAGGGTTGAGGCGAGCGCGAAGCGTAGCCTGGGTGAATCTGCGGTGGGAAGCAGATTATACGTCAGTGCCGTGCGCATGTACATCCAATAATGACGGCTGTATCACGTACCTCTTGGCGATATCAGTAATGCGCTCGGAACTCACGAACCAAGATGGGTCGTCCAACTTGACGGCCTCGTCCGCGAGTGTAGCATTGCTGGTGACCTGAGCGGTATAGACTGCCACTGTGCAGCCCGGAGGATGCGAATGGCGACTGGTCAGATCCCGTCAGTATGTGCAGTGATGCTGGGTGTACTCCACTCACTCTCGCCGCGGTCAGCAAGGAGGACTTTGGACAGGTATCGGGGCGGAGTATGATTCAAGGAGAGCTTCAGGTATGCAGTGGACTGCAGTCACCGAGGCCTGTCGATGAGAGTATCGAATACCCTGCCAGGCATAGGTAGGCGCTGGTCTGATATGTCAGCTGGTCGTATTATGGAACAGCAGTGGTGGATCACAAGAAATGTCGAGTTGCTATCATCTGCGTGGAGAAAGTCGAAAATCATGTCTGAAAGCTCGGGTGCAAGGACTATAGAAGGGCGGCCTCTCTCCTTCTCCTGGATATGGCCTGGTGATGACATGGGACTCGCTTTAGCCTGCTAGTGTGATGTTTTTGGTTGGTTTGCGGAAACGACCACTGAACAAGTAGGAACAAATCGCTCTCAATGCGTGGCTTGCATCTGTTTATATCCCGGGCCTGCTGTCGGCCAATTCGACGTGTTCCTCCGAGTCCTTGAAACTCGTACATTACACTCCGAGGCGGTGATGCTTCAAACGGGTCTCATCCAAAGTGCCCACAGTGAGCTGGTGACGGACGCATGCTGCGATTTATATGGAGTTTGCCTGGCGACGTGCAGTTTGGACCAAAGGTGAACGATCGATGTTTGTTCTTGGAGATGTTGGAAAGACAAGAGCAAAAGTGACCACAGACGCGAGACAATAATTGATGCGTTTGCTTACGTATCACATGTTTCCATCTCGCACCGTTGGCTGTACGCATGTCATCTCTTTACTCTGCGCTTTCTAGCTTACAATGACGGCTTATCGCAACATCTCTGTCATTAATCCCTGCGGGTCATCATCGCGCCCTCGACTTGTATGAGTCTCGGAGGCTGAAATGCGTCTAGGGATATACACTGTGCAGCTGTGCTACGATTGCACGACGTGGGTTGACGGTCTCGCCCTTCTTCGCGGCGAGAAACACAACTGGGCAGAGCAGTCCCGTGTTGGCATCGACAAGGCCCATGAGCTGCGTGGAGAGGTCGCGCCATCGCACTATCAAGCTCGCCGATCCGCAAGACAACAGCACCCCACGAATCGACCCATAACCACCTCGCCTTTGAAGACACTCCCGCCGCGAACATGCTCCTCCCGCGCTGCGCCTCGCTCGAGCCCGCTCGCCCCCTCCGCTCCATGGAGCTGCGCAATCTCCAGTGGGCCGCACTCAGCCTGGACGCAAGCGCACCACTAACAAGCACGTTCCAGTCACTAACAGCCTTCAGGATCCACCACGCAACATTCCCACACGCGCAGAACCTCCCCAGCCCATAGCAAGCACTTTCAAGCTCTTACCTCCCCACATCAGGTCGCCGATCCGCTGTGTTTGCGGTGTTCATATAAGAAGTCAAGAACAACACGCATCGGCCCATAACTAAGCCATGGTGTCCCTCACCGCAGACGTCCTCGTGCGCACAATACCACCCGAATCTGGCACGCAACACGCGCCCTCTCAGCGCTCGAGCATCAGAAAAGCACGGCGGCCCCATTCTATCAATGCATACGCAGACGGAAAGCGCACCCCGCACTTTTTTGGAGGATACCGGTGGTCACCCACCCTCGCACCGCCTTATTGACATCACGCCCGAAATCCAATCCTAATACAACACCCTAGAGCAGAACTGGAAGTGACACCAGCACTAACGCTGACGCTCCCCTCCATCGGCCCCGCGCCCCTCCGCCGCCTGCCCTGGGCCAAACTCACCCCCCTCCTCCCCTCTCTCGCCCCGCATCCTCGTCCACGCATGCACTGAAAGTGCGCGTGTACGGCTGGCCGGAAAGCATCCTGGACGAGATCGGCACCGTCCTCGCCCAGCCCCAATGCCTCGGGTCCCTCGAGAAAGGCACCTGGAGCGCAGAAGCATTCGGCAGGACCTATGCCCTGGAATCCGACTCCGACGCCCACCCCCACGGATATCCCCCCACACGCACCCAACGCCGGAAGGGCGGGCGCGCGGCGTCGATCTCCCTCGCGCTGCGCCGCCTGCCCACCGCCACGCGCGCCGGCGACCGCCACGACGCGGACCTCCGCGGGGTCGGGGCGGGAGTGATCGCGACGGCGTGGCGCGCGTGCGCACGCTCGCCGGCGCCACGCACTCGTCCACGATCGCGGGGTACACCGAATTACGACGAATAATGCACATACGAACAAACACGCACACCCGCACGCACGCACGCACACCTCCCCCACGTCACTTCTCCTTTCGTTTTATTCTTCGTTATCGGGTTTCGGTTTTCAATTTCTTTCTGTGTATGGCCATCAGCTACTGTCGCATTGTATACCACTTTCTGCTCCTGGACTCAGACTTCGTGCTCCTTTCGATTTCGATTATCTCTATAATGGCGATGTTAATGGATGCAATGCGAAGGATGCACGGACGCACGAGCTCTCCAGATCTCGGGACCCGGATATCTTGTCAACTTGTTGGAATTCGTGGGTGGCAACCCTCACCCTCAAGTCTCCTGGCCCATACCGTACCGAAGCCCCGAACAGTTCGAATTCCAGATTGGTCGTACACTGCGCCCAAACTCAGCTCATATCACAAATTTGCTTATAAGACAAGTAAGTAAGAGTTTAGCCAGAGTCTTGTGCGGCGCTGCTGTGCGGATTCGACGGAGGATCGCTTACTTTTTTATACATGTTGCGATCCTTAGCTGTGCATATATATACCTCCTTGCATCTTGAAAATGTTTAAAATTTACTCCGCGAGAATGTCATTATACTTCAAGCTTTAAGTGCTACGTATACAGATTCCCCAATTTAAAGCGGCTTTTCGGCTCCTTTAGTACAAACCCTTCTACAGTTACAAGTCTGTTCAGTATTCAGCACGACTTGGAAATCGACGCTCGCGATCGAGACTAGTACTACGCTGAGTCTCCCCACAGCAGATGAATCAAATCCTCCTCGACTCGGCAAACACACGACGCTAACACGTTGCTCATGTACTGTAACGACCGACAAGGCATCCCTTTCTTTACGCCCTTCGATCATCTTGCTTTCCTGCCTTCGTGGGTGACGGCTCGCCAGAATTCGGGCAAATCATGTCACAGTCCCAGAGTTACCTTATAACATGTGCGAATTTCGCTCTTGGTGCCCACAATAATGCTACTAATCCTTCTCAATGCAATCAGTCCAGGGCATCGATGAATTATCTTGGACGTCAACCGTGTATTCCAAAATTCGCGCAAAGGTCAAGCCGAAATTATACATCGAGGTCTATGTCGATCAGAAGAAAGTCGCGCGGACAAGCATTGCGCAGAACAACCTCTGGGGAGAGACTCTTACCATGTACGTCTAAAAGCTCATTGCAAGGAAGCACTTTACCCATCATTCACAGACCTCAAGTGAAGGAATCTTCGGAGCTGTTGATCAGACTGAAGCACAAATCGTTTCAACCTACGGATCCGTGCTTTGGCGTCGTCGAGGGAACGATTGGACACCTGTTAAGCCTGTGTGAAGGACGCGAAGGCAAGCGTAATCATTTTGGAGGCAACACATGCTAACATCCTTGCAGTCGCACAGCTCAAGTTGACGCACGGCCTCAAGAAGTCGATGTACGATGCCCAAGGTGTCATTTCTGCTGGCATCAAGGCATCGGACGATGATCAAGCTCGCCAAAATATGTTACGCGTGGCACAAGAAGACCTCGCACGCCGACACATTGACCATGATGCTGCACCCGCTGTACCTGAGGCCTTGACCAATGTGGCTGCAAATATTTCCGACAATGCGGATCTGCTTGCAAGTCTGGGAACCGTTATCAACAAGATTCAATGCATTGCTGCGGTTACGCTCGATGCGGTGGATGCATCAGCCAAGGTAAGCAAGCCGCGCATCGCATACACACAACCTCACACTGGTTCCACGCTTAGGTCCATCCATACGCCGACGTGGCTTAAAAAATCTTGAGCTCGGTGCACAAGGTTGGCCATGACTTTCCACCCCCCGGCTACTCTCTGACAATCTTGTACAGGCATACGAACATCAAAAAGATACAGACGGCGCTGTTGTAGCGCTGTTTAAACAAATGGAAGATTTATACTCGTTCGTCGGCGACGTAGAAAGCCTGCCAGGAAAGATAAAGCAGCTAGAGCATACAATTGTGCGGATTCTCGAGCAGACAACGGAATGCGGAATATTCTTCCGCGAGTACACAGATCATGGCTTTGTCGGTAAGTGCATAAACAGCGTATGAAGCTTATCATCCTCATATTTGCGATAGCTCGATTGCTAGGGCAGGCCATGTCGAATCGCAACCAAATGATATCAAACCTATCTACGACGCTGGCTCAACTTAAGAATGATCTAAACTCGGGGGTGCAGCTACATACGGCATTTATGTCGAGTCATACTCGCGACGGGGTTGATAGACTGGGTGAGTTCGATTGTCCCTCCGATCTGTTGAACCTCCGAGAACTACAGCTAATCTTCGCCATGTCAGTCAAATCTGATATTTTGAAGGTTCTCGACCCCGCAAAGATGAATGCCGCTGATAGACCGATGTGCTTACCGGGCACCAGGCAAGATCGGCAGAAGGAGATCATTGAGTGGCTCATGAGTCCTTCGGAGCAAAACCAAAACGTCATGTGGCTACACGGAGGTGCTGGCTTGGGCAAAAGCACCCTGGCGACCACTATCGCAGAGTATTTCAGAGGACTTCAGAGGCGAGGCGCCTTTCTTTTCTTCGACAGGAACACGCCAATCGAGAGTTCTCCTTCGCGGGTCATTTGCACGTTAGCATATCAGCTTGCAGAACATGACGAAGGTGTCCGCTCCGCGGTGTCGGCTGCCATCGAGCGAGATCCGCAGCTAGCCACAGCGCCCCTCATCACTCAGTTCAAGTCGCTGCTTTGCGAACCGCTCTCTGCCGCCTCCACCCGCGTTGCAGGGCCCATCATCATCGTAATTGACGCATTGGATGAATGCGGTGATACCAAGTCCAGGCGGCTGCTGCTAAATCTACTATCGTCGCCGGATTTCGCCAAACTACCCTCCCAGTTCCGGTTCTTAATCACTAGCAGGTCAGAGCATGACATAAAAGGGGCTCTTCATGCTTGTGAACACGTCAATACGGTCGACTATTCCAAGGCCAGCAATAAAGACATGATGCTATACATCAAGCACGAAATGAAAGAAATCTGTACGAGACGTCGTCACATCGACGAGCTACCAGCAGATTGGCCAGGAGAGACGGAAATACGGAGACTGGTGCAGTACGCAGACGGTTTCTTCATCTGGGCAGCAACAACCATGAAGCTTCTCTTCGATGTGCATGCGCCAGTCAAATGGTTGGCCGATTTCTTGCGACACGATCACCAGGTCATCACCCTCCATGATTTATACAAGACGGCTCTGCTTTCCGTGTGCGAGTGGAAAGCAGGCGAGACAACAGACACATATCGGCGAATCCTTGGAATCATCATCGTCGGCCAAGTCCCCCTCACGGATGTCGCAATCACAAATCTCTTAAGCCTTGGCCAGGACTCCGGAAGCGCCTGCCGAACCGCCCTTCGACGCCTTGGCTGCGTCATTCAGTGGAGCGAGGGGCAGTCAGCGCGAACACTGCACAAATCCTTCCCTGACTACCTCACAGACCAGAGTGCCTGTTCTTCCGAACCTTGGTTCGTTGATGTCAAAGAACATCAACATGCACTTACTCTTGCGTGCTTGCGGGTCATGAACGACGGTCTCCATTTCAATATGGGGAATCTAAAAACGTCTCACATCCCGAATGCGGATATACCAGATTTGTCTACGCATATCAAAGCCGTCATACCTCAAAGCCTGTTATATTCATGTCGGTTTTGGGACTATCATCTACGCCAAACGGTTCCTGGGGACACCTCTATTCTACCCTTAATGCTACAATTCTTCGAGCTGGAGTTCCTCTACTGGCTGGAGGTCCTGAGTCTGTCGGGAGAAATGTCACGAGCATCTCCTATGCTGGTTTCCGTAATTAAACATGTCGCGGTGAGTACACTCTTTCATATAGATGATCAAAGAATCAATACTCATCACCGCTGGACGCTCAGGATCCCACCAGCAAAGTGTACGCCTTCGCCCAAGATGGTCTCAAATTTGTTGGGGCTTTCGCACCGGCAATGGCATGTAGCGCCCCCCACATCTATCTTTCTTGCATACCGTTTGCGCCTCGAGCGTCTTTAATCAAGCAACAGTACGCGCATGCCTTACAAAATGTATTGAGAATAGAGATGGGCATGGATGAGAACTGGCCAGCCCTTCAGCAGGTGTTTAATGGGCACACCTGGACGGTCACGTCAGTGGTGTTCTCGCCAGACGGCCAGCGCATTGCGTCGGGCTCGTTTGACAGGACTATCCGAATCTGGGACGTAACGACGGGTGCTCTCATTGCCGGTCCATTCGAAGGGCACACCCAGCCGGTCGCGTCGGTAGCGTTCTCACCAGACGGCCAGCGCATTGTGTCGGGCTCGTGGGACGAGACTATCCGAATCTGGGACGCAACAACGGGTGCTCTCATGGCTGGGCCATTCGAAGGGCACGCCGGCTGGGTCAAGTCAGTGGTGTTTTCACCAGACGGCCAGTGTGTTGCGTCGGGCTCGGGCTCGGACAAAGGGACTATCCGAATCTGGGATGCAACCACGGGTGTCCTCATTGCCGGCGCATTCAAAGGGCACACCGATGGAATTCAGTCAGTGGTGTTCTCACCAAACGGCCGGCACATTGCATCGGGCTCGAAGGACCGCACCATCCGAATCTGGGACATAACTACGGGCGCTCTCATTGCCGGTCCATCCGAAGGACACACCAGGATGGTCACGTCAGTAGTGTATTCACCAGACGGCCAGCGCATTGCGTCGGGCTCGGAGGACAGCACTATTCGAATCTGGGACGCAACCACGGGTGTCCTCATTGCCGGGCCATTCGAAGGGCACACCAAGCTGGTCCGGTCAGTGGTGTTCTCACCAGACGGCCAGTGCATTGTGTCGGGCTCGGATGACAGCACTGTCCGAATCTGTGACGCAACAACGGGTGCTCTCATTGCCGGGCCATTCGAAGGGCACACCGGCGGGGTCACGTCAGTGGCTTTCTCACCAGACGGCCAGCACATTGTGTCGGGCTCGGAGGATTGCACTATCCGAATGTGGGATGCAACACCGGGCACTCTCGCCGCCGGACCATTCAAAGGGCACACCAAGCTGGTCCGGTCAGTGGTGTTCTCACCAGACGGCCAGCACATTGTGTCGGGCTCGGGTGACAATACCATCCGAATCTGGGACGCAACAACGGGCACTCTCATTGCCGGCCCATTAGAAGGGCACACCGATGAAATTAACTCAGTGGTGTTCTCACCAGACGGCCAGTGCATTGTGTCGGGCTCGGACGACAAGACCATCCGAATCTGGGACGCAACAACGGATGCTCTCATTGCTGGGCCATTAAAGGGGCACACCGAGATGGTCTGGTTGGTGGCGCTCTCACCAGATGGGCAGCACATTGTGTCTGGCTCGGGTGACAATACCATCCGAATCTGGGATGCAACAACGGGCACTCTCATTGTCGGCCCATTAGAAGGGCACACCCGTGACATTGTGTCAGTGGTGTTTTCACCAGACGGCCAGCACATTGCATCGGGCTCGTGGGACACTACCATCCGAATCTGGGACGCAACAACGGGTGCTCTCATTGGCGGGCCATTGGAAGGGCACACCGGCCCGGTCTGGTCGGTGGTGTTCTCACCAGACGGCCAGCGCATTGTGTCTGGCTCGCAGGACAATACCATCCGAATCTGGGATGCAACAACGGGCACTCTCATTGCCGGCCCATTAGAAGGGCACAGTGATTATGTTCGGTCAGTGGTGTTCTCGCCTGACGGCCAGTGCATTACATCGGGCTCACAGGACAAGACCATCCGAATCTGGGACGCAGATACGGGCATTCTCGTTGTCGGGCCATTAAAAGAGCACAGCGAGCCAGTTGAATCAATGGCGCTTTCGCCGGACGGAAAGCGTCTCGTAACGTCTTCGGGGCTCAACATTCGTGTCCTCGACATCGGGGTCATTTGTGATGTAGGCATGCACGGAAACACCAAGTCCGGCTCTCAAGAGTGTCACTCCGACGCATATAATGGGTTTGGAACCTATTCACACATCGAGAACGGGTGGATGCTCAACGCTTCAGGTGACCCACTGTTCTATGTCCCACATGATCGCAGAGAAGGGCTGTGGTGGCCTCACGATACCGCTGTCATATCTCCAAAAGCCACGCGGCTGGACCTCACGCACTTTGTTCATGGAGAAGACTGGGTTCACTGCCACATTTAAACATAATGCACAGTACTACCTTGATGACATTGTCCTTTTGCATTGACCTGTAACGCGCACACATAACTATTTAGTCAATCATCAATATCTCATTTACCCTACATAAACATTCCAGTTTCTCGCCATTTCTTGATAATTTACGTGCTGTCTTGTCATCAGGCATTATCATTCTCTATGAAGAGCAAACCCCTCGTCATGAACGCCAAATTGTGCATTGTGCAGCGGATGGGACAGGTCGAAGTCCAGCTCAGGGCTTAGGGCAGGCCGATGCGCGACTGCTGTCATCAGGCGTTGGCTGAATCTGCGCCAGGTCCCTTCCCGCTCAACAAATACTGCAGGCTATCACAGTGCGGTCATCGCTTTCCATTCACAGCCTCCGCTCACGGTGAACTCGACAGATGGATACGCGATGACGTATCGAACGCGACAGCGCCCTAGTGCCCGCGCAACTTGACCGTCGAACTCCAAGCCCTTGTAAGCGGAAGAACTGCTCTAATGGCTCGCAGGTGCAAACGGCAACGAGTGCGTGAAGCTGGCCACGCTCGACGTCCACCGCCCTTTCGCGATTGACGTGCGTCGCGTCCCTTTCCATTCACAATCACAATCCAACCCGCGAAAACGAATGAACGCTAATATGCACTCTGTAGATCTCTCCACGCGCCCCTGTGCACGCTGCACCATGGCATAACCACCCCTTCATCCTTTCCCATTCGTCTTCGTCTCCGGGAATGGGAGCAGTGCCAGCGCCAACGCTGCCTCCCCTCACTTGGCCCCACGCACCTCCGCCGCCTACCCTGGACGAAACTCACCCCCGTTCTTGTTCTCTCCCCCACTGAAAGCGCGCGTATACAGTTGGCTCGAAAGCATCCTCAGCGAGTCAGCGAGTCAGCACCGTCCTCGCCCAGCCCCCATGCTTCGGCGCGCTCTTGCGTTCTCCCGCACCTACGCGCTGGAATCGGACAGCAGCGACGCGCGCGCGCGGCTACCCGCACACACGCAACCAGCGCAACAGCCGCAAAAGGGCACAGGCAGGGTCGATATCGCTCGCGCTGAGCTGCGGACTGGACCACGATCGCGGGGTGCATGGCCGGCGAGCTCGCCTTCTTCGTGGGAGGCGCGTCGCTCGGGAGCATGGGGATGGGGAGTATCGGCATTATGGGTGTGAATATGGGCATGGCGGGGTTGGAGGCTGCGGTGTGTGTTCTCGTGGATGCTCCTCGCGCCGGTGGTCCTTGTGGGGGCCGTGATGTACGCGGGGGGTTGGAGGGCGGGGCACCTTTTTGAAGATCAGGAAGCGACGCATATACAGCTGCAAGCGCCGTTACGGACACTGCACATAACCGCCCCGTTCCTCGCCTCGCCCATCCTCCCTCTCCGTCCTTCCCCTTCTCTCCGCCCCACCCGGATCTGGAATGGGAGTGGGAGCAGCACAAACGGCAGGGCTGACCCTGACGTTCCCCTCCCTCGGCCCTGGGCGAAGCTCGCCGTCCTCCCTCCTCCCCCGCTTCGTCCGCGTCCTCTTCGGCGCCTATGCTGAAAGTGCGCGTATACGGCTAGCTCGAGAGCATCTTAAGCGATATCAGCGGCGTTCTGACCCAACCTCGATACCTCGGCTCCCCCCTCCCCAAAGGCGCGCGGAGCGCGGAGGCGTTCGCCCTGGAATCCGACTCGGGCACGCAGCACGCCATCCCCACCGACAAATCAGCAGGGAGGGACACGCACGCGCAGCATCGATATCCCTCACGCTGCGCCGCCCTCCGCCACCGCGCCCGGCGGGACGGACTCGTCCACGATCGCGCCCCTTTCCAATCCCGTCTCGGACTCCATCTCTGGGAATAGCGGGGATGGGCAATATGGGTGCGAATATGGGAATGGGCAGTGGTTGTGAACATGAGGGCGCGGTGCGCGGTGCTGTGACTGCTGCTCCCGCCGGTCGTGCTCGCGGGGCATGATGAACGCCGGCGGACTGGGGCCATGATTATAGCGGCCACAAGTGAAGAATCTCTCTCGCCACAATTCGGTACCCCAGGCCGCCTTACCCAGCCGCTTGGACACGCACGACAGCACAGCATAGCACCCCGGTCACAACTTGATACTTCCGACGAATCATGTACACACGACCGAACATGCAACCACATGCACGGATACCTTCCCCACCGCGCTTCTCATTCCGCATTTGCTCTTTCATTTCACTCTTCTTTGTCAGTTCTCGGTTTTCGGCTTAGCTACTGTCACATTGAATTTATATACTAGAACTATTTTCTTTCTATTTAGGTTATCTCTATAATGGCGATGTTAATAAAAGCAATGCAAAGGATGCACACACAAGCTCTCGCCATCTGATGCCGCGAGTGGCAATTGCAAGGATTCGGCACAGCCTATTGGGTGTACGATTTGTAGGTGGGTGGCTACACTTGCACTCACCCTCAAGTCTCCCATACAGTAAAATTGCCTCAGTATTATACTGCCCAAATGCAGCTCATTGTATCATAAAATTGCCCATAAGACAAGCAAGTAAGAGCAAAGTCAGAGTCGATTCAAAGTCAATTTCAGATTATCGATGGAATTGATTAATATTGTGGTCTTTATTCTGGGTATACATAACTCCTTGCATCTTGAGATGATTTTGCCCCCAGTGATAACATCATTAGAGGGTGTACAGTACTTGAAGCTTGAAGCGCTGCGGGCTTCCAAACTCCAACATCCCAACTTTTTCGGCTCCTTTAGGTAGCAAGTCCTTTCTTTCCTGCATCTTACAAACACCTCTCATCACGATACCATCACAATCTATTCTCCAAGACGATTTTCTTAATCCACCGCTCAGACAAAGATCAGCGCAATGATAATGTATGCCATACTACATACTACATAGGGGTGCTCATGCGTATAGATGGAAAACTCGCACGGAAGTTGAGTGCAATGCAATGAAAGTCGTGTGCAGGTATATTTTCAAGCACCATTGAAATCGACGGATGACACTTGCAAAAGACACATACCACCTCACCGGACGTTGCGCAGGATGCGGCACAATGTATCGTGGTTCTTGCGTGCCGCCACAAGTGATGCCCTTCTGAAGTCTTTAAATGTCAGACGAAGCGCGGACTCTGCTGAGCTCGGAGGGGGGCTTGCGCGATTGTCGAGTTTTTATTTTTCATTCCTTTGGTGTCCAAAGTGGAAGGCTCCTGCCGTCTAAAGTTGTCACGATCATAGCTAAAGTCAACTCATCTCCCGGTCAATAGGTGGACCAAAGGCAAAGACATCTTCAAGCCGCGTGGCTATCTCGCAGGGCGAGCACGGCCTGCCGCGTCGCCTCCCCCAAATCCCGCCCGCGCACCAGGATCTTCGCCAAAGCGAATCGAAGGCTGTTCTCACATCGCACTCTCACACACCCGCACGGCAGAGCTGCGTATCGACGTGCACTCCGCACCCTACGGGCCACGCGATGGAGACACCATGCTCGACCTGCATACAGGGGCTGATCTCGAGGCCCACCCACTCGCCAGTTTACGAGGTATGCGAAAGCTGCACATATCCATTGTCTGTTAGTTTCAAGTTGACATCATAAACGAGAGGAAGAGAACACCCACCTCAACGAACTTCTGGAATCGCCGCTGCACGCTGCACTCTCATTCTCATACTTGGGCCACGCCTCCCGTATCGTTGCCGGCGATCTGGGCCTTGACGTGCATTCATTCCGGCTCAGACAGCGTCTCCTGTGAAGGAAACTAGCCTGACTGGGTCTCGCCCATGCATCTGAAACGATCCCAATCAACATATGTGCGATGAATACCAAAATAATCTAACGAACCGTTTGAGCGCCTCCTCGACCCCTTCCTGCGTGCTGACTACCAGTGTAACACGTCCAGCGCCTTTATCGTCGCCGGGTGTCTGATTCCACTCAACAAACGTATGGGTATCCGCCGCAGATTGGAGAGCATCTTGTCCTCCGCGATGTGCGGGGTTTCCGGGGCGGGCCAAGGAATGTGCCATTCGGTCGTCCGGGCGTGGGGAGGAGAGAGACGAGGCGAGCGCGTAGCGTAGCCTGGGTGAATCTGCGACGGGAAGCGGAGTATGCATCAGCGTCGTGTGCGTGTATATTCAATAACGACGGGTGTATCACGTACCTCTTTACGATATCAACGATGCGCTCGGGACTCGGGAACCAAGATGGGTTGTCCAGCCTGACGGCCTCGTCCGCGGGTGTAGTAATGCTAGTGCCCACTGCCACTGCGCTCCGTCCGAGCTCCTTACATAGCCGGGAGGATGCGAATCGCGACTGGTCAGATCCTGTCAGTATGTGCAGCTATGTTGGGTGGTGCGCTTGAATCACTCTCGCCGTGGTCAGCGAGGAGGTCTTTGGACAGGTATCGGGGCGGTCTTTCAGAGTTGGAGCATGATTCAAGGCTTCAGGTATCCAGCCGACTGCAGTCACCGAGGTCATGAGAGTATCGAATACTCCGCCAGGCATAGGTAGGCGCTGGTCTGATATGACAGCCGGTCACATTCATGTTCATGGAACAGCAGCGGTGGATCACAGGAAACGTCGGGTCACTATCATCGGCGCGGAGAAAGTCGATAATGATGTCTGAAAGCTCGGGTGCAAAGATGGGAGGGCGATCATGCTCTCTCCTCCTGGATATGGCCTGATGAGGACATGGGACTCGCTCTAGCCTGCCAGTATGATGTTTTTGGTTGGTTTGCGGAAATGCAATAGCAAAAGCGACCACTGAGCAAGTCGCTCAACCATGCGTGGCTTGCCGCTGTTTACGTCCTGCTCTCCGCCAATTCGACGCGTTCCTCCTTGAAACTCGTCCATTACACTCCGAGGCTAAGATGCTTTGAACGGGTCTCATTCAAAGTGCCTATAGTGAGCTGGTGACGGGTGCGTGCAGCGAATTCTATGGACTTTACATGGCGACGTGCAGATTGGACCAAAGGTTAAAGTTCAATGTGTGTTCTTGGAGATGTTGGAAAGGCAAGAGCAAAGTCGAGCAGACAGACGCCGCACGATAATTGCTTGCTTACGGATCACATGTATCCATCGCATGTCACCTCTTTACTCTGCGCTTTCTAGCTTACAACGACGGCTCATCGCAACAGCTCTGTCATCAATCTATGCGGGCCATCGCGGCGAAATTCTTAGGATGCGGTGACATGTCTCGAGTGAGCAATGAGCATGACTGAGTTTTGCGCTTGTGTACGCCCATAAACATGGAATGACAGGGGCTGATCGGTCTGCCAAGCTTGCACGTTCTTCGACTCTGCACATCTCAACTATCGGCACGTGCACTGTCTATGCAATGCATCAACACTAGCTGCTCGTGAATGTCTTCCCATTCTACCAGGGAGCGCGGCTCCTCTCTCCCCTGCCGCCGGACTGCGTCGACCTCGCCTGCATAAGCTATGGCCATCCCAGCACTGCAGTTATCGCAGCCATGGACGCGCCATTGATGCATGCACTTTCCGCTCGTAAACTGAAACTTATTCGTCGGCGGCGGCTCCTCCGAGGTCTCCGTCCACCCGCGTAGCACGAGCTCGCTACCTTCTCCCTCGCGTCCGTCGCCTCGGCCGCCGCCCGCCCCGCCACCTCCGCCTTCCTCCAACCCCGTCCTAGAATGGCAGCGACGCCAAGCAGATCCCCATCAGCACCATCTCAACGCACGCATCCCACCCCGCCTTCGAAGACACCCCCTCGCAAATATGCTCTTCCCGCGCCGCGCCCGGCCACCTCCGCTCCATGGAGCTGTGCAATCTCGAGGGGGCCGCGCTGAGCCCGGACGCGAGCACGCCTTCGACGAGCGTGTTCACTTCGCTGGCCGCCCTTCGGATCCACCGCGTGTCGTTCCCACACGCGCAGAACCTCTGCCGGCTCGTGGTGAGCTTGCCCGCGCTCGAGCGGCTCGCGCTGAGCGATATCACGGTCGTCCCGTGTCTGCGCAACGCGTACCAGCCATCCCAAAGCGAAGCCGCAGGGATGACGGTGCTGAAAGGTCTGCGCAGCCTCACTCTCGACATGGGCGTCGCGAACGCAACCTCCAACTCGAGCTCCAAAGGGTCGCAAGCGGACGAACTGCTCGAATGACTCGCAGGCGCAAACGACTGCGCGAAGCTCGCCACACTCGACGTCCGTGGCCTCACCCGCGCGTCCTTTCCCGCCATCGCGCACTTCCTTCCGGCCCTCCCTGTGCTCAAGCACCTGCGCCTGGCGTTTTTGGAGGATATCGGTGCTGATGGTGCGTCGTGTCTCCTTCCCAATCCTAATCCCACACGTGAAACCCGACGCTAACATGACTCTTTTGCCTTTTGCAGATCTGGAGGCGTCGCCGGTACATCTGCACGTGCCCCTGCGCACGCTGCGCGTAACCGCCCCGTCCCTCGCATCGCCCATCCTCCTCCTCCCATGCCCCCTCCTTCCATCACCCATGACAGCACAAACTGCAGCGCCGACCCTGACCCTCCCTCCCTCGACCCCGCGCACCTCCGCCGCCGGCCCTAGGCCAAACTCACCCCCTCCTCTCCTCGTCTGCGCATACGCTGAAAGGGCGCGTGTACGGCAGGCCCGAAAGCATCCTGTCCGAGATCATCGCCGTCCTCGCCCAGCCCCAATGCCTCGGCGCCCTCGAGAAGGGCGCCTGGAGCGCAGAAGCATTCAGCCGGACATACGCCTTGGAATCGGACTCGGACGCGCAAGGGCACGGATACCCGCACACCCACGCGCAGCGTCGATCTCCTTCGTGCTGCACCGCCCCGGCGCGCTCGTGCTCTTCGCGCGTCGGTCAGGGGTATGGGGAGCACGAGCATGAGTACGGAGACGGCTGGTATGGTGGGCGAGGCGGTGGGCAGCCCGGTGGGGGAAGGTGTTCCCGTGGCTGCTACTCGCAGGGGGCGTGATGTATGCGGGGGGGGGCACGATGATGGCGACGACGAGGAGTGAGAGATGTTTTCTTTTGGCGCGACACCCAAGCCTCGCCCCTTGGCCAGGCACCACTCGCGGGACACCCCGGTTATAGTGAATATATTATATCTGCCCAAAAGAAAGTTGATACTTGTCGGACTTGTCACGACTTGTCAACTTGTGGGTCAAAATTTGACCAGAGACTTGTGGGTTTTGGGAGTGATCTGGCCATCTTGCGGCTTGCGAGACTTGTCGGACTTGTACCATCTTGTGCAAGTCGGCACAAGTCGGTACAAGTCCCGACAAGAAATCTGTTAGTTTACTGATGTGTACTGAGCTAACTGATCAATTTTTTTCTATCTTCTTGGGGGTTCCCTCTTCAGCTGTAACAGAAATTGCACGTTTTCTCCCCGGAGTCGGGCTGAAAAGATGACGATCACCGACTGGTGCCCCTTCGCCATCCGACGTCGTGGGATCACGAGCCGGGTCAGGAAGACTCCCCACGTCTACGCTGTCCTCTGCAAAATCTTCATCGGTGTAAACCGTAACCGCTGGTTTGTACTCTGCATCATATCCAGCTTCGACCATGTTGCTCAGTTGGCTGGTCGGTGGCGAGGCCCTATCCCGATGTTCACCGGTTCTAGCATCCTGGCTAATGGATTGCGTGTTCGTGGGATACTCGATGGCTTGGGCACCGTCCAGCTTTGCATCTTGGATCCAATGATAACTCGACAAACCTATACTGAAGAAAGGTTTAAGTCGTTTTACGGCGTCTAGTGAGCGGTGCGTTTGACGGGGATGCTCATGAAGAAAGTCCCGCGACGCCAGAATATTCTGGTACCTGGCACGTTCGTCGGGAGCAATCACCCCGTACACGGTATCGGAGCAGCCATATGCGAAGATACTGTAGCGGGGGTGAACATCTGTGGCATAGTGAAGTCGGCCTTGGGCGGCTATGTCCAACTTCGATGGGGTAGGGGGAACCGCGGCTGGCGTGGCAATGCCCTCCGCCAGGGCTTGCGGCATTTTCGGTTGTACCCCAAGCTCCATGACCAATGTGACATACGGTTGTTGGTTGGCGGTTCCATCTGGAAAGAACCCGATGATGGACTGATTTATCGCATACTTTGCCTGGGCCCCTTTTGCAGCGCGCCTTTTGACTTGAATCAGCAGTGCGCTCATATTTGCTTCCGTAAGAAGGGATTTTGCGCCATCAGGACAAAAGAAAATGGGCAGAAGGAAATCCACCAGCATCTGTCCAGAGCGGCAGATGATAGCCATACATCTTATGAAAGCAGCACGAGCTGCAGCCAAGGTAGTTCCGGTCGCATCGCCCATCTTGCCGAAATGCGTGAACCGGACCCACGCGTGTTTGAAGGCTTCCCTGAACGTGACTTTCGATTTCGTGTTGTCAGGGATGCTGTCCAGGATGTGCTCGGCACGGTCGCCAAACAGCTCTTCGATGAAGGCAATAAGGGATACACCTCGACTGCACGACACATCATGGCCGCTCCGCTTGACTGCCCTATCCAGTGCCAATGTCACAAGAAGACGTGCGACTAGCTCGCCACGTTCTCCTCTATCGATAAGTCCACCCGTGATATTTTCTTCTACAATGCGGAGGGCCGAGAATTCTTCGGGATTCGCACGCATCTGTTGCGCAGCCGCTTCGGCGAGAATTGGCTCGGAAGGATACCCAGATCGCATATATTCGCGGGATTGTGGCACCGAGTAAGCGATGCGCATATGGCTGGCAACGAGCTCAGATTCCCTGTCACGCGCAAGCTGACGGCGAGGCTCGTAGTCGAGCATGAGACGGATATCAATCACTGCCGCACGTCCTGCAGCACTCGTTTGACCATCTGTTGGGCAGGTGATTTTGGCGCGTGCGAAAGGGATGATTGCGTCCAGGATTTGACGCTCTTTTCCCTCCGGGGCTCCAGCAATCAGGGACCAAAACCTGCATCAACAAAATTGAGCTCAAGCTCAAGAATAATACATTGGTATGGGATGAGACACAAAACGTACAATGGACGACCGAACCGAGCCATAAATGATATCTTGGATATCTGGTCCAAAGTTAGCGAGTCTGGGTCGACGGGCAGATTGGGAGAGCAGTCAAAGGGAGTTTCGGTGATGGGTGCCTGTATGAGCTTAATTTCCATTGCTATGCGGGCGGAGGGTGCGAGCCGTCCTGTGGGGGCCGGTTGAGGAGCAAGGCGCATTGCTGTTGATAGGAAGATACCAAAGACTGGCTGCTTCTTGAACACGTACAGTACGGAGCACAAAACATCATACCGGGTCTTGATGAATTGGGGGGCGAATGTTTTGGTGAGAGTGTCCGCCTCGTCGAAATACATAATAATGATCTTGTCCGATAAGGTGCCAGAAGTGTTATCCTTAATGTATGTGCAGAGGGTCCTAAGCGCCTGGAGCGCGTCGTTTTCAGCAGCATCGACCTGTAACCAATGAGTGTTGCGAACCACTAGATAAAAATGAGCTTACCGCTGCATAGCTCTTCTGCAATTTTCGAGCAGCGATGTCAATTTTTATATACAGCTGCCGACGTTCCACTTCAAGCCTTTGTCGCCACCACCCAACCAGGTCCATGTATTTGTATTTGCATTCGGATTTGGAGGCATATTCCTTCAGCTCGCTAAGGACCTCCTCGAAGAGACATTTGAAGAAGCTATAATAAGCCAAGCGGAGTGCGTCCACGGTATCGGCCTCCTGCAAAAAGAAGTTGCGGACTTCAATGTCAGGCTGGGGCCAAGAGAAATCTGTCCAGGATCACGGTTAAAACATGATCAAATTTGAATCATGAAGCGTACCTTTTGCGTCTGTCGACTTCCCATAATGAAATGGCAGTGTGAACACGAGCGTTTCCAGTTCGCGTAGTTGGCGTGACTTCCCATTTCCAGAACTTTGCAACATGGTTACCGTGTTCGTGTAGTCCACTTCGCATATCATCCTGGATATATTGGAAAGAAGAAGTTTGTGATAGTCTCCGACATACGGCTTGTCCCATGCGGATCGAATAGCTTAGCGAGATCGTCAGATTTGTGATCGATGACTGCACAATCTCGGACTTGCCTTGTTCTGATGAAAGGAGTCAGTCAAAACGGTGCAGAAACATGGGGATTGTACTTACTCTTTTCGGGTGGGATATCAGGCAGTAAATCGAGTGTAGGCCGCTGCTGCTTCCTGCGGGCTGAATGATCGGGTATTAAAAGAGGATGGCCTTCGGTCAAAAATTCGGAAAGGACTTGCTCCAGTTTCTGACATCTTTCAATGGACCCGCGTTCCATGCTGCCATGATCATATCTTTTACCCCATGTTCTGCCACCAGGCTGCGGTATTCGTTCCAGCTCATGGCGTTCAGAGCGCCATTGGAACTCAAGACGATTTCCTTGATGATATGTTCCGGAGTCATCTGCATGTGAGGATCCACGGAATTGCGAACATATACGTCCTGTTTAGTGTGCCAACTGTCATCGTCAAAGTTGGACATGGTGGTGGATAAAGTGCAAGTACCATTAGCGCCAATCATGCGAAATTTGAATATGTGCCCACATACACGCGCTTAGGGTGGGCCGATGCGCTGTCAATCACAAGCAGCAGCACTTACTTGCTCATCGCGACGAATTCCCGCCGACGAACTACTTTATATGGAAGGAGCCGTGGATTACAGCTGCTACGCTGTGGGTGTTCTAGCCCTCGAGCATCCCGAATTCGACATGTACTTGACGAACCCGCTGCATCTAATCGCATCGCTGACGAAGAGGAAACCCAACTTCAGCAACTCCGAGTTGCTGAAGTTGGGTTTCCCAATGAACACCTGATGACTCATCAGGCGTTCATTGGCCGAATGAGCGCCAGGCTCATCGCGAAAGGCAAACTTAAAAGACGCATGCACTCCAGTGTCCGCATATCCTCAAACCGTCAGATCCATAAAATAAGTAAGTAAAAGCACAATCACAATCGCAAAACATGACGATAATTCAGTCCGAGCTCTTATTGTCCTCTCCGGCCCCAACCCTGGCACCAGCCCCTTGTATCGGTCTATCTATACAGTGACCGTCTAGTGAATCCACATTCTCCTCGTCCGTATCACGGTATCAGCGTGTGATAAGAAGCCACGGTCTTCTTCTATAGCCAGCGCCTGCTCGACGCCCACACCCCGCGCAGAGCCCGCGGTGGCTGGTGTGGCGGCGCTGCTTTTGGTTAACTGGCGAGAGGTGCATCAGCGCGAAATTGTTACGGGAACGAAATGAAGCGAAAGAGGGAAAGAGGACATGGGCGAGAAGGGAGGTGGAAGGATGGAAGAGGGAAGGGAAGAGGGAGAGAGGGGAGAGACGCACAGTAACATAAAGCGCACTCGACAAGATGATCAAGTTCCCCACGATGCTCAGCGCCGACGGCATGAAGTGGAAGAATATTCGCTCCAGGATACTCACAAACACGATCTGCACCCAAAACCAAAATCAAATTACAATGCTCGTCAGTATCAGTTTCTCAGTTTCGAACACAGGACACGGGACACTGGGAAAGAACACGGTGGGGGAAGAGATATCCGGGATTATGGACTATGGACGGAAGACGGACCTGGATGTACACCGCCAACGTCCCCCGGCCCGCCGTCTCGCGCTGCAGCCCCATCGTCAGGAGCGTCTGCGCAATGAACCCAAACACGCCCATCGCAAAGAGCATCAACACAAAGTCCCACCGGTGCGGGATAATAAAGGGCGTGCGCGTTGCCGCCATCCTAGATTTATCCAACCCACTTCAGATTTTTGGTGCAGGAGGAAATGGGGAAATTAGGGAACAGGGAACGCACCTAACGCTGCTGACAAGCACACACAACGCTGAGAAGCCCACGAGCGAGTGCATTGCGTGCGTACGCTTGCCGATGGCGCGTAGTGTCGTATCTGTGCCCCAAATTCAAGCCGTCAGCTCTCCTCTCTTAAGGGAGGGGAAGGGGAGAGGGGACTCACATGCGCCAGTCGCGCCCAGCACGCCGATCAGCACCACCCTGTACCGAATCCGAATTTCCTAATCAGCATCACGCGAGATAGGATTGGGGAAGGGGGGAGACATACCCGACCGCGCCTAGCCTTTGCTCTGGTGTCCCTCGCTCTTTTCGTCGCGGTGGTGTGGTCGGAGACGCGCTATGAACAAAAATACCTAGCTTGCCAAACTCCCATGCCTGTGACCTCACGTACGCAGAAAATCAAAACGAAAAACGCGCTACAATGACCACCGAAAACAAAGCCATGATGCATCCGCGAACTAAACTTAGTATACACAATACAAAGCGCCCGAGGCAGAGAAGCCCGACATTAAAATTTCGGTGTTTTACCTTTCAACTTGGGGAGTTGAGTCTGAGCATTGGTTGGTGGTAGCTGAGGGCCGCTCGTTCTAGTGACAGCCGTTGGTATTTGACACTGTCGACCCGGCAGCCTACTGGGTTCCTACTGGATCTTACTGGACCGATAAAACCAACGTGGTGAACAAACAAGGCCGCTACATGTTTGAACATGTTCGCTTTAGTGGTATCTAGAGCTTAACGGCTTACAGGGATAGCAAGGACTGAATCGACATTCGAAATGCAAAGGCGTCTTACCCTCCTTTAAGTGCTCGAACTACGTAACGAACGGCTATGAATCAACACGTCTCAGTGCTGCTTATCTTCGTTGTGTCTCCGGCTAGTAGGGGACAGTCACGAAGTCCTCGGGGCCTCCGAAACTTACGCAATAGATAGTAGGAAAGCGGTTTACTGTATTCGCGTTTTATATTGTCAAATAGCGAGCGACTTTCTCTGAGTTTCGGACGTCGACTAGAGCGAACACCTAAAGATGGAACATAAAGATAGCGGACGATGGATACGGATTAAGCGCGTTGATGTCGGGTGAGCGCGGTGTCCTACACGATAGTGGAAGGTTACTGAGACTGGGACCGAAGCTAAAAGGGGACGCGTGGCTGGCCGACCCCCCCAAACCTTCGTTCTCGAACTTTCACGCTACCGCGCTGGAGAGATGCGTCAAGTACCCGGTACAGTTACGGTTGTGCCCTGACGAGGAACAGCGACGGCGGGTCAACAAAAAGAGCGAGTACTTAGAGCAACGCTTCTTCCAGTCGTGGCAGCTGGGTGGACACGGATGTAATCTCCACGCGGCGCGAGGGGGTGGGGATCAAGAACCACGATTTGATTGAGGGTTACCATGGGGGGTCGAATAGAACTATGCTTACCAGTCACGGGGAAGGGATCGGCGCGATGTTACGAGTACTCGTGTTGTCAATTAGTGTACCTAGACGACGCACACCATGTACATGATGTGGTTTCAGGGACTGGGGTAAAACCCCGGGTTCCCGCACGCGGAGGACGAACAGTGCGCGCCTAAACAGCCCAAGCAATAGCACCAAAGGGGGGGGGGAGCACCGACTAACCGAACTTGGGTGGCGTCTAAGAAACCCGATAAGCCCCACATAATGTCGGACGTCATGGATAGGGAGAGACTACGATGGCAGGACTGCATGCGTATGGGGGGAAATAGTGGTAGGGAAGTGGGAACTTAAATTTAAATAGAATGTCTAAGGACCGCGGTTATCGGTGTCCGCATTGTCCGCGGGAGGAGGAGCCGCTCTGGAAGCCCGCGTCCCTCCCCGACCGTCCGGCACGCACGGGGCGGCAGGTGGACGTGATTGTCTGATCTGACTGAACGCAGAGTCACACGTCGGAATAGCCGCATCACGAGTAGCGCGCGGGCTGCAAGTAGAAACCGCGCCGGCGTGACGGTCATCTGCCCCCGCGCCCTCGT
>KV417598.1:75325-112801 GCA_001630335.1 Athelia psychrophila
TTTCTTCGGCGGTCGCGATTATCCTAGTGCTCTACTACAACCCCTCGGACACCGTGAACTTCAATTGAACTTCGTGTGTGAGGAACGTGTGAGGTCGCTGTAATAGCGACTCATTTTATTATGTTTCTACGTCCCTCCATGCATACACGTTCGAGTGTCAAAGGCGCTACAGTAGGAGCGGTACGTTCGGGTTTTTAACGATTAATGGGCCGCTCTAGTGCTTTCGGGCACGCACGCACGTAGGAAACGTAACGTAAGTAATTGTAGCGTTAATATCTCTATTGGCTTTAGCTTTGCTCATACTCCAGACTCAGGTCCTCGTCTTTCATCATCCATATGTTACACTGTCATCGCATCGCCTCTCACCACCACTATGTGTCTTTATTTGGCTATTTGGTTTTGTCTATTTCTTCTTATTTTACTTTCCTCCTTACTTCCACAGGCACGCACACAAGCAAGCATACACGTAATAAGCAGCACAAACCCCTTCTACTTAGAAGTCTGTTATGTTCAGCACGACTCGCACGTCGACGCTCGCGATGGAGACTACTTAGGCTGAATCTCCTCCCAGCAAATTAATCACATCATCTCACTCGGCACGCACACGAGGCTGGCAGGTTGCTCGCGTATGGAACAGTGGACCAACACGGCATCCGTTTCTTTACACCATTCAATCCTCTTGCTTTCCTGGCGCTGCTTTCCCGGGTGACGAGTTGCCAGAATTCAGCCAGATCATGGCTCAGCCGCAGAGCTACCTTATAACATGTGCGACTTTCGCTCTTGGTGCCCACAAGAATGCTACTAATCCTTCTCCGTGCGATCAGTCCAGGGCATCGATGAATTGTCTTGGACGTCAACCGCTTACTCTAAATTGCGCAAGAAGATCAAGCCGAACCTATACATCGAGGTCCATATCGACCACAAGAGGGTCGCGCGAACAAGAATTGCACAGAACAATATTTGGGGAGAAACTCTTACTATGTATGTCTAAAAGTTCGACACAAAGAAGCACTTCACCCATCATTTACAGACTTCAAGCAAAGGAAACTTCGGAGCTGTTGATCAAATTGAAGCACAAATCGTCTCTACTTACTGATCCGTGCTTTGGAATCGTCGAAACAACGATCGGAAACCTATTGAGCCTATGTAAAGGACACGAAGGCAAGTGCTTAGTGCGATCATTTTGGAAGTAACGCATACTAACATCCTTCCAGTCACACCACTCAAGCTGACGCAAGGCCTGAAGAAGTCAATGTATGATGCCCAAGGCATCATTTCTGCTGCCATCAAGCTATCAGACGATGATCAAACTCGCCAAAATATACTACGCGTAGCAGGCGAAGACGTCGCGCATGTCGACCAAGATGCAGGACCCGCTGTACCTTCAGCCTTGATCAATGTAGCTGCAACTCTTTCCAACAATGAGGATGTTTTTCAAAGTCTGGGAACCGTCCTCGGGAAGGTTGACAGTATTGTTAAGGTTACGGTCAACGCGGTGGATGTATTGGCCAAGGTAAGCAAACTGCTCTTCTCATAAACACAAGCTTACTTTAATTTCACGCTTAGGTCCATCCATACGCCGACACGGCTTGGAAAATCCTGAGCGCGGTGCACAAGGTTTGCGCTTACTTTCTATCCTCTGGCGATTCTCTGACGCTCTTATGTAGGCGTACGAACATCAAAAAGATACAGACGTTGCTGTGGTTACGCTTTTCAAGGAAATGGCAGCTCTGTACTCGTTCGTTGACGATCTGGGAGACCTGCCGGGAAAGATAAAGCAGCTGGAGCATGCCATTGTACAGATTCTGGCGCAGACGACGGAATGCGCATTGTTTTTCCGCGAGTACACCGGTCATGGCTTTGTTCGTAAGTGCATGAACAACTTGTGAGGCTTCACATACTCACATTTGCGATAGGTCGATTTCTACACCAGGCCACGTCGAACCACAGCCAAACGATAGAAAAACTATCTGCGACGTTGACTGAACTGAAGAATGATCTAAACTCGGGAGTGCACCTCCATACGGCATTTATGTCCAGTTATACTCGCGATGGGGTTGATAACCTGGGTGAGTTTGATTGTCCTTCCAATCTGTTGAACGTTGGAGAACAACAGCTAACCTTTGCCATGTCAGTCAAATCTGATATTCTGAAGGTTCTTGAACCCGCAAGGATGAATGCCGCGGAAAGACCGATGTGCTTACCTGGTACCATGCAAGATCGCCAGAATGAGATCATTGACTGGCTCATGAACCCTTCGGACCAAAACCAAAATGTTTTGTGGCTACGCGGAGCGGCTGGCTTGGGCAAAAGCACCCTGGCGACCACTGTTGCAGAGCATTTTGCAGCACATCGGAGGCAGGGCGCCTTTCTTTTCTTCGACAGGAACGAGCGAGTCGAGAGCTCTCCTTCACGGGTCATTTCCACGCTAGTACATCAGCTTGTACAGCATAACGAAGCGGTCCGCTCAGCAGTATCGGATGCTATCAAGCAGGATTCGCGGCTAGCAAGAGCCCCCCTCCCTACCCAGTTCACATCGCTCCTTTGCGAACCACTTCATGCCGCCTCTACCCATATCGCGGGGCCCATCATCATCATCATCGACGCATTGGATGAGTGTGGTGATGCCAACTCCAGGCGGCTGCTGCTGGAGCAGTTATCGTCGCCAGATTTCGCCAAACTACCTTCACAGTTCCGTTTCTTAATCACCAGCAGGCCAGAGCATGACATCAAAGCGGCCTTTGAAGCTCAAAGCTGTCACCACGTCAAGGCGGTCGATTTTTCTAAGACCAGCGATGCAGACATGACGGCATATATCAAGCACGAAATGGACAAAATCTGCGATCGTAACATCGAGGAGCTACGTGATAATTGGCCAGGAGAGAAGGAGATACAGAGACTCGTGCAGTACGCAAACGGTTTCTTCATCTGGACAGCAACAACCATGAAGGTCCTCGCCGCTGAGGAAGAGCCAGCTGAATGGTTGGCCAATTTCTTGCTAGAGGATCGCCAAGTCACCCTCAATGATTTATACAAGACAGCTCTGCTTTCCGTGAGGGAATGGAAACCAGGCGAAACCACAGACATCTACCGGCGAATCCTTGGGCTTATCATCGTCAGTCAAGTCCCCCTCACGGACACAGCGATCGGGGATCTCTTAGAGCTTAACCCAAAAGCCAGAGAAACCTGCCGAACCGCCCTTCGACGTCTTGGCTGCGTCATTCAGTGGAGCAAGGGGCAGCCGGCCCGAACACTGCACAAGTCTTTCCCCGACTACCTCACAGACCGGAGTGCCCGTTCCTCCGAGCCTTGGTTCATTGATGTTGAAGAACACGAGCACGCACTTACCCTTGGGTGCTTGCGGGTCATGAATTCCAAAAGTCTCCATTTCAACATGGGGGATCTGAAAACGTCTCACATCGCCAACACAGATGTACCAGATCTTGCTGCGCATGTTCAGGCCATCATACCTCAAAGCACGTCATACGCATGCCAATTCTGGGCCGATCATCTATGTCACACAGTTCCCGGGGATACCTCCATTCACGGCATGATGCTAGATTTTTTCGAACTGAAGTTCCTCTACTGGCTGGAAGTCCTCAGCCTTTTGGGAGCAGTCTCGTTAGCACCACGGACACTGGTATCCGTGATCAAACAATGCCCTGTCCCGGTGAGTACCATGTTTCATATTGATAGTGAAAGAGTCAATACTGATCACGACTGGACGCTCAGAATTCGAGCAGCAAAGTGTACGCCTTCGCCCAAGATGGTCTCAAATTTGTCGGGGCCTTCGCACCGGCAATGGCATGTAGCGCCCCCCACATCTATCTTTCTTGCATACCGTTTGCGCCTCGAGCGTCTTTAATCAAGCAACAGTACATGCATGCCTTACCAAATGTATTGACGATAGAGCTTGGCATAGATGAGAACTGGCCAGCCCTTCAGCAGGTGTTTAATGGGCACACTGACTGGGTCAGGTCAGTGGTGTTCTCGCCAGACGGCCAGCGCATCGCGTCGGGCTCAGATGACCACACTGTCCGAATCTGGGATGTCACGACGGGCGCTCTCATTGCCGGTCCATTCGAAGGGCACACCAACTGGGTCAGCTCGGTGGCCTTCTCGCCAGACGGCCAACGCATTGTGTCGGGCTCGCGGGACAACACTATCCGAATCTGGGACGCAATGATGGGTACTCTCATTGCCGGGCCATTCGAAGGGCACGCCGACTGGGTCAAGTCAGTGGTGTTTTCACCAGACGGCCAGCGTGTTGCGTCGAGCTCGGACGACGGGACTATCCGAATCTGGGATGCAACCACGGGCGTCCTCATTGCCGGGCCATTCGAAGGGCACACCAGTGGAATTCAGTCAGTGGTGTTCTCACCAAACGGCCGGCACATTGCATCGGGCTCGAATGACTGCACTATCCGAATCTGGGACATAACTACGGGCGCTCTCATTGCCGGTCCATCCGAAGGACACACCAGGATGGTCACGTCAGTAGTGTATTCACCAGACGGCCAGCGCATTGCGTCGGGCTCGGAGGATAGCACCATCCGAATCTGGGACGCAACCACAGGTGTCCTCATTGCCGGGCCATTCGAAGGGCACCCCAGCGGGATCAACTCATTGGCATTCTCACCAGACGGCCAGTGCATTGTGTCGGGCTCGAAAGACAGCACTGTCCGAATCTGTGACGCAACAACGGGTGCTCTCATTGCCGGGCCATTCGAAGGGCACACCAGCGAGGTCATGTCAGTGGCATTCTCACCAGACGGCCAGCACATTGTGTCGGGCTCGGGTGACAGCACTATCCGAATGTGGGACGCAACACCGGGCACTCTCGCTGCCGGACCATTCAAAGGGCACACCAAGATGGTCCGGTCAGTTGTGTTCTCACCAGACGGCCAGCGCATTGCGTCGGGCTCGGGTGACAATACCATCCGAATCTGGGACGCAACAACGGGCACTCTCATTGCCTGCCCATTAGAAGGGCACACTGATGGAATTCAGTCAGTGGTGTTCTCACCAGACGGCCAGTGCATTGTATCGGGCTCGTATGACAAAACCATCCGAATCTGGGACGCAACAACGGGTGCTCTCATTGCTGGGCCATTAAAGGGACACACCGACTCGGTCTGGTCGGTGGTGCTCTCACCAGGTGGCCAGCTCATTGTGTCTGGCTCGCGCGACAATACCATCCGAATCTGGGACACAACAACGGGCACTCTCATTACCGGCCCATTAGAAGGGCACACCAATGACATTAACTCAGTGGTGTTCTCATCAGACGGCCAGTGCATTGCATCGGGCTCGGATGACACTACCATCCGAATCTGGGACGCAACAACGGGTGCCCTCATTGCTGGGCCATTAAAGGGGCACACCGGCCCAATCTGGTCGGTGGCGCTCTCAGCAGATGGCCAGCACATTGCATCTGGCTCGAGCGACAATACCATCCGAACCTGGGACGCAACAACGGGCACTCTCATTACCAGCCCATTAGAAGGGCACACGGAGGCAGTCCGGTCAGTGGTGTTCTCACCAGATGGCCACCACATTGCATCGGGATCGGACGACAAGACCATCCGAATCTGGGACGCAGATACAGGCATTCTCGTTGTCGGGCCATTAAAAGAGCACGACGGACCAATTCAATCAATGGCACTTTCGCGAGACGGAAAGCATCTCGTCACGTCTTCGGGGCTCAACATTCGTATCCTCGACATCGGGGTCATTTGTGATTTAGGCAAGCACGGAAACACCAAGTCCGGCTCTCAAGAGTGTCACTCCGATGCATATAACGGGTTTGGAAGTTATTCATACCTCGAGAACGGGTGGATGCTCAACTCTTCCGGTGGCTTGCTGTTCTATGTCCCACATGATCGCAGAGAAGGGCTGTGGTGGCCTCATGATACGGCTGTTATATCTCCAAAAGCCACGCGGCTGGACCTCACGCGTTTCGTCCATGGAGAAGACTGGGTTCGCTGTCACACTTGAACATTTTACATAGTACTACCTTGATGTCATTGTCCTTTTGCATTGTCCTGTAACACACAGTTAACTATTTAGTCAATCATCACTATCTCACTTACCCTACCTAAACATCCCGGTTTCTCGCCGTTTCTTGATAATTTACGTGCTGTCTTGTCATCAGGCATCATCATTCTATATGAAGAGCAAACGCCTCGTCATGAGCGCCAAATTGTGCAGCGGATGGGACAGGTCGAAGTTCAGCTCAGGGCTTAGGGCAGGCCGATGCGCGACTGATGTCATCAGGCATTGGCTGAATTAGCGCCAGGTTCCTTCCTGCTCAACAAATACTGCAGGCTATCACAGCGCGGTCATCGCTTTCCATTCCCAACCCCCGCTCACGGTGAACTCGACAGATGTATACGCAATGATGTATCGAACGCGAATATGCCCAAGTGCCCGCGCAACTTGACCGTCGACATGAGCCTCGCAGCGAACTCCAAACCCTCGTCAGCGGAAGAACTGCCCGATTGGCTCGCAGGTGCAAACGGCAACGAGTCCGTGAAGCTGGCCACGCTCGAAGTCCACCGCCCTTTCGCGATTGACGTGCGTCGCGTCCCTTTCCATTCACAATCCCAATCCCACCCGCGAAAACGAATGGACGCTAATATGCACTGTAGATCTCTGCACGCGCCCCTGCGTACGCTGCATCGCCCATCCTCCTCCTTTCCCGTCCGTCTTCGTCTCCGGGAATGGGAGCAGTACTAATGCAAGCACCAACACTACCTCCCCTCACTCGACTCCACGCACTTCCACAGCCTGCCCTTGGCGAAACTCACCCCTGTCCTTGTTTTCTCCTGCGCTGAAAGCGCGCGTATACAGATGGCTCGAATGCATCCTCAGTTAGATCAGCATCGCCCCGTGCTTCGGCGCGCTCTCTTGTGTTCTCCCGCACCTACGCGCTGGAATCGGACAGCAGCGAGGCGCGCCCGCACGGCTACCCGCACACACGCAACCAGCGCAACAGCCACAAAGGGGCACGGGCAGCGTTCATATCACTCGTGCTGAGCCGCGGACTGGACCACGATCGCACACCGCCGGCGCGCTAGCCCCTTTCATGGCGGGTGGGAGGGAGCATGGGAATGGGGAGTATTAGCATGGGGTGCATCGGCACTATGGGCGTGAATATGGGCATAGCGGGGTTAGAGGCTGCGGGGTGTTCTCGTGGATGCTACTCGCGCCGGTGGTTCTTGTGGGGGGCGTGATGTCCGCGTGTGAATGGGCCGGGCAACTTTTGGCAGATCTGGAAGCGAGGCATATACAGCTGCAAGCGACGTTACGGACACTGCACATAACCGACCCGTTCCTCGTCTCGCCCATCCTCCTCCTCCTCCTCCTCCCCGTCCTGCCCCTTCTCTCCCCCTCTGGAATGGGAGTGGGAGCAGCACAAACGGCAGGGCTGACCCTGACCCTCCCCTCCCTCGGCCCTGGGCGAAGCTCACCCTCCTCCTCCCCTCCTCCTTCCCCGTTTCGTCCGCGTCCTCTTCGGCGCTTGTGCTGAAAGTGCGCGTATACGGCTGGCCCGAGAGCATCTCAAGGGACATCAGCGGCGTCCTGTCCCAACCTCGATACCTCGGCTCCTCCCTCCCCAAAGGCGCACGGAGCGCGGAGGCGTTCTCCCGCACGTACGCCCTGGAATCCGACTCGGGCACGCAGCACGCCATCCCCACCAACGAAACAGCAGGGAGGGACACGCACGCGCAGCATCGATATCCCTCGCGCTGCGCCGCCTCTCCGCCACCCCGCCCGGCGCGACGGACTCGTCCACCATTGCGTGGGGCGCGTCCCTTTCTAATTATGTCTCCAATTACATCTCTGGGAATAGCGGGGATGGGCAATATGGGTGTGAATATGGGAATGGGTAATGTGGGTGCGAACATGGAGGGGGGGCGGTGCTCGGTGCTGTCACTATACTGGAATTACTTTCTGCTCCTGGGCTCAGAACTTGAACTCAGACTCGTTTCTATTTCGGTTATCGATATCATGATGATGGTGATGTCGATTAATGCAATGCAATGCAAAGGATGTACGCACAAGCTCTCGCGGTTTCATCCGTTTGACAGATCAGATTTGGGAAACCATTACAACATGTGGCACACAACTTGAAACCTGAGGAGCGCTTCATGGCTGGATTGTCCAGCGTCTATCTACTCTGCTAGGCCGTCCCCCCAACAGTCGATCCCCAGATGTCCTTTCAGCATGCCATCGCCATCCCGGATTATATTCCGGAAAGCTCAGCATCTATTTCCGATCCTCGAAATGATTGCTGAGCGGGGAAATACGGGCACACCATGGGCCACCGGCTCTATGTCTGTGGTATTTGGACTCGCCGGTTTGTGGGAATCAGATGAGTGAATATCAACATAACGTCAAGCTTCACATGGCGATTGTATGCAAATTGAGTGTATGTCTCGAAGAGCTGTATGTCAGACAGTCAATTTTGTTCTGACCGTCGGTTTGGAGACCAGCCAGCCATTCTGGCCTACTTAAATTACACTTACATGAATTTGCTTTCATGCATTCCTTACCTGGATGTGGCGAAATCTGAACACCGGGGGCATGGTCAAATCAGGTCATCGACACAATATTCGCATGGCCTCGAGTTGTTGCCAGCCGCAGTTACAACAATCATACATATAGTTGGAGCAACACAAACTTCTAATATATCATTTGGGTACCGGGAACGACACAAGAGGGGGGAGAACGATGGACCACCAGCAAGACCGTGGCTTTAGAATTACAGCCCTGGAAAGACGGAGCTTGCGAAACATAACAAGTATGATTTGAATCAAGCGCGTACCAAAACGAAAGTCATGAGCAACAGCACACGAAAGGCAAAACTAAAAGATGCACGCACTCTAGTGTCCACAGACCCTCGAATCGTTAGATCCATAAAATAAGTAGAAGCACAGTCACAAAACACGGCGATAATTCAGTTCGAGCTCTTAGTGTCCTGCCCAGCCGCAGCCCCAGCCTCCTGTATCGGTCTATCTATACGGTGACCGTCTAGTGAATCATCCACATTCTCCCGTGCGTATCAGCGTGCGATAACAGGCCAATGCCTTATTCCATAGCCAGCGCCTGCTCGACGCCCACACCTCGCGCAGAGCCCGCGGTGGCGGGTGTGGTGGCGCTGCTTTTGGTTAACCTGGTAAGGTGCATCAGCATGACACGTTTACGGAAGCGGGTCAAAGCAAAAGAGGAGAATAAGGAGAAGGGTGAGAAGGGTGAGAAGGGAGGTAAAAGGATGGAAGAGGGGGGAGACGCACAGCAACATAAACCGAACTCGACAGGGTGATCAAGTTCCCCACGATGCTCAGCACCGACGGCGTCGAGTGAAAGAATATTCGCTCCAGGATGATCGCGAGCACGATCTCCACCCAATGCCAAAATCAAACTCCAATGCTTGTTAGTAAGTATCAGATTCTCAGCTTCGAACACGGGACACGGGGAGAGAGCAAGGTGGGGAAAGACAGATCCCAGAGGTCTGCGCAATGAACCCGGACATGCTCATTGCCTCGAGCATCAATACAATGTCCTACCGATGCGGGATAATAAAGGGTGTGTGAGTTGCTGCCATCCTATGTTTATACATATCACTTATCTAACGCCGATCACGGTAGGACCAGTTATCGGCGCGTTCTTCGCGGGCTCTAGTATGAGATCCTTCATTTGTCGATCTGGGGTATTGCTTTTATGGAGTGAATCGTCGTTGCAACTGCGGAGTGGGGGATTACATCCCAGATATAAGTTTACTTATCTCGGTAAATTCCTTGAGTTCCTTGAGTTTCTTGAGGACTTATTTCCAGATACTGGCCAAAGACTTCGCATCGTCCACAGCTTGACCAGCCATGTCATCTATTCGCAGAAACGTTCTGACGACCGAAGGAGATCCCATTTGGTCTAGGCCTCCTTTTACTTGCGACAGATCCCCTTCCTCGCCAAGTCGGCCAACGTCTGAATCTTGGGCTACATTCAAGTGCGAGAATGTGATTGCGGCAGGAAGCATTCCCAGTGCACCACTTGCGCCGGATTTCCAAAGCTCGCAAGAGATATCTAAATAGGCGAGTTCGTCAAGAGGTCAGGAGCATCGAAAGACGGGGCATACCACTAGATGTTTCCTTGAAAAGTGATTGGACTGTGGGCTTGAAATGCTAAATGTCTTGCCTTTGCGGAAGTTGCGATGCTGGCAAAGTCGGAAGTCTAGGCTCGAAGAGGTAGAGGCGCCTCGCTACCAGCATCATATCAACATCTCAATGCCACCTGTCTCGTTTTCTGCTTGCAATATGTCGGTATACTTTTTGATATTTGATTTTGATTTCGGCAGCTGGGTACAATTGAGATCTGTGAGATTCACGGTTCCGTCTGATTTCGGTCACATTCGAACACATACTTGAAATCTGAGCCTTCCCCAAGCCTTCACGATCTTTAACGTGTTCACATCACTAGGATAGCATTGAGCTAGAGAAAATATTAGAGAATTGCGCAATGCTCACTGTTGGTTTAGACCCCTCTGGTGTTTCGTGCTCTTGGAGCTCATGGTGGATCAATGGAGGTGCGAGAGACGAGCCTCATGCTGTCCGCTTTCTGTATAGGCGCGCAAGTTCCGGTAAGCATCTGCGAATGTGTTTGTTGGTAACATTCGTCAGGCGATAAATAGTTATCTCATACATAGCCAAGAGCAGTGGGGTTCAGAAAGGTGCATATATCAAGATAGGTGGAAAGTTGGTAGAAGGGAATTGAAATTCAGCGACTCGGAAAGAAAGGGGTCACATGGTGGCCGTGTTCAAGTTGGCAGTGTCGACATGCTAATTATCATTTATGGGTGCAAATATGAATCTGTAAACTGAGTTTCGAATGCGAAACTGCGAAGGGCGATGTCAATGAAGGATACAGGGGGGATTGATAGAATGGTTCAAAGACATTGCCTTGCGTAATACAGTTCGAGCGCCACGGTCAATAAGCCATCATGCATCATGATCATAAGCGACTCTTGCTCAGCTCCTCATCCAGGACACTACAACAGCTATCTATAACAACATTCCTACCCCAACAAGCCCTACTTCAACGCCCTTTCCTCTCCACATCACTCTCCGTGCGGGCGGCGCCACCACACCGCTCGCAATCGTATCCCCCCTTCGCCACCATGCCGCTCTCAGCCAAAACCGCTGGACGCAGCTCGGCTCGACAACCTTCCCAGTTAGCAGTGCCACGACATGCGTGCTGTCACTAGGTTCCGCGAGGTCGAATGCACCGGCAGAGGACTGGACCTGCTTGAGCGAGAACGCGAGGGGGGCGGGGAGATGGTGGTTTGGAGCGTGCCGGAGAGGTGGGTGGCAAAGGTGTTGTGCGCGATGGAGGTGAGCGTCAGGGTGTGCTTTTTATGTTTGCGGCAGTTTTGGTTCCAGGCGGGGAGAGGAAGAGGTGGAATATGGCTTCAAGCTGCATTGGCAGCGATCCCGACCCCGATGCCGAGGTCAAGGTAACGGTAACCTCCTTCGCGCCTTGCCGTCCTTGTAAACCCAATCCTCCCACCCGCAGCTTGAGCAGGTCCGTCCCATTCGTTATCACATTCCTCAGCTCACGCTCCAACCACATCGTATCACACTTCCCCTCTTCCTAATGCGCGTGCGCCAGCACCGTCGTATTCGTCTTCACCCCTCCCCATTCCCTATGCTTGTCTCCCGCGGGGCGAGCACGGTCTGCTGCGCCGCCTCCCCCAAATCCCGCCCGCGCGCCATGATCTTCTCCAGAAGCGAATCAAAGTCTGTCCCCGCATTGCACTCTCGTACACCTGCACGGCAGAGCAGTATATCGACGTGCATTCTGCGCCCTGCAAGCCACGCGATGGAGAACCATTCTCGACGGGGATTGATCTCGAGGAACACCCAATCGCCACTGCGCGAGTGTACGAGGCATGCGAAAGTGCCCCTGCTTTGATATCTCCAGGCACGCGCCATTTTCGTCGAAGCGGTGAGCAGGAGTTGAGCTAGATTGCGGGTGATGGTGGAGGGTGCTGTCTGCACATATTCGTTGCCTGTTAGATTCACGTTGGCATCGTAAACGAGAGGAAGAGAACGCTCACCTCAACGCGCTTCTGGAATCGCCGCCGCACGCTCGTTCCCATACTTGGGCCACGTCTCCCGTACAGTTACTGGCGATCTAGGCCTCGAGGTGCTTGTATTCCGGTCCAGATAGCGCCTTCTCTGAAGGAAGCTGGCATGACTGGGTCTCGCCCGTGCATCTGAAATGAGGCCAATCAGCATGTGCGACGCAATATCGAAAGAATCCAACGAACCGTTTGAACGCCTCCTCGAACTTCCTGCGCGCTGACCACCCGTATATCACATCCAGCGCCTTTATCATTACCGGATATCCGATTCCACTCTAACCAAACGCATGTATATCGGTTGTAGATTGGAGTCTCTTGTCCCCCGCGATGCGCAGAGTTTCCGGGGCGGAGCCAGGGAATGTGTCATTTGGTCGTCCGGGTGTGATGAGGAGAGTTGAGGCGAGCGCGAAGCGTAGTCTGGGTGAATCTGCGATGGGAAGCGGAGTATACATCAGCGCCGTGCGTATGTACATTCAATATTGACGGCTGTATCACGTACCTCTTTGCGATATCAACAATGCGCTCGGGACTCGCAAACCAAGATGGGTCGTCTAGCTTGGTGGCCTCGTCCGCGACTGTAGCATTGCTGGTGCCCTGAGCGGTATAGACTGCCACTGCGCTCCATCCAAGCTCCTGGGCAGTCCGGCAGATGCGAATCGCGACTGGTCAGATCCTGTCAGTATGCGCAGTAATGCTGGGTGTGATCCACTCACTCTCGCCGCGGTTAGAAAGGAGGACTTTAAACTGGTATCGGGGCGGAGTATGATTCAAGGAGCGCTTCAGGTATGCAGTCGAATGCAGTCACCGAGGCCTGTCGATGAGAGTATCGGATACCCTGCCAGGCATAGGTAGGCGCTGGTCTGACATGACAGCTGAGTGTATCCATGGAACAGCAGTGGTGGATCACAGGAAACGTCGGGTTACTGGCATCTGCGTGAAGAACGTCGATAATCATATCTGAAAGCTCGGGTGCAAAGATAGCAGGGCGATATCTCATTCTCCTGGATATGGCCTGGTGATGATATGGGACTCGCTTTAGCCTGCCAGTCTGATGTTTTTGGTTGGTTTGCGGAAACGACCACTGAACAAGTAGGAACAAATGCGTGGGTTGCATCTGTTTATATCCTGGGCCTGCTCTCGGCCAATTCGACGCATTCTTCCTTGAAACTCGTACAACACACTCCGAGGCGGTGATGCTTCAAACGGGTCTCATCCAAAGTGCCCACAGAGAGCTGGTGACGGACGGATGCTGCGATTTATATGGAGTTTGCTTGGGGACGTGCAGTGGATAATCGATGTTTGTTCTTGGAGATATTGGAAAGGCAAGAGCAAAAGTGACCATAGACGCGAGACAATAATTGATGCGTTTGCTTACGTATCACATGTTTTCATCTCGCACCGTTGGCTGTACGCATGTCATGTCTTTACTCTGCGCTTTCTAGCTTACAGCGACGGCTTATCGCAGCATCTCTGTCATTAATCCATACGGGTCATCGCACCCTCGACTTGTATGGGTCTCAGAGGCTGGAATTCGTAGGATGCGGTGACATTTCGGCTATGATTATTGCACGACGTGGGTTGACGGTGTCGCCATTCTTCGCGGCGAGAAACACAACTGGACAGAGTCATCGACATGTCCCATGAATTGCATGAACTGCGTGGAGGTCGCGCCATTGCACTTTCAAGCTCGCCTCGGGCCGCCGAGCCCCCAGAGCCATGGCCCCCCAGTCCACTTCGCCGCCCCCGCCCTTTGCTGCCCTACCCACGATCTCGCCGCCCTCTCTCTCGCATTCGTTTCCCGGGCTGCCGCAGCGTGCCCCCACCTCCTTGCCGTCATTGCCCTCTCTGCCCGCGCCACCCCCGCCTTCCTCCCGCTCCTCCACCCCCCCGGCCCAAAATGCCAAGCAAATCGCCATCAGCACCATCCCGGCGCACGACTTCCATATCGCCTTCGAGGACACACGAGCGCGCCGCTGACGGCCCTCGGGATCCACCGCACGACGTCCCCGCGCGCACAGACGCTCCACCGGCTCGTGGCAAGCTTCCCCGCGCTCGAGCGGCTCGCGCTGAGTGAAACCTCGGTCGTCCCCTGTATGTACAACGCGTACGAGCCGGCGCTCCCCGTACTTTTTTGGAGGATACCGGTGGTGATGGTGCGTCGCGTCTCCTTATTGATATCACGCGCGAAATCCAATGCTAATACAACCCCCTTTTGCAGATCTGGAAGTGACACCAGCACTAACGCTGACTCTTCCTTTCATCGGCCCCGCGCCCCATCCGCCGCCTCCCCTAGGCGAAACTCACCCCCCTCCTCCCTTTGTCTTGCCCCTCGTCTGCGTCTCACCCCGTGCTAAAAGTGCGCGTGTACAGCTGGCCCGAAAGCATCTTGAACGAGATCGGCACCGTGCTCGCCCAACCCCAGTGCCTCGGCGCATGGAGCGCAGAAGCGTTCACCAGGACCTACGCCCTGGAATCGGACTCAGACGGGCTCGGGCACGGATACCCGCACACCCAGCGCCGCAGCCGCAAGGCCGGACCCGCAGCGTCAATCTCCCTCGCGCTGCGCCGCCTGCCGACCGCCACGCGGCGCGCGGCAGACTCGTCCACGATCGCGGGGTACACCGCCGGCGCGCTTGCCCTATTCGCCGGGGGCGCGTCGTTTGGGGGCGTGGGGGGGTATGTGTATGAATGTGAGCGCGGAGACGGCGGGGATGGTGGGTGAGGCGCTGGGTGCGGTGGGCGGCGCGGTGGGACGAGCGTTCCCGTGGCTGCTGCTCACGCCAATCGCGTTCACGGGGGCGTGATGTGTGCGAGCGGGTTGGGGAGGTACGCTGATGGCGACGACGAGGAGTGAAGGAGGATCTATACCTCCTTGGACAGGCATGTCACACTTACGACAAATAATGCACGTACGAACGAACGAACACCAGCACGGACACCTCCCCACCTCACTTCTCCTTTCATTTAATTCTTCTTTATTAGGTTTCAGCTCTCAGTTTCTTTCTGTGTCGCCACGTCACATGGTATACTACTTTCTGCTCCTGGACTCAGACCTCAGACTCGTTTCGATTTCGGTTATCTACACAATGTCAATGCCGATGCATGCACAGGATGCATGCACACACGAGCTCTCCAGATCTCGGGACACAGATATCTTGTCAACACCTCATTGTTGCGCTACTTGAGCGGCAATTGCAATTTAAAGGATTTGGCAGGGCGTACAACTTGTTTGAATTCGTGGGTGGCAACCCTCACCCTCAAGTCTCCTGGCCCATACCGGACCGTAACCGAGTACCTGAGCCTTTCGGATTCCAGATTGGTCGTACACTGCGCCCAAACTCAGCTCATATCATAAAATTGCTTATAAGACAAGTAAATAAGAGTTTAACCAGAGTCGTTTTCGTTTTGAGCTCGCGCGGCGCCAGCGCTGCGCAGCTGTGCGGAGACAAAGGATCGATTTTTTTCTTCTTCAAATGTTGCGATCCTTAGCTGTGCATATGTATACCTCCTTGTATCTTGAGAATGTTTAAAATTTACTCTGCAGTAATGACATTATACTTTAGATGCTACGTATACAGATTCTCCAATTTAAAGCAACATCATGATCCTTACAGCTTTTCGGCTCCTTTAGTACAAACCCCTTCTACAGTTACTTACAAGTCTGTTCAGTATTCAGCACGACTTGGAGGTCGACGCTCGCGATCGAGACTACGCCGAGTCTGCCCACAGCAAATGAATCGCATCCTCCTCGACTCGGCAAACACACAAAGCTAACACGTTGGTCATATATTGCAACGACCGACAAGGCATCACTTTCTTTACGCCCTTCGATCATCTTGCTTTCCTGGCGTTGCCTTCGTGGGTGACGGGCTGCCAGAATACGGCCAAATAATGTCCCAGCCACAGAATTACCTTATAACATGTACGACCTTCGCTCTTAGGGCCCACAATAATGCTACTGATCCTTCTCCATGCAATCAGTCCAGGGCATCGATGAATTATCCTGGACATCAACCATTTATTCCAAATTGCGCAGGAAGAGCAAGCCGAACCTATACATCGAGGTCTATGTTGATCAGAAGAAAGTCGCGCGAACAAGCATTGCACAGAATAATATCTGGGAAGAGACTCTTACCATGTACGTCTAAGAGCCCAATGCAAGGAAGCACTTCACCCATCATTCACAGACCTCAAGTGAAAGAATTGTCGGAGCTGTTGATCAAATTGAAACACAAAGCGTTTCAACCTACGGATCCATGCTTTGGCGTCGTCGAAGGAACGGTGGGACATCTGTTGAGCCTGTGTGAAGGACGCGAAGGCAAGTGGGATTATTGTGGAAGTAATGCATGCTAACATCCTTGCAGTTACACTGCTCAAGTTGACGCACGGCCTCAAGAAGTCAATGTACGACGCCCAAGGCTTCATTTCTGCTAGCATCAAGACATCGGACGATGGTCAGGCTCGCCAAAATTTGCTACGCGTGGCAGGCGAAGACGTCGCACATATCGACCATGATGCTGCACCCGCTGTACCTGAGGCCTTGACCAATGTGGCTGAAACCGTTTCCAACAATGAGGATCTTCTTGGAAGTTTGGGAACCGTCATCAACAAGATTCAACGTATTGCTGAGGTTACACTCGACGCGGTAGATACATTAGCCAAGGTAAGCGAGCTCCGCTTCTGATAAACATAAGCTTATGTTGATTTCACGCTTAGGTATATCCATACGCCGACGCGGCTTGGAAAATATTGAGTTCGGTGCGAAAGGTCGGCCATGACTTTTCATTCCCTGGCTATCCTCTCACGCTCTTGTGTGCAGGCTTACGAACATCAAAAAGATACAGACGGCGCTGTTGTGACGCTTTTTAAGCAAATGGAAGATTTATACTCGTTCGTTGGCGACGTGGAAAGCCTGCCGGGAAAGATAAAGCAGCTAGAGCATACGATTGTGCGGATTCTGGAGCAGACGACGGAATGTGGGTTATTCTTCCGTGAGTACACCGATCGTGGCTTTGTCGGTACGTGCATAAACAGTTTATGAAGCTTCTCATCCTCATATTTGCGATAGGTCGATTTCTAGGGCAGGCCGTGTCAAATCGCAGCCAAATGATATCAAACCTATCTACGACGCTGGCTCAACTTAAGAATGATCTAAACTCGGGGGTGCAGCTGCATACGGCATTTATGTCGAGTCATACTCGCGACGAGGTTGATAGACTGGGCGAGTTTGATTGTCCCTCCGATCTGTTGAACCTCCGAGAACTACAGCTCATATTCCCCATGTCAGTCAAATCTCATATTTTGAAGGTTCTCGACCCCGCAAAGATGAATGCCGCGGAAAGACCGATGTGTTTACCTGGCACAATGCAAGATCGGCAGAAGGAGATCATTGAGTGGCTCATGAGCCCTTCGGAGCAAAACCAACACGGTATGTGGCTACACGGAGGAGCTGGCTTGGGGGAAAGCACCCTGGCGACCACTATCGCAGAGTCAGTGGCGTTCTCACCAGATGGTCAGTGCATTGTGTCGGGCTCAGACGACACCACTATCCGAATCTGGGACGCAACAACGGGCGCTCTCATTGCCGGGCCATTCGAAGGGCACACCAGCGGGGTCATTTCAGTGGTGTTCTCGCCAGACGGGCTCGTGGGGAACCATCCGAATCTGGGACGCAACAACGGGCGCTCTCATTGTTGGGACATTAAAAGAGCACGACGGGCCAATTCTATCAATGGTGCTTTCGCCAGACGGAAAGCGTCTCGTCACATCTTCGGGGCTCAACATTCGTGTTCGCAGGGGCCGTGATGTACGCGGGCGGGCTGGGAGCATGATTATGGCCACGACAAGGAGTGAAGAAGAATCTCTGTCGCCACAATTCGGCACCCCATCCGTCTGACCCAGCCGCTTGGACACACGATAGCACATCACCCCCCGGTCACAACTTGACACTTACAACGAATCATGCACATACGAACAGGCATGCAAATGCATGCATGGACACTACCCCCACCGCGCTTCTCATTCCGCGTTTCCTCTTTCATTTTACTCTTCCTTATCGGTTCTGGGCGTTCGGCTTATTTCTCTATATCACCATCAGCTACTGTCGCATTGAATTTGTATACTACTACTTTACTCCTGGACTCAGACACATAGTCGTTTCTAATTGAGCTATCTCTATAATGGTGATATTAACCAATGCAATGCAAAGGATGCACACACAAGCTCTCGCGATTTCATACTGTTGCGCTGGTAAAGTAGCAATTGCAAGGATATAGCAGAGCATACGACTTGTTTGGCTACACACCCCCAACTTAGCTCCCAACTTGAGTACCGGAGCAGTTCAACTTCCAGACCAGTGGTACATATACTGTGCCCAAACGCAGTTCATAAGTTATCATGAATTACATTTTCCCATAAGATAAGTAAGAGTTGATCAAATATGAAAGTCGATTTCAGATTTTGCAATTAGACTCGCGCGGCGAGGTCACCCGAGGATCACTGCGGGGAGACACAGACAAGATCAATGGATTTTATTAATATTGTCGTCTTTAACGGTACATAAACGCCTTGCATCTTGAGATTATTTTTCTCAGCGATAATAACATTAGGGGGCGTACATACCTCAAGTGGTACAGGCTCTCCAGCCTTTTCCAACATCATATCGTGATCTTAGCTTTATCGGCTTCTTTAGTGCAATTTGAACGTTTGAACCCTCATCGCCATACCGTCACAATCTCTGACGATGATCTCAAGCTCTATTTATCAACCACTCAGAAAATGATCATTGAAATGCTATGGCATACTTCATTCTAGGAGCGCTTATGCGTAGAAATTGAAAGCCTACGTGGGGTTCAAGTGCGAGTCTCGTACTAGGTATCTTCTACACCAATTTACGCTCACAAAAAACACATACCTCGCTGAACGTTGCAGGATACGGCGCAATACATCTTGGGTCTTGTGCCGCCGCAAGCGATGCCCTTCTGACGTCTTTTCAGGCGAGACGCGAACTCGAACGCCTCAAGTCCTGTAATTCTTGTACCCCGGCCGTTTTCGAATACCTCGGCTTTGGAACCTCAGGGCTCAGTGCGCGCTGATGAGGCCGTGGTCGCATCGGAAAAACACCACGCTCACGCTCTGGCGAAACCATCCTCCGAAACACACCATCGCTGATATCGTGGGCGCCGGCGCTGGCAGCGGATATACCATTCTCCAGCGTGGACGGTGGAAAGGAGGGTGACTAAGGAGTGGCGCGGGGTGAAGTTGGAATCAATTGCGTTTGCCGTCGCATCTAGAGAAGAGCTGAATCATGGATGAATCGACTTGGCTCTCAGTAGGAGGCTGGAGCGGAGCCGCATGTGTGCATTAACCCGAGTGGGCTTGCGCGATTTACTGTAATGATCTCCTCCTATTCTACGGAGGAAACTTTTCAGTAATGCGGCATGACCTCGAGCCGCTGAATGAATTTCTGCTGAGCTCAGAGAGGGGCTTGCGCGATTGTTCAGTTTGTTCCTTTCCTATCCAAAATGGAAGGTCCTTGCGTTCAAGAAGTCGAAATAGCTGAGGTGGACCGAAATCAAAGACGCCTTCAAGCCGCACACCCTACGCACAGGTCAGAAGGCATTGATCGAAGCGACCGAGGCTAAACTCACAGATACCGGAGCATTATGATCCTCGACGTGAGCCCTGGACGACGGTGCATCCGATGTGGGTCGGACTAGAATATTGGGTGGTGGGCTGTGAAGCCGTGTTTCATCGAAGTAGTACTGCGAATCCAAGGAATCACAATACTATTACGATGACAAAGTCCGTTGTATATGTCTGCAACTAGTAGGCTGTCGGGTGGACCAAGCTGCGGTTGATTCGGGTTGCAGTGAGAGTTTGACATATGGGATATGTTGAAGGACAAGTCGAGCTTATCGGTGTAATATACCTAACGCGACAAAGGAAAGGAAATTTGTTGAAATTTGACGGATGCAACGTATTATACGCGAGGGCATTGTGGGTCTTAATCGGAGGCGTGGGCAGTCGATGTGATTAGGTTGGGCATAAAACTGTCCCTCGAAGACTTGTACCATTTCCGACACCTAGAGGCTCATATCAAGTTGTATAGCAATATTAATATGAGTTCCATGCCGTAGCCGAGAGCAAATCTACATCCCATCTTCGAGTTGCCACCATTGCCACCAGAAATGCTGGTTTCCGCGATAGCACGAAGCAGCCGGAGGTCCTCGTCGTCAGCTCGGGAACCATTGTGCCGGGCGACAGAATTAGACGATGGGTCCGAGAATTTGGTGTATCTGCTTCTTCGTGTTCGCGGCGGCTTTGGATCCTGGCGAAGAGAGGACGAGGTGGAATGTCGCCCCCAGAGGTCGAGCTGACGGATACTTCCTCTGCGCCTTGCTGCCTTTGTAAACCCAATCCTTACACCCGTGGCTTGAGCAGCTCCGTCCCAATCCTCATCACATCCCTCAGCTCGCGCTTCAACCACATCGTATCTCACTTCCGCTCTTCCCAATGCGCGTGCGCCGCCACCCCCGCCAGCACCGCCCTATTCGTCTTCACCCCGCCCTCCTCCTTCCCTACGCCTGTCTCCCGCAGGGCTCGCACGGCCTGCTGCGTCGCCTCCCCCAAACTCCGCTAGCGTACCAGGATCATTGCCAAAAGGGAATCAAAGTCTGTTCCCACATCGCACCCTCGCACACCCGCACGGCGGAGCCGCGTATCGGCGTGCACTCCGCGCCCTACGGGCCCCGCGATGGAGACACCATGCTCGACCTATACACAGGGTTTGATTTCGAGGAACACCCAATCGCCACTGCGCGAGTTTACGAGGCATGCAAAAGTACCCGTGCTTCAATATCTGCAGGCACGCGCCATTTTCGTCGCGGCGGCGAGTAGGAGATGAACTAGACTCCGGGTGATGGCGGAAGGTGCCGTCTGCACATATTCGTTGCCTGTCAGATTCAAGTTGACAGCATAAACGAGACGGAGAAAACGCCCACCTCAACGAGCTTCTGGAATCGCCGCTGCGCGCTGCGCTCTCGTTCCCGTACTTGGGTCGCGTCTCCCGTACCGTCGCCGGCGATCTGGGCCTCGACGCGCTTTCATTCCGGTCCAGACAGCGCCTTCACTGAAGGGAACTGGCCTGACTGGGTGTCGCTCATGCATCTGAAACGATCCCAATTAGCATATGTACGATGTGATACCGAAAGAATCCAACGAACCGTTTGAGCGCCTCCTCGACCCCTTCTTGCGGGCTGACCACCCGCATACCACGTCCACCACCTCCGCCCAGCGCCCTTATCATCAGCGGATACCTGATTTCACTCCACAAACGCATGTATATCTGCTGCAGATTTGGAGGGCACCTCGTCCCCCGCGATGCGCAGAGTTTCCCGGCAGGGCCCAGGAATGTGACATTTGGTCGTCTGGGTGCGGGGAGGAGAGAGTTGAGGCGCGCACGAAGCGTAACTGGGTGGATCTGCGACGGGCAGCGGAGTATAGATCAGCATCGTGCGCGTGTACATTCAATAATGACGGGCGTATCACGTACCTCTTTTTGATATTAGCACTGCGCTCGGGACTCACGAACCAAGATGGGCCGTCCAGCTTGCCCTCCTCGTCCGGGAATGCAGCATTGCTGGTACCGTAAGTGGTACAGACTGCCACTGTGCAGTCCGGAGGATGTGAATCGCGACTGGTCAGATCCTGTCAGTATGTGCAGTAATGTTAAATGTGCTTCACTCACTCGCCGCGGTCAGCGAGGACTTTGGACAGGTATCGAGGCGGTCTTTCAGAGCTGGAGTTTGATTCAAGGATTCAGGTGAGTCCAGTCGACTGCAGTCTCCGAGGCCTGTCGATGAGAGGTAGGCGCTGGTCTGATATGACAGCTGGTCACAAGCTGGTCGTATTCATGGAACGGCAGTGGCGGATCACAAGAATGCCGGGCTACTATGATCTGCGTGGAGAAAGTCGAGAATCATGTCTGAAAGCTCGGGTGCAAAGATAGGAGGGCGATATCTCCTTCTCCTGGATATGGCCTGGTGATGATATGGGACTCGCTTTAGCCTGCCAAGGTGACGTTTTTGGTTAGTTTGCGGAAAGACAATAACGAAGGCGCCCACTGACCGAGTAGGACCAAGTCGCTCATCCATGCGTAGCTCGCCCTTGTGTACATCCTGCGCTCGGCCCATTCGATGCGTTTCTCCCTGAATTCGTCCATGAGGCTGCGATGCTTCAAACGGATGTCATTCAAAGTGCCCACAGTGAGCTGGTGACGAACGCATGCTGCGATTTCTATAGACTTTGCCTGGCGACGTGCAGCTTGGACCAAAGGTGAATGATCGACGTATGTTTGTGGAGAAGGGCAAAAGCCAAAACGACCGCGAAAAATTGACGCGCAATGGCTTGCTCGGATCACATGCTCTCATCTCGCACCGTTGGCTGTACGCATGATCACCTCTTTACTCTGCGCTTTCTTACAGTGACGGCCTATCGCAACGTTAACGCAGCTCTGTCATCAATCACTGCAGGTCATCGCGGCGAACTCGACTTGTATGAACTTCAGAGGCTGGCATTCTTAGGATGCGGTGACATGTCCAAGGATATACACTCGGTGTCACCCTTCTTCGCGGCAAGAAACAGCAGCGACCAGGAGTTCACATGTCTACGAGTCTCGGAGGCTGAAATGCGGTGACATGTCTAGGGAGATATACTTTGGGCTACGGGACAGTGTCGCCCTTCTTCGTGGCGAGAAACACAGCTGGGCAGAGCAGTCCCGTGTTCATATTGACATGAGCTGCTTGGAGGTCGCGTCATTGCGCGAACAAGCTCGCCTCGGGCCGCCGATCCGCAAGACAAAGACCCCTCGCCCACAACCCCCAACGCCATGGCCTCCCTCCCCGCAGAGCTCAAGTCCCTCAACGCCGCACACCTCACCGCCCCCGCCCCCTGCTGCCCCGCCCACGACCTCGCCGCCCTCTCCCTCGCCTCCGTCGCCTGGGCAGCCGCAGCCCGCCCCCACCTCCTCGCCGTCATCCCTCTCTCCGCCCGCACCACCCCCGCCTTCCTCCCCCTCCTCCACCCGCCGTCGCACAATGGCAAGCAGATCATCAGCACCATCCTGGCGCACGCGCCCCGCCTGGCCTTCGAGGATACCCCCGCCGCAAACATGCTCCTCCCGCGCTGCGCCCCGCTCGCCCACCTGCGCTCCATGGAGCTGCGCAATCTCGAGTGGGCGGTGTTGAGCCCGGACGCGACCGCGCCACTGACGAGCGCGTTCACGGCGCTCACGGCCCTGGGGATCCACCGCGCGACGTTCCCGCACGCGCAGACGCTCCGCCGGCTCGTGTCGAGCTTCCCCGCGCTCGAGCGGCTCGCGTTGAGCGACATCTCGGTAGTGCCGTGCCTGTGCAACGCATACCAGCCGTCCGAACGCGCAGCTGCAATGGCAGTGCCAAAGGGCATGCGCAGCCTCACCCTCGATATGGGCGACGCGACGAACGGCAAACGCTCGCAAGCGGAGGAACTGCTCGAATGGCTCGCAAATGGCGACGGATGCGCGAAGCTGGCCACGCTCGACGTGCGCGGCATCAAACGCGCGTCCTTCCCCGCGCTCGCTTCCTTCCTGTCTGCGCTCCCTGCGCTCGAACACCTGCGCCTGGCGTTTTTGGAGGATGTCGTTGCTGATGGTGCGTCGCGTCCCCTTATCACGCGAATGAACGCTAACACAACCCCTGCAGATCTGGAAGCCGCACCCATACACTTGCAAGCGTCTTTAAAGACCCTGCACATAACCGCCCCATCCCTCGCATCGCCCATCCTCCTCCTTCCCTCGCTCCCCCTCCTTCCATCGCCCAAATCTGGAATGGGAGCAGCCCTAACGCTGACCCTCCCCTCCCTCGGCCCCGCGCCCCTCCGCCGCCTCCCCTGGGCGAAGCTCATCGCCCTCCTCCCCCAATCGCCCTCTTTATCATCTCCTCTGCTGAAAGTACGCGTGTACGGCTGGCCCGAGAGCATCCTCTCCGAGATCAGCACCGTCCTGTCCCAGCCCCAATGCCTCGGCGCGCTCGAGAGGGGCGCTTGGAGCGCAGAGGCGTTCTCCCGCACCTACGCGCTCGAATCGGACTCCGACGCGCACCACGGATACCCGCACACGCGCGCGCAGCGTCGCAAGGCCGGGCGCGCAGCGTCCATCTCCCTCGCGCTGCGCCGCCTCCCCGCGGCCGCGCCCGGCGCGGCGGACTCCTCCACGATCGCGGGGTACACCGCCGGCGCGCTCGCCCTGTTCGCCGGGGGCGCGTCGGTCGGGGGTATGGGTTTGGGGAGTATGAACGTGACTATGGGCGCGGAGACGGCGGGGATGGTGGGTGAGGCGCTGGGGGCGGTGGGCGGCGCGGTCGGGAAGGCGTTCCCGTGGCTGCTGCTCGCGCCGGTCGTGCTCGCGGGGGGCGTGATGTACGCGGGCGGGCTGGGGGGACACGATGATGGCGACGACGAGGAGTGAAGGAACATCCCACCCCATCCCACTTCTTGGACAGGCACGACACCCCGGTTACAATTTTGACACTTACGACGAATAATGCACATACGAAACAACACACGCACGGACACCTCCCTCATTCTCCTTTCATTTTATTCTTCTTTATCGGGTTTCGGTTTATTGGCTTATTTCTTTGTATCACCACCACTCTCCGCTACGCTACAGCCACATTGTATACCTACTACTTTCTGCCCTGGACTCGGACCTCAGACTCGTTTCGATTTCGGTTATCTCTATAATGGCGATGTTAATGAATGCAAAGGATGCACGCACACATGAATTCTCCAGATCTCGGGACCCGGATATCTTGTCAACACTTCACTGTTGCGCCGGTTAAGTAGCAATCGCAAGGATTTGGCAGAGCGTACAACTTGTTGGAGCCCGTGGGTGGCAACAACCCCCCACCTTCAAGTCTCCTGGCCCATACCCTACCGAGTACCCGAGCAGGTCAAATTCCAGATTCGTCGTACGGAGAACGTTTAAAATTTACTCTGCGATAATGTCATATGTATACTTCTTCTCAATCAGCTGAATCCTATACTTAGTACGTAGCTTTTTCGGCTTCTTTGGTACAAACCCCTTCAACTTACTTGTAAACTCTGTTCGGTGTTCAACGTTCAGCACGACACGGAGGTCGATGCTCGCGATCGAGACTAGGCTCAGTCTCCCCACAGCAAATTAATCACATCCTCCTCGACTCGGCACACACACGAGGCTAACACGTTGCTCATGAATTGTAACGACCGACGAGGCATCCCTTTCAAGTTTACGCCCTTCGGTCATCTTGCTTTCCTGGCGCTGCCTTCGCGGGTGACGGGTCGCCAGAATTCGGCCAAGCCATGTCCCAATCACAGAGTTACCTGATAACATGTACGACCTCCGCTCTTAGGGCCCACAAGAATGCTACTAATCATTCTTCGTGTAATCAGTCCAGGGCATCGATGAATTATCTTGGACGTCAACCGCTTATTCCAAATTGCGCAGAAAGATGAAGCCAAACTTATACATCGAGGTCTATGTTGATCAGAAGATAGTCGCGCGAACAAGCATTGCACAGAACAATGTCTGGGGAGATACCCTTACCATGTACGTCTAAAGCTCAATGCAATGAAGCACGTTACCTATCATTCACAGACCTCAAGCGAAGGAATCCTCGGAGCTGTTGATCAAATTGAAGCACAAATCGTCTCTACTTACGGATCCGTGCTTTGGCGTCGTCGAAGGAACGATCGGACACATGTTGAGCTTGTGTGAAGGAGGCGAAGGCAAGTGTGATCATTTTGGAGGCAACATATACTAACATCCTTGCAGTTACACAGCTCAAGCTGAAGCACGGGCTCAAGAAGTCAATGTCCAATGCCCAGGGCTTCATTTCTGCTAGCATCAAGACATCGGATAGTGATCAAGCTCGCCAAAATCTGCTACGCGTAGCACGAGATGACCTCGCACGCCAGCGTATCGACCATGATGCCGCGCTCTCTGTACCTGAGGTCTTCACCAATGTGGCTGAAACCGTTTCCAACAATGAGGACCTTCTTAAAAGTCTTGGAACCGTCATCAACAAGATTCAACGTATTGCTGAGGTTACACTCGACGCAGTAGATACATTAGCCAAGGTAAGCGAGCCACACTTCTCATAAACATAAGCTCGCGTTGATTTCACGCTTAGGTCCATCCATACGCCGACGCGGCTTGGAAAATCTTGAGTTCGGTGCAAAAGGTCGGCCATGACCTTTCATTCCGTGGCTATCCTCTCACGCTCTTGTGCAGGCTTACGAACATCAGAAAGATACAGACGGCACTGTTGTAGCGCTTTTTAAGCAAATGGAGGATCTATACTCGTTCGTCGGCGACGTGGAAAGCCTACCGGGAAAGATAGAGCCGCTAGAGCGTACCATTGTGCGGATTCTGGAGCAGACGACGGAATGCGGAATATTCTTCCGCGAGTACACCGATCGTGGCTTCGTCGGTAAGTGCCAAAACAGCTTATGAAGCTTGTCGTGCTCATATTTGCGATAGGTCGATTTCTAGGGCAGGCCGTGTCGAATCGCAGCCTAATGATATCAAACCTATCTACGACGCTGGCTCAACTTAAGAATGATCTAAACTCGGGGGTGCAGCTACATACGGCATTTATGTCGAGTCATACTCGCGATGGGGTTGATAGGCTGGGTGAGTTTGATTGTCTCTCCGATATGAACCTCCTGAGAACTACAGTTAACATTTCATGTCAGTCAAATCAGATATTTTGAGGGGCTTGAAGGTTCTCGATCCTGCAAAGATGAATGCCGCGGATAGACCAATGTGCTTGCCTGGCACCAGACAAGATCGGCAGAAGGAGATCATCGAGTGGCTCATGACCCCTTCAGACCAGAACGTTCTATGGCTGCACGGAGGTGCTGGCTTAGGCAAAAGCACTCTGTCGACCACTATTGCAGAATACTTCAGAGGGCTTCAAAGACGAGGCGCTTTTCTATTCTTTGACAGGAACACGCCCATCGAGAGCTCCCCTTCGCGGGTCATTTGCACGTTAGCGTATCAGCTGGCAGAGCATGACGAAGGTGTCCGCTCCGCAGTGTCGGCTGCTATCGAGCAAGATCCGCAGCTAGCCACAGCTCCCCTCATCACTCAGTTCAAGTCGCTACTTTGCGAACCACTCTCTGCCGCCTCCACCTGTGTTGCAGGACCAATCATCATCGTCATTGACGCATTGGATGAATGCGGTGATACCAAGTCCAGGCGGCTGCTGCTAAATCTACTATCGTCGCCGGATTTCGCCAAATTACCCTCCCAGTTCCGGTTCTTAATCACCAGCAGGTCAGAACATGACATTAAAGGGGCTCTTCATGCTTGTGAACATGTCAATACGGTGGACTATTCCAAGGCCAGTGATAAAGACATGATGCTATACATCCAGCACGAAATGAAAGAAATCTATACGAGACGCCGTTACATTGACGAGCTACCAGCAGATTGGCCAGGAGAGAAGGAAATACGGAGACTGGTGCAGTATGCAGACGGTTTCTTCATCTGGGCAGCAACAACGATGAAGCTTCTTTTCGATGTGGATGCGCCGGTCAAATGGTTGGCCGATTTCTTGCAACACGATCACCAGGTCATCACCCTCCATGATTTATACAAGACGGCTCTGCTTTCCGTGTGCGAATGGAAAGCAGGCGAAACCACAGACACCTACCGGCGAATCCTTGGAATCATCATCGTCAGTCAAGTCCCCCTCACGGATGTAGTGATCACGGATCTCTTAGGGGTTGGGCAGGACTCCGGAAGTGCCTGCCGAACCGCACTTCGACGCCTTGGATGCGTCATTCAGTGGAGCGAGGGCCAGTCAGCGCGAACACTGCACAAATCTTTCCCGGACTACCTCATCGACCAAAGCGCTTGTTCTTCCGAGCCTTGGTTCATCGATGTCAAAGAACATCAACATGCACTTACCCTTGCGTGCTTGCAGGTCATGAACGACGGTCTCCATTTCAATATGGGGGATCTAAAAACCTCTCACGTCCCGAATGCGGATATACCAGATTTGTCTGCGCATGTCAAAGCCGTCATACCTCAAAGCCTATTATATTCATGTCAGTTTTGGGAGTATCATCTGCGCCAAACGGTTCCTGGGGACACCTCTATTCTACCATTAATTCTACAATTCTTCAAGCTGGATTTCCTCTACTGGCTGGAGGTCCTGAGTCTGTCGGGAGAAATGCCACGAGCATCTCCTGCGCTGGTTTCCGTAATTGAATATGTCGCGGTGAGTATACTCTTTCATATTGATGATCGAATAATCAATACTCATCACCGCTAAACGCTCAGGATCCCACCACCAAAGTGCACGCCTTCGCCCAAGATGGTCTCAAATTTGTTGGGGCTTTCGCACCCGCAATGGCATGTAGCGCCCCCCACATCTATCTTTCTTGCATACCGTTTGCGCCTCGAGCGTCTTTAATCAAGCAACAGTACGCGCATGCCTTACAAAATGTATTCACGATAGAGATTGGCATGGATGAGAACTGGCCAGCTCTTCAGCAGGTGTTTAATGGGCACACCCGCGAGGTCACGTCAGTGGTGTTCTCGCCAGACGGCCAGCGCATTGCGTCGGGCTCATACGACCAGACTGTCCGAATCTGGGACGTAACGACGGGTGCTCTCATTGCCGGTCCATTCGAAGGGCACACCGACTGGGTCCGCTCGGTGGCGTTCTCACCAGATGGCCAGCGCATTGCGTCGGGCTCGGACGACAGCACTATCCGAATCTGGGACGCAACGACTGGTGCTCTCATTGCCGGGCCATTCAAAGGGCACGCCGACTGGGTCTACTCAGTGGCCTTCTCACCAGACGGCCAGTGCATCGCGTCGGGCTCGCGTGATACTACCATCCGAATCTGGGATGCAACCACGGGTGTCCTCATTGCCGGCCCATTCAAAGGGCACACCAATGGCATTGACTCAGTGGTATTCTCACCAAACAGCCGGCACATTGCATCGGGCTCGAGGGACTGTACTATCCGAATCTGGGATATAACTACGGGCACTCTCATTGCCGGTCCATCCGAAGGACACATCGGGACGGTCATGTCAGTAGTGTTCTCACTAGACGGCCAGCGCATTGCGTCTGGCTCAGAGGACAGCACTATTCGAATCTGGGACGCAACCACGGGTGTCCTCATTGCCGGGCCATTCGAAGGGCACACCAGCGGGATCAATTCATTGGCATTCTTACCAGACGGCCAGCGCATTGCATCGGGCTTGAATAACAGCACTGTCCGAATCTGTGACGCAACAACGGGTGCTCTCATTGCCCGGCCATTCAAAGGGCACACCGGCGAGGTCACGTCAGTGGCATTCTCACCAGACGGCCAACACATTGTGTCGGGCTCGAAAGACGAGACTATCCGAATGTGGGATGCAACACCGGGCACTCTCGCTGCCGGACCATTCAAAGGGCACACCGAGATGGTCCAGTCAGTGGTGTTCTCACCAGACGGCCAGCGCATTGTGTCGGGCTCGGGGGACAATACCATCCGAATCTGGGACGCAATCACGGGTGTCCTCATTGCCGGGCCATTCAAAGGGCACACCAGTGGGATCAACTCATTGGCATTCTCACCAGACGGCCAACACATTGTGTCGGGCTCGAAAGACGAGACTATCCGAATGTGGGATGCAACAACGGGTGCTCTCATTGCTGGGCCATTAAAGGGGCACACCAACCGGGTCCACTCAGTGGCCTTCTCACCAGATAGCCAGCGCATTGTGTCTGGCTCGTGGGACAATACCATCCGAATCTGGGATGCAACAGCGGGCACTCTCATTGCCGGCCCATTAGAAGGGCACACTGGTGAAATTAACTCAGTGGTGTTCTCACCAGACAGCCAGCACATTGTGTCGGGCTCGCTTGACAGGACTATCCGCATCTGGGACGCAACAACAGGTGCTCTCATTGCTGGGCCATTAGAGGGGCACACCGGGCTGGTCTGGTCGGTGGCACTCTCACCAGATGGCCAGCGCATTGTGTCTGGCTCGTGGGACAATACCATCCGAATCTGGGATGCAACAGCGGGCACTCTTATTGCTGGCCCATTAGAAGGGCACAGTGATGCTGTTCAGTCAGTGGTGTTCTCGCCTGACGGCCAGCGCATTACATCGGGTTCGGCTGACAAAACCATCCGAATCTGGGACGCCGATACAGGCATTCTCGTTGTCGGGCCATTAAAAGAGCACGGCAAGCCAGTTGAATCAATGGCGCTTTCGCCGGACGGAAAGTGTCTCGTAACGTCTTCGGGGCTCAACATTCGTGTCCTCGACATCGGGGTCATTTGTGATGTAGGCACGCACGGAAACACCAAGTCTGGCTCTCAAGAGTGTCACTCCGACCTGTATAATGGGTTTGGTGCTTATTCACATATCGAGAACGGGTGGATGCTCAGCGCTTCCGGTGGCTTGCTGTTCTATGTCCCACATGATCACAGAGTAGGGCTGTGGTGGCCTCACGATACGGCTGTCATATCTCCAAAATCGACGCGGCTGGACCTCACGTGTTTCGTCCATGGAGAAGACTGGGCTCACTGCCACATTTAAACATAATACACAGTAATACCTTGATAACATTGTCCTTTTGCATTGTCCCGTAGCGCACAGATAACTATTCAGTCAATCATCAATATCCCACTTACCCTCCATAAACATATCCCATTTTCTCGCCGTTTCTTGATAATTTACGTGTTGTCTTGTCATCAGGCATTATCATTCTATATGAAGAGCGAACGCCTCGTCGTGAACGCCGCATTGTGCATTGTGCAGCGGATGGGACAGATCGAAGCCAAGCTCAGGGCTTAGGGCAGGCCGATGCGCGACCGATGTCATCAGGCATTGGCTGAATTAGCGCCAGGTTCCTTCCTGCTCCACAAATACTGCAGGCTATCACAGTGCGGTCATCGCTTCCCATTCACAGCACCGCTCACGGTGAACTCGACAGATGGATACGCGATGACGTATCGAACGCGACAGTGCCCCAGTGCCGTCGACATGAGCCTCGCAGCGAACTCCAAACCCTCGTCAGCGGATGAACTGCTAATGGCTCGCAGGCGCAAACGGCGACGAGTGCGCGAAGCTGGCCACGCTCGATGTCTGCAGCCTCACCCGCGCGTCCTTCCCCGCCCTCGCGCACTTACTCTCTGCGCTCCCCGCGGTCGAACACCGGTCGCGTCCCTTTCCATTCACAATCTCAATTCCACCCGCGAAAACGAATGGACGCTAATATGCACTGTAGATCTGGAAACAGCACCAGTACGCCTACACGCGCCCCTGCGTAGCACCGTGTCCCTCGCATCGCCCATCATCCTCCTTTCCCGTTCGTCTTCGTCTCCGGGAATGGGAGCAGTGCAAGCGCCAACGCTGCCTCCCCTCACTCTGCCCCACGCACCTCCGCCGCCTGCCCTGGGCGAAACTCGCCCCCGTCCTCGTTCTCTCCCGCGCTGAAACCGCGCGTATACAGACGACTCGAAAGCGTCCTCAGCGAGATCAGCACCGTCCTCGCCCAGCCCCCATGCTTCGGCGCACTCTCTTGTGTTCTCCCGCGCCTACGCGCTGGAATCGGACAGCAGCGACGCGCACGGCTAACCGCACATGCAACCAGCGCAGTAGCCGCTAAGGGGCATCGACGTCGTCAATATCGCTCGAGCTGCCGCGGACTGGACCACGATCGTACACCGCCGGCGCGCTAACCCTTTTCATGGCGGGCGGGAGCATGGGAATGGGGAGTATTGGCATGGGGTGCATCGGCACTATGGGCGTGAATATGAGCATGGCGGGGTTGGAGGCTGCGGGGTGTTCTCGTGGATGCTACTCGTGCCGGTGGTTCTTGTGGGGGCCGTGATGTACGCGGGGGGTGGAGGGCGGGGCACCTTTTTTGAAGATCTCGAAGCGACGCATATACAGCTGCAAGCGCCGTTACGGACACTGCACATAACCGCCCCGTTCCTCGCCTCCCCCATCCTCCCTCCCCGTCCTTCCCCTTCCCCGGATCTGGAATGGGAGTGGGAGCGGCACAAACGGCAGCGCTGATGCTGACGATCCCTTCCCTCGGCCCTGGGCGAAGTTCACCCTCCTCCTCCTCCTCCACTCCTCCCCGCTTCGTCTGCGTCCTCTTCGGCGCCTGTGCTGCAAGTGCGCGTATACGACTAGCTCGAGAGCATCTCAAGGGACATCAGCGGCGTCCTGTCCCAACCTCGATACCTCGGCTCTTCCTTCCCCAAAGGCGCACGGAGCGCGGAGACGTTCTCCCGCACGTACACCTTGGAATCCGACTCGGGCACGCAGCACGGCTACCCCGCACCCGGCGAAACAGCAGGAAGGGACACGTACGCGCAGTATCGATATCCCTCGCGCTGCACCGCTTTTCCGCCACCGCGCCCGGCGCGACGGACTCGTCCACCATTGCGTGGGGCGCGTCCCTTTCTAATTCTGTCTCCAATTACATCTCTGGGAATAGCGACGATGGGCGATATGGGTGCGAATATGGGAATGGGGAGTGTGATGGCGTACATGGAGGCGCGGCGCGCGGTGCCGTGACTGCTGCCCCCGCCGGCCGCGCTCGCAGGGGCCGTGATGTACGCGGGCGGGCCGGGGGGCATGATAATGGCGACCGCGAGAAGTGAAGAATCTGTGTCGCCGCGATTCAGCACCCCAAGCCGCCTTCCCCAGCCGCTTGGACACACATGACAAAACAACACGCCCCGGTCACAACTTGATACTCACGACGAACCAACGAACATGCAAACGCACGCACGCACCCCTACATCGCGCTTCTCATTCCGTACATCCTCTTTCATTTTACTCTTCGTCATCGATTCTCAATTTTTGATTTATTTCTCCGTATCGCCATTAGCTACTGTCCCATTGAATTTATATACTAGAACTACTTTCTGCTCTTGGGCTCAGACCCATACGCGTTTTAAGTTCAGTTATCTCTAATGGCGATATTGTTCAATGCAAAGCAAAGGATACACGTACAAGTTCTGGCGATTTCATACTATTGCGTCGGTTAAGTAGCAATTGCAAGGATTTGAGCCACAGAGCGTACGACAGTCTACGATTTGTTCGTGGGTGGCCACACGCCCTCAAGTCTCCCATACCGTAGTACCTGCAGTTCAACTTTCGGACCAGCGGTACATATACTGTGCCCAAACATGGTTCATAAGTTTTCAGAAATTTAAATTTGCCCAAAAGACAAGTAAGAGTTGATCAAGTATGATTCGATTTCCAGATTTTGCAATTGGGCTCGCGCGGCAAGATCCGAGGATCACTGCGGGGAGGAACATACAGGATCGATTGATTTTACTGATATTGTGGTCTTTAACTGTACATAAGTACACACTTCCTTGCAATTGCATCTTGAGATAATTTTTCTCAGTGATACTTTAAGTGATATAGGATCTCGAGCCTTCTCCAACATCATATCGTGATCTTTGCTTTATCAGCTTCTTTAGTGAAGCACTCTCATCGCGATACCGTCACAATCTCCGACGGTGATCTCAAGCTTTATTTATCAACCACTCAGAAAAAGATCAGCAAAATGCTATGGCATACTTCATCCTAGGAGCGCTTATGCGTAGAGATTGAAAACCTACATGAGATTCTAGTGCGAGTCTCGTAGGTATCTTTTACGCCAATTTTACGCTCACAAAAGACACATACCTCGCCGAACGTTGCGCAGGATACGGCACAATGCATCTTGGGTCTTGCCGCCACAAGCGATGCCCTTCTGACGTCTTTTCAGGCGAGACGCGAACCCGAACGCCTCAAGTCCTGTAATTCTTGTACCCCGGCCGTTTTCGAATACCTCGGCTTTGGAACCTCAAGGCCTCAAGCCTCAGGCCTCAGTGCGTGCTGACGAGGCCGTGGCCACATCGGACAAATAACACGCTCACGCTCTGGCGAAACCATCCTCCGGAATACTCCATCGCTGATATTGTGGGTGCCGGCGCTGACAGCGGACATACCATTCTCCAGCGTGGACGGTGGAAGGGAGGGTGGCTGAGGAGTGGCACGAGGTGAACTTGCAATCAATTGCGTGTGCTGGTTTCGCATCTAGAGATGAGCTGGATCATGGACGAATCGACCTGACTCTCGGTAGGAGGCTGGAGCCGAGCCGAGGGTGTGTGTTTACCCGGGTGGGCTTGCGTGATTTACTGTAATGGCTTCCTCCTATTCAGAGGAGACTTTTCAGTAATGTACCATGATCTCGAGCCGCTGAGTCGATTTTTGCTGAGCTCAGAGGGGGGCTTGCGTGATTGTTGAGTTTTTCCCCCCTTTGGTATCCAAAGTAGAAGGTCCCTGCATTCAAGCAGTCGGAGCAGCTGAGGTGGACCGAAATTAAAGACGTCTTCAAGCCGCACACCCTACGCACAGATCACAAGGTATTATTCAGAGCAGCCGAGGCTAAACTCACAGATACCAGAGCATTATGACCCTCGATGTCAGCCCTGGATGACGGTGCATCCGATATGGGTTGGACTAGACTATGGGGTGGTGGGCTGTGAAGCCGTATTTCATCGAAGTAGTACTGCGAATCCAAGGAATCACAATACTATTACGATGACAAAGTCCGTTGCTGCAACTAGTAGGCTGTCGGATGGACCAAGCTGGGGTTGATTCGGGTTGTAGTGAGAGGTCGACATATGGGATATGTTGAAGAACAAGTCCAGCGCATCGGTGGAATATAACGCGACAAAGGAAAGGAGATTTGTTCAATTTTGACTCATGCAACGTCTTATACGCGGGGGCATTGTGGGTTTTAATCGGAGTCGTGGGCAGTCGATGTGAATAGGTTCGGGCATGAAATTGTCCCTTGAAGACTTGTGCCATTTCCAACAAGTAGAGGCCCGTATCAAGTTGTATAGCAAGATTAATCGTAGCTATTTCCATAGCATATACAGGTTTCCGTCAGTTCAGCAATTTACATTTACGTCCATCGGGCCAAGGAGGAGGCCAATGGCAGATAACACTGGTTACCCAAGTGGCAGATAACGAAGCACCCGGAGTGTCATCGGCCATTCGGCATCGCAATCGCAGATAACTCACTCTGTACAGGCGAATAAAGCCCTAGTAAAAGGGTACCAGAGCTTTGGAGATATCTGCTTCTAAAGGTGTCTGTCAGTTGAAACTTTGGATCCAGGCGCTCGAGGCCCAGGACGAGATGCCAATGTCGCTGTAACACAGAGCTCGAGATCAGACCAGTCACATAATAAGCACCTTGTCGCCCATCTAAACCCAATCCTCCTACCCGCAGCTTGAGCAGGTCCGCACCAATCAGTATCCATCCTCAACCATATCGTATCGCACTTCCCCTCCCCGCCAACACCGCCCTATTCGTCTTCACTCCGCCTTCCTCATTCCCTACGCTTGTCTCCCGTGGAGCTCGCACGGCCTGCTGCGTTGCCTCCCCCAAATCCCGCCCGCGCACCAGGATCATCGCCAAAAGCGAACCAAAGTATGTTCCCACACTGCGCTCTCGTACACCCGCATGGCAGAGCCGCGTATCGACGCGCACTCCGCGCCACGCGATGGCGACACCGTGCTCGACCTGCATATAGGGGTTGATCTCGAGGAACATCCATTCGCCAGTGTGCGAATTTACAAAGTATGCGAAATTGCCCACGCCGCTATGTCTCAGATCTCACGGCATACGCCATCGCCGTCGAGGCGAGTAGGAGTTGAACTAGACTCCGGGTGACGGTGGAGGGTGCCATCTGCACATATTCATTGTCTGTTAGATTCAAGTCGACAGCGTAAACGAGAGGAAGAGAACGCCCACCTCAACGAGCTTCCGGAATCGCCGCTGCACGCTGCACGCTCGTTCCCATACTTGAGTCACGTCTCCCATACCGTCGCCGGCGATCTGGGCCTCGACGTGCTGTCATTCCGGCGCAGACAGCACTTCCTCTGAAGAAAACTGGCCGGACTGGTTCTCGCCCATGCATCTGAAACGACCCCAATCAGCACATGTACGATGCGATACCGAAAGAATCCAACGAACTGTTTGAACGCCTCAACCCATTCCTGCGCGCTGACCACCTGTATACCACTTCCAGCACCTCCGTGCAGCGCCTTAATCATCGCTGGATATCTGATTCCACTCAACGAGCGCATGAATATCCGCTGCAGATTTGGAGAGTATCTCGTCCCCCGCGATGCGCAGAGTTTCCGGGGCGGAGCCAACGATTATGCCATTTGGTCGTCCGGGCGTCGGGAGGATGGAGATGAGGCGAGCGCAAAGCGTTGTCTAGGTGAACCTGCTACGGGAAGCGGAGTATACATCAGCGCCGGGCGTATGTACATTCAATAATGACGCTTGTATCACGTACCTCTTTGTGATATCAACAATGCGTTCGGGACTCGCGAACCAAGATGGGTCGTCTAACTTGACAGCTTCGTTTGCGAGCGTAGCATTGCTGGTGCCTTGAGGGGTATAGACTGCCCCTGCACTCCATCCGAGCTCCTGTGCAGTCCGGAGGATACGAATTGCGACTGGTCAGATCTTGTCAGCATGTGCAGTAATGTTGGGTGTGCTTCACTCACTCTCGCCGCGGTTAGCAGGGAGGACTTTGGACAGGTATCGGGGCGGTCTTTCAGAGTATGACTCAAGGCTTCAGGTATCTAGTCGACTGCAGCCCGAGGTTTGTCGATGAGTGTATCGAATACCCCGCTAGACATGGGTAGGTGCTGGTCTGATATGACAGCTGGTGGTATTTATGGAACAGCAGCGGTGAACCCTAAGAAATGTCGGGTTACTATCATCGGCGTGGAGGAAGCCGACAATCATGTCTGAAAGCTTGAGTGCAAAGACAGGGTGACGATCTCTCATTCTCCCGGATAGATGCCATGGGACTCGGTTTAGGCTGCCAGTGTGAGGTTTGCGGTTGGTTTGTGGAGAAAGCAAAGTCGAGCAGACAGACGCCGAACGATACTTACGTATGTCATGTTTCCATCTCGCACCGTTGGCTGTACGCATGTCATCTCTTTACTCTGCGCTTTCTAGCTTACAGCGACGGCTTATCACAACAGCTCTGTCACCAATCCCTGCGGGTCATGGCGACGAACTCGGCTTGTATGACTTTAGGGGCTGCGATTCTAAGGATGCGGTGACATGTCTGGGGATATATATACTTTGGGCTACGGGACGGTGTCGCCCTTCTTCGCGGCGAGAAACACAACTGGGCAGAGTCATCAACATGGCCCATGAAATGCATCAACTGCGTGGAGAGGTCGCGCCATCGCA
>KV417598.1:133103-254084 GCA_001630335.1 Athelia psychrophila
TTTTGTGAGTTGGTGGTGCGTTCGGGGGGAGACTCGAGTCGTCTTTAAGTAAGTCGCCAAGCTCCAGTACGGCGTAATGACTTTTCAAAGGAGGAATCTTATCCTCCTTTGGTAATGTCATTTAGCGCGTTCGGGTGAGCCCAATTACGTGTGGAAGCCGAGTCGAGGTCGGAGAGTGATAGTCGCGGCCGCGGGTGCTATAGCCGCTACCTCATAAGGCCTCCTACCAAAGCGGTCTCGCACTCGCACTATAAACAGGCTACGCTGGTGGCGGAACAGTCGCGCGTGACTCGGGACTCCAAGGTTCCGGCTCCACAAGCTTTTTGCCGGCCCCATGTTCTTACTGCCCTGAACTCCGCAAGCTCAAGCGCAGAGCGGACTTTTCTACAGACTTCCCGTAGCGAACACCGCTGCGTCCTGGGGTCTACGTAACGTGGCATAGGACGCGGGCTCCATACACAAAAAACACTCGCATTTTAACCGCATTTTCTATGGATCATGCTCCGAGCGTGAACTTGGGGTACATACATCCAAAAGTTAAAGATGCGTATTCGCGAGGATCTTACTTCATACGGTATCGTAAAGCGACTAGTAAAAGACTCACCAACTATTTATTTCGAGCTCCAGTAGAAGTCCCTAACACTGCCATACCGCTACTCCCAAGTTTAACGCGATTTCTTCGGCTATTTCGATTCTAGTGCTATACTACAACCTTTATGGTGAACCCTTTGGTATCCAAAGTGGCAGGTTCTTGCACTCAAGCAGCCGGAGTAGCTGAGGTGGACCGAAATCAAAGACGTCTTCAAGCCGCACACCCTATGCACAGGTCAGAAGGTATCATTCAGAGCGGCCGAGGCTAAACTCACAGATACCAGAGCATTGTGACCCTCGCTGTGAGCCCTGGATGACGGTACATCCGATGTGGGTTGGACTAGACTATGGGGTGGTGGGGTGGGTGTGAAGCCGTGTTTCATCGAAGCAGTACTGCAAATCCAAGGAATCATAATACTATCCCGATGGCAAAGTCTATTGCATATGTCCCTAATGAGACTGTCAGAAGGACCAAGCTACAGTTGATTCGGATTGTAGCGAGAGTTTGACATATAGGATATATTGAAGGACAAGTCGAGCGCGTCGGGCGCATCGGTGCAATATACCTAACGCGACAAAGGAAAGGAAATTAGTTCAATTTTGACCCATGCAACGTGTTGGTTTTCATCGGGTCGATGTGAATAGGTTTGGGCGTGAAACTGTCCCTCGAAGACTCGTACCATTTCCGACACCTACAGGCTAATATCAAGTTGTGTAGCAAGACTAATTTGATTTCCATGCTATAGCCGAGGGCAAATTTACATCCCATCTGGTCGAGGTGCCACCAGAAATGCTGGTTTACGCGGTAGCACGAAGCAGTCGGAGGTCCTCGTCGTCAGCTCGGGATTCATTGTGCCAGGCGACAGAGGAAATCGACGGGTCCGAGAATTTGGTGTATCTGCTTCTTCGTGTCCGCGGCGGCTTTGGATCCTGGCGAAGAGAAGACCAGGTGGAATATCGCTCCCGTGAGGTCGAGGTGGCGGTCACTTCCTCTGTGCCTTGCTGCCTTTGTAAACCCAATCCTCCCTCCCACAGCTTGAGCAGCTCCATCCCAATCCTCATCACATCCCTCAGCTCGCGCTTCAACCACATCGTATCGCACTTCCGCTCTTCCCAATGCGCGTGCGCCGCCACCCCCACCAGCACCGCCCTATTCGTCTTCACCCCGCCCTCCTCCTTCCCTACGCCTGTCTCCCGCAGGGCTCGCACGGCCTGCTGCGTCGCCTCCCCCAAACCCCGTTAGGGTACCAGGATCATTGCCAAAAGCGAATCAAAGTCTGTTCCCACATCGCACCCTCGCGCACCCGCGCGGCGGAGCCGCGTATCGGCGTGCACTCCGCGCCCTGCGGGCCCCGCGATGGAGACACCATGCCAGACCTGTACATAGGGTTTGATTTCGAGGAACGCCCAATCGCCACTGCGCGAGTTTTCGAGGTATGCGAAAGTGCCCACGCCTTGATATCTCCAGGCACGCGCCATCTCCGTCGAGGGTAGCGAGTAGGAATTGAGCTAGATTGCGGGTGATGGTGGAGGGTGCTGTCTGCACATATTCGTTGCCTGTTAGATTCACGCTGGCATCGTAAACGAGAGGAAGAGAACGCCCACCTCAATGAGCTTCTGGAATCGCCGCTGCGCACTGCACGCCCGTTCCCGTACATGGGCCACGTTTTCCCGTACCGTTCCCGGCGATCTGGGTCTCGCCTCATTCCGGCCCAGACAGCGCCTTCTCTGAAGGAAATTGGGCCGACTGGGTCTCGCCCGTGCATCTGAAACGATCCCAATCAGCGCATGTGCGGTGCAACACCGAAAGAATCTAACGAACCGTTCGAACGCCTCCCCGACCCTTCCTGCGTGCTGGCCACCCGTATACCACGTCCGCCCAGCGTATTTATCATCACCAGATATCTGACTCCTCTCAACAAACGCATGAAGATCAGCTGCGGATTGGAGAGCATCTTGTCTCCACGATGCGCAGGGTTTCCTGGGGGGGCCAATGTATGTGTCATTTGGTCGTCCGGGTGTGGGGAGGAGAGAGTTGAAGCGAGCGCGAAGTGTAGCCTGGGTGAATCTGCGATGGGAAGCGGAGTATACATCAGCGCCGTGCGCATGCATATTCATCAATGACGGGTGTATCACGTACCTCTTTACAATATCAGCAATGTGCTCGGGATTCACGAACCAAGATGGATCGTTGCCTTGTCCGCGAATGTAGCATTGCCGGTGCCCTGAGCGGTATAGACTACCACTGCGCTCCGTCCAAGCTCCTGTGCAGTCCGGAGGATACGAATCGCGACTGGTCAGATCCTGTCAGCATGTGCAGTAATGCTGGGTGTGCTTCACTCGCTCTCGCCGTGGTCAACAAGGAGGCCATTGGACAGGTATCAGAGCAGTCTTTCAGAGTTGGAGTATGGTTCAAGGCTTTAGTCCATTGCAGTCACCGAGGCCTGTCGATGAGAGTATCGAATACCCCGCTAGACATAAGCAGGCGCTTGTCTGATGACATCTGGTCGTATCCATGGAACGGCAGTAGGCACCACAAGAAATGTTGGGTTACTATCATCGGCGTGGAGAAAGTCGACAATAAGGCCTGAAAGCTTGGGTGGAAAGACAGGAGGGCAATCTCTCTCCTTCTCCTGGATATGTCATGGGGCCCGCTTTATTCTGCTAGTGTGATATGCTTGGTTGGTTTGCGGAAAGGCAATAGCAAAGGCGACCACTAACCAAGTCGCTCAACGATGCGTGGTTTGCCCCTGTTTATAGCTTGCTTTCCGCCAGTTCGACGCGTTCCTCCTCGAGATTTGTCCACTGCACTCCGGGGCTGCGATGTTTCAAACAGGTCTCATTCAAAATGCCCACAGCGAGCCGGTGACGAACGCATGCTGCAGTTTCTATGGACTTTTCCCGGCGACGTGCAGCTCGGACCAAAAGTGAATGATTGATATGTGTTTTTGGAGATGTTAGAAAGATAAGAGCAAAAGTGACCACTGACCAAGTCGAGAAGACGCCGCTTGACAATAATTGATTGACGTACAATCACATGGCAGCGTTGGCTGTATGTATGTCACCTCCGTCCTCTCTGTGCTTTCTTGCAGTGACTTATCGCAACATAGCTCTCTCGTTAATCCCTGCGGGTCGGTGAACTCGACTTGTATGAGTTTCAGAGGCTGGCATTCTTAGGATGCGATGACATGCCGAACAGCCGCAGGATCTCGGCTACGATTGTACGACATGGGTTGACGGTGTTGGCCTTCTTCGCGGCAAGAAACAGCAGCGACCAGGAGCAGTCCCGTGTTGGCATCGACATTGCACATGAACTGCGTCGAGAGGTCGCGTCATCACCTCAGGCCATCGATCCGCAAGACCAACAACCCCCCGCATCGGCCCACAATCCCCAACGCCATGGCCTCCCTCCCCGCAGAGCTCAAGTCCCTCATCGCCGCACACCTCACCGCCCCCGCTCCCTGCTGCCCCGCCCACGACCTCGCCGCCCTCTCCCTCGCCTCCGTCGCCTGGGCAGCCGCCGCCCGCCCCCACCTCCTCGCCGTCATCCCTCTCTCCGCGCGCACCACCCCCGCCTTCCTCCCCCTCCTCCACCCGCCGTCGCATAATGGGAAGCAGATCAGCAGCACCATCCCGGCGCACGCGTCCCACCTGGCCTTCGAGGACACCGCGGCCGCGAACATGCTCCTCCCGCGCTGCGCCCCGCTCGCCCACCTGCGCTCCATGGAGCTGCGCAATCTCGAGTGGGCGGTGTTGAGCCCGGACGCGACCGCGCCCCTGACGAGCGCGTTCACGGCGCTGACGGCCCTCGGGATCCACCGCGCGACGTTCCCGCACGCGCACAACCTCCGCCGGCTCGTGTCGAGCTTCCCCGCGCTCGAGAGACTGGCGTTGAGCGATATCTCGGTCGTGCCGTGCCTGTGCAATGCGTACCAGCCATCTGAACGCGCAGCTGCAATGGTGGTGCCGAAGGGCCTGCGCAGCCTCACCCTCGATATGGGCGACGCGACGAACGGCAAACGCTCGCAAGCAGAAGAACTGCTCGAATGGCTCGCAAATGGCGACGGATGCGCGAAGCTGGCCACGCTCGACGTGCGCGGCATCAAACGCGCATCCTTCCCCGCCCTCGCTGCCTTCCTCTCCGCCCTCCCTGCGCTCGAACACCTGCGCCTGGCGTTTTTGGAGGATATCGGTGCTGATGGTGCGTGCACGTATCAATACTCCTACGCGAAAGCCAACACTAATACAACCCTCTTTCCCCAGATCTAGAAGCAACACCCATACACCTGCAAACGTCTTTAAAGACCCTGCACATAACCGCCCCCTCCCTCGCATCGCCCATCCTCCTCCTGCCCGCCCTCCCCCTCCTTTCCCGTTCTTCGCCGTCACCTGGAATGGGAGCAGCCCTAACGCTGACCCTCCCCTCCCTCGGCCCCTCGCCCCTCCGCCGCCTCCCCTGGGCGAAGCTCATCGCCCTCCTGCCCCAATCGCCCTCTTTATCATCTCCTCTGCTAAAAGTACGCGTGTACGGCTGGCCCGAAAGCATCCTCTCCAAAATCAGCACCGTCCTCGCCCAGCCGCAATGCCTCGGCGCCCTCGAGAGGGGCGCCTGGAGCGCAGAAGCATTCACCAGCACATACGCCCTCGAATCAGACACCGACGCCCACCACGGATACCCGCACACGCGCGCCCAGCGCCGCAAGGCCGGGCGCGCAGCGTCCATCTCCCTCGCGCTGCGCCGCCTCCCCACCGCCGCGCCCGGCGCGGCGGACTCCTCCACGATCGCGGGGTACACCGCCGGCGCGCTTGCCCTGTTCGCGGGCGGCGCGTCGGTCGGGGGGATGGGGGCCATGAACATGAGTATGGGTGTGGAGACGGCGGGGATGGTGGGCGAGGCGCTGGGCGCGGTGGGCGGCGCGGTGGGGAAGGCGTTCCCGTGGCTGCTGCTCGCGCCGGTCGTGCTCGCGGGGGGCGTGATGTACGCGGGCGGGCTGGGAGGGCATGATGATGGCGACGACGAGGAGTGATTTACCTCCACCCTTTCCGCTTTCACCGCTCTGCTTCCACCCTTTACGCCCCACGACTTGGGCAGGCGCGACTCGACGGACACCCGGCCATGGTTATAACTGGACAATTACGACGAACAATGCACATACGAACGAACACAACACACGCACGGACACCTCCCTCATTCCTCCTTTCATTTTATTCTTCTTTATCGGGTTTCGGTTCTCGGCTTATTTCTGTGTATCACCACCACTCTGCTACGCTACTGTCACATTGTATACCTACTACTTTCTGTTCCTGGACTCAGACTCGTTTCGATTTCGGTTATCTCTATAATGGCGATGTTAATGAACGCAATGCAAAGGATGCACGCGCGCACGAGCTTTGGTGATCTCAAGTACTGCTGCGCCCGGTAATTAGCAATTGGCTTGCACGGCGAGGGTCATTGCGGAAACGGACTTGGTGACACAGAATCGATGGATTTTATGTATTGATGTGGTGAGCTTTAGCTGCACATGCGTACCTCCCTGCATCTTTATAGTCTTTTACCCTCAGCGATAATGTCGCTGGAGTGTGTACTGCAAGTGCTACAGACATCATCTCGTGATCCTATTAGCGCTTGCGGCTTCTTTAGTACAAGCCTGTTCTACTTAGAAGTCTGTTATGTTCAGCACGACTCGCATGTCGACGCTCGCGATGGAGACTAGGCTGAATCTCCCCCCAGCAAATTAATCACATCTTCCTTGCCTCGGCACGCACACGAGGCTGGCACGTTGCTCATGTATGGAACAGACCAACAAGGCATTGACAAGGCATCCCTTTCTTTACACCCTTCACTGATCCTCTTGCTTTCCTGGCGCTGCTTTCGTGGGTGACGGGTCGCCAGAATTCTGCCAAAGCATGTCCCAACCACAGAGCTACCTTATAACATGTGCGACCTTCGCTCTTGGTGCCCGCAAAAATATTGCTAATCCTTCTCCTTTTGATCAGTCCAGGGCATCGAGGACTTGTCTTGGACGTCAAACCTGTATTCCAAATTTCGCAAAAGGTTCAAGCCGAACCTGTACATCGAAGTCTACGTCGATCAGAAGAAAATCTCGCCAACAAGAATTGCACAGAACAATGTCTGGAGAGACACTCTTACCATGTACGTCGAAAAGTTCGACACAAAGAAGCACTTCACCTATCATTCACAGACTTCAAGCAAAGGAAACCTCGGAGCTGCTGATCAAACTGAAGCACAAATCATTTCTACCTACGGATCCGTGCTTTGGAATCGTCAAAACGACGATCGGAAACCTGTTAAGCCTGTGTGAAGAGCACGAAGGCATGTGATCATCATTTGGAAGTGACGCATGCTAACATCCTTGCAGTCACACCGCTCAAGCTGACGCGCGGCCCGAAGAAGACGATGTACGACGCCCAAGGCGTCATTTCTGCTGGCATCAAGGCAACGGACGATAGTCAAGCTCGCCAAAATTTGCTACGGGTGGTAGAAGAAAACGTCGCACGTATCGACCAAGATGCACCACCCGCTGTACCTGAGCCCTTGATCAATGTGGCTGCAACTCTTTCCAACAACGAGGATGTTTTCAAAAGTCTAGGAACCGTCCTCGGGAAGGTTCAATGCATTGTTAAAGTTACGCTCAACGCAGTGGATGTATTGGCCAAGGTAAGCGAGCCGCTCTTCTCATAAACACAAGCTCACTTTAATTTCACGCTTAGGTCCATCCGTACGCCGACACGGCTTGGAAAATCCTGAGCGCGGTGCACAAGGTTTGCCGCAACTTTCCACTCCCCGGCTATGCTCTAACGCTCTTATGCAGGCGTACGAACATCAAAAAGATACAGACGCTGCTGTGGTAGCGCTTTTCAAGCAAATGGAAGCTCTGTACTCGTTCGTTGACGATCTGGAAAGCCTGCCGGGAAAGATAAAGCGGCTGGAGCATGCCATTGTACAGATTCTGGCGCAGACGACGGAATGCGCATTATTTTTCCGCGAGTACACCGGTCACGGCTTTGTTCGTAAGTGCATGAACAACTTATGAGGCTTCTCATACTCACATTTGCGATAGGTCGATTTCTAGACCAGGCCACGTCGAATCACAGCCAAACGATAGAAAACCTATCTGCGACGTTGACTAAACTCAACAATGATCTAAACTCGGGAGTGCAGCTCCATACGGCATTTATGTCCAGTTATATTCGCGACGGGGTTGATGAGCTGGGTGAGTTTGATTGTCCCTTCAATCTGTTAAGCGTTCGAGAACTACAACTTATATTCCCATGTCAGTCAAATCTGATATGTTGAAGCGTTTGGAGGTTCTCAACCCCGCAGAGATGAAGGCCGCGGATAGACCGACGTGCTTACCTGGCACCATGCAGGATCGACAGACGGAGATCATTGACTGGCTCATGACCCCTTCGGATCAAAACCAAAACGTTTTGTGGCTACGCGGAGCTGCTGGCATGGGCAAAAGCACCCTGGCGACCACTATCGCAGAGCATTTTGGAGTAAATCAGAGGCAGGGCGCCTTTCTTTTCTTCGATCGGAATTCGAAAGTCGAGAGTTCCCCTTCTCGGGTCATTTGCACGTTGGCATATCAGCTTGCAGAGCATGATGAAGCGGTCCGCTCAGCAGTGTCGGATGCTATCAAGCGAGATTCGCGGCTAGCCAGAGCCATCCTCCCCACTCAGTTCACGTCGCTCCTTTGCGAACCACTCCATGCCGCCTCTACTCATATTGCAGGGCCCATTATCATCGTCATCGACGCATTGGATGAATGCGGTGATAGCAAGTCCAGGAAGGAACTGCTAAATCTACTATCGTCGCCGGATTTCGCCGAACTACCCTCCCAGTTCCGTTTCTTAATCACCAGCAGGTCAGAGCCTGACATCGAAGGGGCTCTTCACGCTTGTGAACATGTCAAGGCGGTCGATTATTCCAAGGCCAGCGAGAAAGACATGACGCTATACGTCAAGCACGAATTTAAAAAAATATATACGAGACGTCATCTCATCGACGAGCTACCAGCAGATTGGCCAGGAGAGAAGGAAATACGGAAACTGGTGCAGTACGCCGACGGTTTCTTCATCTGGGTAGCGACAACCATGAAGCTTCTTTTCGATGTGGATGCGCCGGTCAAATGGTTGGCCGATTTCTTGCTACACAATCGCCAGGTGATCACCCTCCATGATTTATACAAGACGGCTCTGCTTTCCGTGTGCGAATGGAAAGCAGGCGAAACTACAGACACCTACCGGCAAATCCTTGGTATCATCGTCGTCAGTCAAGTTCCCCTCACGGACGTAGTGATCGGGGATCTCTTAGGGCTCAACCAGGACTCCAGAAGAGCCTGCCGAACCGCCCTTCGACGCCTTGCCTGCGTCATTCAATGGAGCGAGGGGCAGTCGGCCCGAACACTGCACAAATCTTTCCCCGACTACCTCACAGACCAGAGCGCCTGTTCTTCCGAGCCTTGGTTCATTGATGTGAAAGAACATGAATACGCACTTACCCTTGGGTGCTTGCGGGTCATGAATTCCGAAAGTCTCCATTTCAACATGGGGGATCTGAAAACGTCTCACATCACCAATGCAGATATACCAGATCTTTCTGCGCATGTTCAGGCCGTCATACCCCAAAGTGTGTCATATGCATGTCAATTCTGGGGTCATCATCTGTGCGAAACGATTCCCGGGGAACCCTCCATCCACGGCTTGATTCTACAATTTTTTGAGCACAAGTTCCTCTACTGGCTGGAAGTCTTGAGCCTTTTGGGAGAGATCCCATTAGCGCCACGGACACTGGCCTCCGTGATCAAACAATGCCCTGTCTCGGTGAGCACCATGTTTCATATTGATAGCTAAAGAGTCAATACTCACCACGACTGCATGCTCAGAATTCCGGCAACAAAGTGTACGCCTTCGCCCAAGACGGTCTCAAATTTGTTGGGGCCTTCGCACCCGCAATGGCATGTAGCGCCCCCCACATCTATCTTTCTTGCATATCTTTCGCGCCTCGAGCATCTTTAATCAAGCAACAGTACACGCGTGTCTTACAAAATGTATTGACGATAGAAATCGGCATGGATGAGAACTGGCCAGCCCTTCAGCAGGTGCTTGAAGGGCACCCCGGAGAAGTCCGCTCAGTGGCATTCTCACCAGATGGCCAGCGCATCGCGTCGAGCTCGGGTGGCCGGACTGTCCGAATCTGGGACGCAACGACGGGCGCTCTCATTGCCGGGCCATTCAAAGGGCACGCCGACCAGATCAACTCGGTGGTGTTCTCACCAGACGGCCAGCGCGTTGCGTCTGGCTCGGCCGACAGGACTATCCGACTCTGGGACGCAACGACGGGCATACTCACTGCAGAGCCATTCAAGCACACCAACTGGGTCCGCTCAGCGGTGTTCTCACCAGACGGCCAGCGCATTGCGTCGGGCGCGGATGACGGGACTGTCCGAATCTGGGACGCAACTACGGGTGCTCTCATTGCCGGGCCATTTGAAGGGCACACCGACAGTGCCTGGTCAGCGGCGTTCTCACCAGACGGCCAGCGCATCGCGTCTGGCTCGCGCGACTCGACTATCCGAATCTGGGACGCGGCGACGGGCACTCTCGTTGCCGGGCCATTCAATGGACACACCGAAGATGTCTGGTCAGTGGCCTTCTCACCAGACGGCCAGCGCATTGCATCGGGCGCGGGTGACGGAACTATCCGGATCTGGAACGCGCGGACAGGCACTACCATTGCCGGGCCATTCAAAGGGCACGGCAGAAGTGTCAACTCGGTGGTGTTCTCACCAGACGGCCAGTGCATTGTGTCGGGCGCGGATGACGCGACTGTCCGAATCTGCGACGCAGCAACGGGCACTCTGACTGCTGATCCACTTAAAGGGCACACCGGCCAGGTCCTCTCAGTAGTGTTCTCACCAGACGGCCAGCGCATTGCATCGGGCTCGGCTGATCGGACTGTCCGAATCTGGGGCGCGACGATGGGCACTCTCGTTGCCAGGCCATTCAAAGGGCACGCCGGCCGGATCCACTCGGCCGTGTTCTCACCAGACGGCCAGCACATCGCGTCGGGCGCGGATGACGGGACTGTCCGAACCTGGGACGCTCAGACAGGCACTCTCATTGCCGGGCCATTTGAAGGGCACACTGATAGGGTCTTGTCGGTAGCCTTTTCACCAGACGGCCAGCGGATCGCGTCGGGCTCGGCTGACGGGACTGTCCGAATCTGGGACGCAATGACGGGCGCCCTCATTGTCGGACCAATTAAAGCGCACACCCCATTTAGCAACGCAGCAAACAGTGTCTATTCAGTGCTGTTCTCACCAGACGGCCAGCACATTGCATCGGGCTCGGAGCACGGGGGTGTCCAAATCTGGGACGCAACGACGGGCACTCTCATTGCCGGGCCATTTGAAGGGTACGGTGACATGATCATGTCAGTGGCGTTCTCACCAGACGGGCAGCGCATTGCGTCGGGATTGTTCGAGGGCATGATCGAAATCTGGGACGTGACAACGGGCATTCTGGTTGGCGGGCCAATCGAAGGGCACACCAAAAGTGTCAACTCAGTGGTGTTCTCACCCGACGGCCAGCGCATTGCATCAGGCTCACATGACGGGACTGTCCGAATCTGGGACGCGACTACGGGCGCTCTCGTTGCCGGGCCATTCATAGGGCACACCGACCAGGTCAAGTCAGTGGTGTTCTCACCAGACGGCCAGCACATCGCATCGGGCTCACAGGACAAGACTGTCCGAATCTGGAACGCGCAGACAGGCACTACCATTGCCGGGGCATTCAATGAACACGATGATGCAGTTCGATCAGTGGCGTTTTCGCCCGACGGAAAGCATCTCGTCGCGTCTTCGATGGTCATTCGTATCCTCAATATTGGCGCCATTTCTGACCTGCCCAAGCACGAAAATACCACATCCAGCTCTCAAGGCCATGACTCCGGTGCGGATAATGGATTTGGAAGTCATTCACAGCTCAAGGACGGGTGGATGCTCAACTCTTCCGGTGGCTTGCTGTTCTATGTCCCACATGTGCACAGAAGAGGGTTGTGGTGGCCTCACAATACGGCGGTCATCTCGAAAAAATCAACACGACTGGACCTCACGCATTTCGACCATGGAGAAGATTGGGTTCACTGCCACATTTAGACATATTACAGTACCGCCTTGGTAGCATCAACACTTTGTATTGAACTGTCACGCACACATGATCATTCAGTCAATCATCACTATCTCACTTACCATACATAAACATGTTCACTGTTTCTTGATAATTTACGTGTCGCCATTATCATCAGGCCTTCTCATCTTACTGAACGCGTCAAGAATGCGTGGTCAAATTGTGCATTGTATAGCGGCTAGGTAGGACTGTTCGAGTTCCAATCCAGGGCTTAGGGTAGGCAAATGCAATTGATTTTATTTTCTGGTGTCCTACGGCCCGCTCACTCGCTCACTCAAGCCGCAGCGCTCATCGCGACGAATTCCCACCAGCCAACTAATGGACAGAGAGACGAGGATCACAGCTTCAGCTTCTTCACTCGGTACACTGCGGGAGGTCCAGCCTTCGCCCTCCATCCTCACAGTGCCTCCCCGAACCCCTTCGATGCATTTGACGATACTCCTGCACCTAACTGCAGAATCGCTGACGAAGAGGAAATCCCACTTCGGCAACTCATACAGTGTCCTGTGCCCCGTTATAAACTCGATGAGATCTGGTGAGCCGGACCAATCGTTTTGGGATCAGGAACCGAGATAGTCGGCGCTCACTGCCAGCGGGACACGTTTAGGCCTGTTGGACGCACGAGTGCGCACAAAGTATCAGGACTCCTGTTTATGCTGCGAGATGACATATCCCAATTCCGACACGAAATCGTTGAAATGGGTTTTATGCCCATGCTTTTCCCGCACATATAGATGTCGACCCCCCCATGCGCTGGAAGGTCATGTCGCCAATCCACACATCCCGTCACCGCAAAAAATTACGCCACATAACCACCCAGACATGTAAATGGGTCACCTCTCAGAGCAGGTTGGCGGATGGTGTGGTGCGGCGGGGCGCGGCGGGTGGCGCGCAGAATTATGTTATGTTTACATTATATTTGGATAAGGATTAGTCTGTTTGGCACCCCCCAGCGCACCGACTCTCCCACGCACCCCCATGTAAATAAAGGGTTTCGATAACGGCTAGGGGGGTGCACACTTGCCCGGTGCAACCCCACTGGCCCGGTGCACCGCCCGCCGCATCATCCGGAGTAATTAACAACTGGTAAAGGATAAGGCTTAGGCGGTGCCTCTAACATTCGGATTGCCGCGAGTCAGAATCCTGTCTGCAATACGCCCAGAGATTCGTCGGGTCTACTTTCAAATGACAGGCCCATACCAGCCTTGCATGAGCGAGGGGATAAAGGGAAGTGCCAACGAGGGCCGTGGAGGACGGCGAGGGCTGCAGAGGACGGCGAAATGGTGTTAATAAATTATGCTCGCACATAGCAGCGCTGCCCTGCGAGGTAACGCACGCGCGCAGGGTCCTGGCGAGGCCCCCATCGCAGCAACATCACTACAGACAACCTCGTAGCCATGCACAACATGCGCATAATTAAATGTAAGTGATGGAGGACGTACCATTGGTTGAGGCTGACTGCTGTGGCCAGAGTCAAGCCAACAGATTTGAGCACGTGAAGAATTACGACCGCAAATATCTGCAGGAGATTCGCGCTTGTGGCTAAGGCTGCCCGGCGAGAGCACAGCCTTCGGCCGGAAGCAACTTGTAAAAATCTGACAGATTACTGAGGTGCCATTACGAGTCCTTATGTTTACATAAGAAGACTCGTTACTTTTGGTGATCTGAAAGGGCCAAAATTTCTCTGATGTTTAGGCGCTCGGACCATCTATACGCTGTTTTTCGGTTTTTTTCAACAACCGACTGAGCATTTGTGTATACTCCCATGTACCCCTCCGAAACGTAACTCATGTGTTAATTTCTTGCAGTGGGAATATGTAAACCCAATTACATTTGAAGACACCTTTAATCTCGTTTTACTCGCGATTCATTGCGCCTTCGTATATTTTTGATCATCTTTCATTTCCCATCAGCTGCGTAAGCGACGGCATGTCACGCGGTTCGTTTAGGTCACGTGGGATGCCCACGTCCTTGCACAACGCGCCCTGGGCCCTGGCACGCCCATGTCCGCTCCGACACGTACTTATCCGAAATTGGCTATGTCCTCTCCCGCTTTATGGACCCAGTTCTCCAGCTCTTCTGCCACACCGCCAGGATCCTCCTCGCTCCCACGCCGTCTGCACCTGCACCAGTGCTCGATGTGCCATGTGCACGAGGAGTAGGGGCCGGAGTAGGAGTGGTTCGTACAGGCGCTTAACTGAAACACAGGCGCGCTGGGAGTGGAAGAGGAGGAGGGAAAGTGGGGTGGGCGAGATGCATGGGTGGGGTGAAGCGTCAGCGAGATTGCCCTGCCGCTTCTGCTCCCTGTCCCGTGTCGCCATAGACCGTGCAACCTTCTCCTGCTGCACATCCTGAGCTTCATTGCCGACCCGCCCACCTCCATTGTGATGCCAGGTTTCAGCGCGGTCGGCGCCTGCTGCCGTGACCATGTTTCAACGAAGGGCTGCTGCGACGCGGCAGCTAGAGTGGATGCCGAGCTGAGGGCCGGGGCCCGTTGTCGCGCTGTCTTGTGCCGGAGCGCATCTGCTCGTGTGCACTCTGGGAGCACTGGCCAGGTTCGTCGTTGCTCTGAAAGGCATAGTGGTGAATGTGAGCAAGACGGGGGTATTGGGATCCTATCCTGCAGCAGGAGGATCATGTGGGTTCAATGTCTGCTGTGCGTGAGGGATGGTGCAAGTCCCGGCAAGTTCGGGACTGTAGTGCGTGCACGCCGGCTCGGATAGACTGAGAGTTTGGTTTGGAAACTGTGTGGGAGGTGGGTGCTGGACGGGTGCAGCGGCAAAGCCTGAGGGTGCGCTTTGTGTTTGGGTAGTCTGCAGGAGCTGGCGTGCGGATTGGAAACCGAAAATGTACTCATCAAGGACGGACTGGTTATAAAAAGTGCTGATGTCACGAAATTGAATCGACTGAGGCTGCGGGGGGTGATATACTATAAAGACTATCATTTTACTAGCAAATTCTAGGACACACTTGGCAATCTATGGTTCCAAGACGGACAGGCGGTCCGGGGTGCTTGGATAAAGGAGGTGGATAATATCACGTCAACGGAGGACAAGCGCGGTGAGTGTAAAGGAGGCAGGGCAGTGCAAGCTATATACGCAATGGGTTTGTGAATGAGTAAATGTCTGCTATAAATTGTATTAGAAGCTGAGAATGAAAATAATGGCGGTGTCGGATGGGGTATGAAGCCTGTGTACATCAGGTAAGGTGGTGGTGGGGGTTTTATTCAGGGTGAGGTCCGAAACGAACACCCCTATATCTATGCTAAGTACATCTGTATACTACCCACGGATCCCATGTTTCCTTTGTATAACTAGGTCACCCAACTCTAATATAATATAACATGACCAACAGATTAAATTACATTGGAGCAGACCGGACGGGGACTAGCCCAAGCCCAGATGTATCCTGGGGAAAGCGGAAAAAACCCCAGGACAACGAGTAGCTAACCAGGGCGGCATGGGAGAAGAACGGAATTTTTCAACTGGACACAGACATCCAGATGGGCAACAAGCTTCGAGTTCAGATCATAGACACAAGGTGGTAACTAGGATCCAGAATCTAGGTCCGTTGCCCGACGGCCATGAGGCTGTTATGAATACGGGTTGTCGATACAGACAGAGCAACTGCACAGTTCCCACGGTATAAGGTATTACCACGTGGGTCAAATATAGATTCAAATTTCAGAGTTTTCACCGTGCCGAAAGACCGATCAGGGGGACACGCGCGGCAGACAGGTGTACCGTATAGAATATAAGGTAGGTGTCATCCGAATCCAGCACCCCTTACATAAGCAAAACGACACCAATCTACACCATTCAATAACATATTTACGGGCTCGGTTTTGGTCATTTTGAGAGCTACAAACTACTCTAATAGTACTCCTTCAGACACCCTAGGTTAGCCTACGAAAAACGAGCCCGAAATGAGCGAGATTTTGAGAAAAAAAGTTAGAATTACAAAACACCCAGAAATGTGTTTTGAACACTGCTGGGAAGGTCAAACTTTTTTGCGAGAATGAGAACCTGAACATTTGGCGTGTGGCGCAGCAGGTCACGTGATGTTGAGGCACAGAGACAACGGGGCTGTATCTGCCCTCCAGCACCTCAATTCCACCTCCAATCCTCTAAAGCCATGGGAAGAAAGTCTAAGGCGGCTCTCGCAAGCATTGCTAATGCCTCGGCAAAGGTTCCCGAGCGGCGCAAGGCAACTGTCGAAGAAGCATCAGATTCTGACGACGATTTTGATTGGGTTCCCATGCCGGACTTGAGCGACATCTCAGACTCTGAGGATGAAGATTATGACAGTGACAAGGACTCACAATTTGACGAATGGAGTCAAGAGGATGATGATGCGGAGATCCAGAATGAGGCAGACTTGTTGAGTTTTGCTCAGACTCTCCAAAAAGCGCAGATGCTGGCCAGGTCAGCTGAGAGAAAGAGACAAAACAGCAGACCAAAGTTTTACAAAGGGAATTCAGAGAGGTCTCAGAGCCGCTGGAGATCACACAGGAGGGCATTGCAGAATCAAGGGCAACAGCTCATCAAGAACATGTTTGAGCGGCGCGCAGATCCACTTCCGGCGCAAATGGTGAGCCCGGAATCATAAATCTTCGGAAATGAACTGACATCTGTCAAACAGGTTGATCCAGTGACATTGCGTGAAGAGGAAGAAGAGTCTTCGGATTCTGAGACCCCATCAGATGTTGAGATGGGCCGCGACAGGGAATCACCGAGTGTGGCAGATTCAGAAGGGCCGGATGTCAAGCCAATGTCAGCCCAACCACATGCAGACTTGCAACCAGATGCAGAACAGCGGGTCAGGGAGATGCTGGAGGAGCTGCAGAATGGGAAGAGCTTGAAAGATGACAGCGAGGACACACCGATCAAAGTGGCACTTGATGCAATGAATTATCTGGACTTTCCAACTCTGCGGAGAGCCCGAGCCAGGCTTGCAGTCAAGGGGAAGTCCAAAATCATTGATACAGTCTTCCGCACTCGCATCATGGCAATGGAGGCAACATTGAATCTGTATCTTGATCCCGAGCTTTCCTACACCTGGCGGCAGGCCTCTTTGCTTGCAGCAAAAGCTCAGGGACATGGAACAAGTCGAGCTAGAAATCTGCGCACCTGGATCCACCAATATCTCTCCTCCGGCAAGCTCCCTGTTAACTATGCTGGCCGGTACAGCACCTCGATCTTGCAGCACGAGGACTTGTCGGACGAGATCCACTGCCATCTGGTGGAGATCGCGAAAGAAGGATACATCAGTGCTCAGGATGTTGTTGACTTTGTTTTGACACCGGGGATCCAAGAGAAGCTCGGATCAAAAGCCCGTGGGATTTTGCTCCGTACAGCCCAGCGATGGATGAAAAAGCAAGAATGGCGGTATGGGAAGAAGGCAAAAGGAATGTACATGGATGGGCATGAATGAGAGGACGTGGTTGCATATCGTGATGGGTTTGTGGTGAGATGGCAGGAATACGAGAAGCGGATGGTGACATTTGACAATGATGGTGTTGAATCACCTGTCCCTCCCGGCTTTCCGGTTGCTCAAACTGGCCGCTTTCGGCTGATCTTGATCACTCACGATGAATCTACCTTTTATGTGTATGATCGCCGGAAAAGCATGTGGAGCCATGTCAGTGATCCACATGTCCCGGATCGCAAGGGTGAAGGCCCGTCTCTCATGATCTCTGACATGATCACCTCAGAATGGGGCCGATTGGTTTATGAAGATGAGTGAGTGAAAATTTGGTCATCTCTCCCATTTGAAGACTTACAATTTGTTTATTTAAGGGAGGCCAGGGCTGTTTTCAAAGCTGGAAAAAATCGCGACGGCTGGTTTGCCTCCGGAGATCTCCTCCAGCAGGTCAAAAAGTCAATTGACATTTTCGAAGCAAAGACAAACCGCTTCGCAACCGTGCTCTTTCTCTTCGACAATGCACCAAGTCATCAACGTCACGCTGATGATGCATTGTCTGCTCGGAAAATGCCCAAGCGACCCAACGAGGGCTGGACTCACCGAAAGGACGGGCCACACATGCGGGGCAGCTCTTTTGGGCCTCTCGCAACCCCTCAAGATTTTTACTTCCCGGATGATCATGCTACCATGCCCGGCTGGTTCAAGGGAATGGAGGAGATCATCAGGGAGCGTGGGCTGTGGCCCGAAAATGGACTTCGTGCTCAGTGCGAAGGCTTCAAGTGTGTTTCAGGGGCCACTGATTGCTGCTGCCGGCGGCTGCTCTTCTGCCAGCCCGATTTTCAGGCCCAAAAATCCCAACTCGAAGAATACATCACCTCCTGTGGCCACTTGTGTGATTTTTACCCCAAATATCACTGTGAGCTCAATTTCATAGAGCAATACTGGGGTGCCGCCAAATACCGTTACCGCTCAAGCCCCAAAACATCGGACATGGATGCTATGGAGAAGAATGTTATTGCTTGCCTCGATGATGTGCCACTGCTTCAAATTCACCGGTAAATTACTCTGCCTTGATATTTCATCCATTGCTGACATAAAGTGCTCAGATTTGCGAACAGATCTGCTCGTTTTATCTCAGGATATGCACAGGGTTTGACTGGCGCCGAAGCTGTATGGGCAAATCGCAAATATCACGGCCATCGTACCTTACCAGCTGATATCATCCGCGAGATCAAGGGTTACCTTAGAAAGCGAGCCCTCGGACTTTAGATAGATAATACCAGCCATTTCGATACAATTTGTACCCTATGGATGATGCCGGAACTGCTGTTGAAGCTCTAGCTGAAATTTTTTGAAAATCACGTTCATGAGATTTGGCGGGCACTAGGGTTAGGGTTAGGATTATGTAAAGGGGTGCTGGATTCGGATGACACCTACCTTAGTAGTAATTACAGGAGTTCGCAGCACGGCGCAGGGCCAAGAAAAATCAAAACAAAGGGTGATCTCGGTATCAATCCCACAGAAAGACAAGGTTTGCAGAAAGGACCGCAGTGGCCCGATCTGGGGAGGAAGGAGTAGTGGCAGGGGGAAGGAGCAGGGCCGTAGTGGGCGCTCTGGTCTTGGGTGAAGGAGAAGAAGAAGGGGGCCGCAGGTGGCGCCCCGATCTGGTAGGAGGAAGGAAGGCAGAGGAGGGTCACAGATGGTGCCCTGGTCTGTAGAGGGGGGGGGGAGAGAAGGGGGCCGCAGTTGGCGCCCCGATCTTGGGAGGTGCGGAGACGAGGGATTAGCTGTGCAAGCAGTGTGTGTACGAGGAGGGGGGTACAAGATCGTGATTTTCAGAGAGATAAGCAGCAACATCAGCAAACCAATGTTGAATGATAGCCGAGCTTCAGCAGATTTTACAATTTTTTTTACAGATTTTTTACGATTTTTAGCGTTCTGCTAACTTGATTCAGTCGAGAGTAACCAGGAAAAGCTAGCACTTTCGCAGCTGCTTACAAGGAAGACGAACCAGCACTAGTTTAGTCTTCGACCCTTATCGTTTCATTCTATAGTTGATCAATGACGAGAATGAGCATATTGACAACTTTTGTGACGCTACAGTGTTGATTGTGCAATAATGTAATCTTATCTTTCGATCATATGGTATATAGGTACTATCAACTTTCGTGATCGGTCTCCCCTTCAGCGTCGTCCTCCCCCATTGCATCTTGCTCGACGTCAGGAGCAGGGATATCAAACCAGATGTGAGAGGTTCCTTCAATTGCATCAGTTATAAAGTCGACATCAAATGTTGGATTAGTTGCTAGCATCGCCCTATCAAGATAACAATCAATCGCAGCACAATACAGATGGGCCTGTACAATGTTAAACACTTACCGGCCCCTCCTCGCAATGTCGACACAAATTTCGTCAATGATACTGTGATGATACTTGTCGATAGCCGGATTGGTCAGCTTCTTTGCAATGTCAAGGTCGGAAAAATATCTTGTTTGTCGCTGCGCATCGAGCCTGTGGGTGACATGCAAGCCTGTCTTTTGCTCTTCGAGGACGATCCGCACGATAGAACGTGCGAAAGCTAGAGCAGCAATGGGAAAGATGGTTGTAAACCCCTCGGGGTATTTCACCGCGATTCCGTTGTGGCCGTAGAAGTACTGGACAACAAAATTGTGAAAGGCGGGATGGTTATAGAGCGCTTGGTGACCCTGTTATTGGAATGAGCGGCCAGGTAGGAATTTCATTATGTAGACACTTACATCCACGTTTTTTCCGTCATCACAAAATGCATCTTCATGCAGCAATTTTGCTACACGAACCTGCGTAAAGGTCAGGATATCCTCTGCATTCATTTTGAGGGTCTTCTTTTGATGCGCTGTCGGCGTAATCTCCCATTCAGACATGCAATTGAATGCAGCTACCTTGCAACAACACCCTCGCCAGGCCGACGTGACAGCAAGAATCTAGGATCATTTAAATTTAATGTGAGACTATGCAAAAGGTGGTTGCGACGTACCCGAGTGAGCATAGGTTTGACTGAGAGAGTAGTTGCTTTATTTTCGCGGGAAGCTATGGTGTTTGCCTGTAGCAAACACTCCTCAACATCCCTTTTCCTCTGTGCATTGTCCTTTGGCCAGCAGTCGTGCACACACAGGCGGGATATGAGGATGATACCCGCTTGATCGCGATTAGCCTTGTCCTCCAATGACAGTGGAAGGGATTTGGACCTGACGCCGGATCTGCGGGTGGATGGATGGATCTGGCGCTCGATTCCGTGAGCAGAAATCGCTCTTCTGAGCGGCAGAGGTGAATCCGGCGTGGTCTCAGAAGCATAGTCCCGCTGCTGGCTTGGGACTGACGAGCCCGTAATAGAACTCGAGTCAGACATAGCTGACCGGATGTGCGAGACCAATGATGGAGAGCTTGAACGATTCATTAAAGCATAAGGTGTGGGGAGGCGTTGGGGTCGATTGTTCCGATGAGCACCAAGGACGCTCTGGGCGGGGCCAGAAAGCTGCAAGAATTGAAGTAAGTAAGTACACCGGTACAACATAGTAGATGGTTACTTACTGTATGCAGGTTGTCGTTTGTTCGCTTTCAAAGATCATCAGCGGAAAGTCCTTGGAGCATGACTGGCACCGAAGCCGCAGCCGTTGGCTGAGAATAGGACAGGCTGTGCGGTGCGGTATATTCAATGGACGTGATTGGGTCGTTCAGGGTGTAGGTACCTGGGCCTTTGTGCCACTGGGAGAGACTAGCCAACTGATGTTGTGGTTGATCCAACGTCGACCGGTCTAATGCAGTACTGGGGAGATTATACCAGTCCGGCTGAGTACTTTGCTGGGGCAGGTGTTGTGGCTGGTACTCAGGCTGCTGGGATGGCGACAGTTCTATCCAGCCCATGTGAGGCTGTGAATGCTGCTGCGATTGTGTTGGTTGCCCCATCGTCCAGCTCTGTTGCGGCTGTGGCTGTGGCTGCGTCCAGTCCTGTTGCGGCTGCATCTGCGTCTGCGTCTGCGTCCAGCTCTGTTGCGGCTGCGGCTGTGAATCCTGCTGCTGCGAATGTGATTGTGATTGGATCGGCATGAAGTGCTGCTGCGGTGGCTGGCACGACACGCCAAAAAGTTGGTCATAATGAGACTGCAACGGCTCCGTAGATGATAGTGGTTCATCATCTGATGGTTGATAAGGTGGACGAGGTTGTAGATGCTGAGGCACAAAGTCAGATGTGACGGCGAGCTGAGCCCTCAAGGCTGCGACAGCGGTCTGGTTTTACAGCTCGTCAGGTTCAAGTGAAATAGGTGAGTGCTAATTGTCACTTACTGGTGTCGGATTTGGTTTCTTAACCTTTGGCGCCGCCGCCACTGCTACTTTGTTTGATTTTGTGCGTTTCGGGGCAACACCAGTTGGAGCTGGCACAGGCGCAGCCACAGGAGGTAGCCGGGGACGAAGCTCTCTTTGGCTTGAGCCAGCTCCCGCATTATCTGTATGAATGTCTTTGGATTGGGTCAGAAATGCCAGCAAGAGAGCAAGAGAGCGGAAGGGCTTACTGGACATTGTGCGTTGAATGTGTAGGGGGTAGACTGAAAGTTTCTGCCAGTATATCTAGCGGGGGTGACAGGGCGCAGGGGCCTCACTGAGTAAGTCAGGTGACGTAGAAAATCTGAAGGGTATGCGCTGCACGTCAAGGAAACATCTGATGGGCCGTGACATTGTGAAGTCGAAGGGTGGGCTGTGCGTGAGGTAGACATCCAATGGTGACATTGTGATGTAAAAAGTGTGCTGCACAGGGAAGGAAACATCTCATACAGTGAGTCATTGTGGAGTCAAAGGGTGTGCCGCACATGGGGGAAATGTACAATAGTGACATTGTGAAGTCCGACCGAAGGGTGTGCCACGCGTAGAAGGAAACCTAGGGAAATCTGGTCAGTAGAGATAGCAGATTATCAGTTTAAGTCTGATGCGGGCATTTATCAGTTTGAGAAGCTGATTAGGGCCTTTAGTCACGATTTCATGTGAGCGTTTTGGAAGAGCATGGATCAATAATTTGATTGTTTCGGTGATCTTGATTACATATGGACAAATGGTGCAGCTATGCTGAATGCGACTTCTTCACAGATCCGTCGGGGTGAATGGAAGTGATAGGGGACGAGATGTGTGATCCGGAGTTGCTGCCGCAACTAGATGTATCGGAAATGGCATTGTCAGTGTAGATGTGATCGGAGGAGGGAGGTTGAAATCGGCTGTTGAGGAAATTGTCTTCGCAATCTTCATCGTCTGGCTCGCAGTCAGACAGTGCTTGTTCTGCGAGGCCATGCTGGTGCAGCTTATCAAGTGCCACTCCCATTTGCTCATCTGCCTCTCTGCCTTGATTCCGTACAACAGCCCTTTTCTGACGAAGCAGCCCCACATATTGCTCGACTTCTGCAATACGAGCTGATAGACTGCGCTCTCTGGCCTTGATGGCAAGCCTTGTTGCCCTGGCTAAGGCGACCGCTCGCCGTGCCACGCTCTTGGATAGACGGTGCTCGTTTTCCTCGAGCTTTGAGTGGCAATTAGACTCTGAGAATAGAGGCTTAACAATGGAAACTCACTTGTGGGTTGATGTACGGCCAATATAAGTTGTATTTGACCTTGAGATTTGATTTGCGTAGTATATCTTTGGAGAGAATTATCCGTTGGCTAGAGTGATTGGCAGGCTTTGGGTTGCCTATAGCGATATTGATAGCTTCAGAATGTTTGGGCATTGTGAGCAGCGTCAACCGATACAATATGGTAGCGAGAAAGGACAAATGTGATAGCCGGTTGCGCCACATGGCCACAATGGAGCCTGTGACTTGTCGAAGTCTGTCGAAGTCTGTCTCCTGTTCCTCGTTTGGTTTTTGTCGACGTCTGTCCACATCTCTGTCCATCTCTCTGTCACTCATGCAACATGCAACATTCCCAAGCGAGCTCCAGTCCAGCATGGTGCAATTTTACGGCAGGTTTGGGAGGCTTGAAGTTGTATAAAAGAGGTCACTAAGTACAAGGTAAGTCTTCATCTGATCGCATGTCTTCCTTTCCCTCCTCACCAGGCGCTCTTGATAGCACATTCACCAATGCCATGTATGATGATGACGATGGCGTGTATGAGGACAATGATGTGTTTGATGACGGTGCGTATACATTTATCATCCAGAAAGCGCCTCTAACAACTTGCTTGCATGCAGGTGATCTCCCTCCCCTTATGGATCTCTCAGATGACGAGGACAGTGACGGTCCCCTCCTCCCCATGCCCATGAGTTTCACTGAGGAGGACGAGGCCTGGGCAGATGGTATGTAACAATATTTCTCACTCAGAAATTGGCTCTAAACTTGACTGCACATCCAGATGACTACTTGCCCTCGCTTGTGGCTCTCGCTGATATGGGACATCTTGACGGCGACGGTCCCCTCCCCATGCCCATGAGTTTAGCTGAGGAGGACGAGGCCTGGGAGGATGGTGTGTAACAATATTTCTTACTCAGAAACTGGCTCTAAACTTGACTGCACATCCAGATGATAACTTGCCCTCGCTTGTGGCTCTCGCTGATATGGGACACCTTGAGCAAGAACCATGTGTGGCACCACCTGCTCCCACCTCACTCGGGGATCCCTCGAACGTCTTGGCGGCGGGCCTGACCAAGGTCTTGGACCCCAATCCGTCTGAGAGCTTCGACAGCGGCATGAACCTGCTGCAGCAGATAGAGGCTGGGACAGGCCCCGAAGACCCAGCTGTCCAGGCACGCGCGATGGGCCTATCTCATTACCCCTTCTCATCCCTTCGTGATTGGGATCTGGGCCATTTCCTTGCCACCTCATTGCTCTCACAGGCGGAAATCAACAAATTCCTTAAATTGCACAGGGTATTTGAATCTTCTATTGTTAAGCGCCACTACTTATATGTGAAATATAGATGAAAAATGACCCGGCCTCATTCTCGAGTGCCGCAAGCCTTTGGAAACTTATCGAAGGTCTCCCGCCTGTACCTGAGTGGAAATTCGTGGAAATCAAAATCCCAGGCTACACCACAAAGGAGCCTATTATCCTGTACTGGCGTGACGGGCTAAAGGTTGTGGAACATCTTTTCGCCAACCCCGTATTTGCGTCCTGTATGGAAACCACACCATACCGCCTCTTGGATGAGAACCAACAACCGGTAATTGGTGAATTTATGAGTGCTTCCTTTGCATCCAGTTATCATGTAAGTGTTTTCTCTTAGACGTCTATTTCCCTTTACTCATGTTTCATAATTATCTAGAAAACTCTTCCAAAGGGACACACAGTCCTCGGAGTAATAGCTTCGTCGGATAAGACCCCTCTTACTGTTGGCACCGGCTCGAAGGAGATGTGGCCTTTCCTGTTGTCCCTCGCAAATATCCTCGCAGGGGTCCGCATGAAAGCTACATCCCATGCATTCGCCATCGCTGGCTACTTGCTGGTAGCAAAATTCTGCAACGTGTCAGCCCCCCTCCAAGCTGCGCTCTCTGCTCGGGTGTTCCACACCGCGGTTTCCATCATCACCAAAAGCCTTCAGGAGGCAGAGCGCGTGGGCCACACAATGCCAGGCCCTGATGGTCGCCTGCGCATATGCCACCCTGTGCTGGCATCCTATATCGCGGATCTACCGGAGCAGCGGCTGATTGCGTGCGTCACGCAGAACCAGTCTCCAACCTCACTAGCAGTACAGTCCGAGTTTGGTGACTTTGAAGAGCGTCCACCGCGAACGCGCGAGCATACACTCAGCCTCATCCAGCAAGCGCTCACTCTGGCCACACCGTCCAATCTTGCGGCCTACATTCGCGAAGCAGCGGCCCTCGGCTTGAACAGCGTGCACCAGCCGTTTTGGCGGAACTGGTTCGGTGCCGATCCATCAAAGTTCCTCACTCCAGATCCTCTGCATGTGTGGCATAAATTCTTCTTTGACCATGTCATATGATGGGCTATCAACATTATTGGTGGTCCTGAGTTTGACCGACGCTTGGCGTCTCTTCAAAAATGTGTCGGGGTTCGCCATTGGCCTAACAGTGTCTCCAAACTCAAGCAGTGCACAGGACGGGAACATCGCGACCTCGAGAAGGTCATCGTGCTCGTCATAGCCGGCGCCGTGAGCCCCCACGTCCTCAGGTCCATACGTGCCCTCCTTGAATTCATCTTTCACGCTCAGGGCCAACTGCTATTTGAAAAGCAGTTACATGCAATCCACGAGGCCCTCCGCGAGTTTCACCACTACAAGAATGCCATCATCCTCACCGGCGGGCGCCGTAAGAAGGGCGGCCTCCAAACCCATTTCAACATTCCGAAGCTCGAGGGAATGGGCCGCGTGGTATGGAATGCCCTGTTGCTGGGTTCTCCGTTTGCATATTCAACAGATACTACCGAGCGCTGCCACATCACCCACGTCAAGCAGCCCTTCCGTTCCACAAACAAGCGCGCGGACTTCCCGGCTCAGTGTGCCCGGTGTATGGACCGCAACGAGAAGTGCGACCAATTCCATCTGTACACGTCCCTCACATACCACCGCAGCAGCTTGCTCAATCTCATGGTCGAGGAAGCTACGGATATAGCAGACCATTACCCCGAAGCAATGTGGCTCTCGAATGCCCTTCCAGCGGGAGAGTATAGTGTCTGTGGAGCGGCTGCGAAACGTTCGCTTTTTGACAAAGTTCGCAGCCATGTTTCCGACGATCATGATGTCGCGTTTTCTGTTACTATCCAGCCACATTTCTCAAAGAACTCCATCGCCGATGCTGCCCAGCTGTTTGCATTGCAGGACTTTTACCCCAGTCTCGCTGACTATTTTGTCTTGAAGCAGTCACACAGCGAGTGCAACGGCAGGCGCAAAAGCTCTTCGGACTGTATACTTCCATTCACGCATCTGAACGCGTGGCGAAGCTTTCCGATGCAACAACATTCGAAGCAAGACACATGTATTCTTCTTCCCCCCAGAACGGTGCAAGCATTACCACCGGCTACTGGCATGCCCTACGGCCGGTGCAACACTGTACTCATCCGCGACAATGGTGGCGACGGTCTTGCAGACTCGTCTGGTGCAGGTATGTTGTGCATTCATGGTATTTATTGAATCTGCTGACGGCCTCTCCTTAAATCAAGCCTTCAAAATAGTGCAAATATGCATTATCTTCCAGCCCTTGCACGCGGCTGTGTCCGATCCTGGTGCCATATACTTCTATGGCGAATCATTTGTCTTTTCCTCCGCCAACAAAGGTCTCAATGAGGCTGGCGAGGAGGTCTTTGTCCCCGAGTCCGGAATTGACATGTTTGTTGTGAACAGACACCTCCGAAATGACGGGACTCGAGTTGGTGATGTGCACAAGCTCGTTGACATCTGCGAGTTTGTGGAGCTGGTACCAAAATTTGGGAGGACGATGCCAGAGAATATCAACAGTGATAATTCTCTCGAGCTAATGCACACTTTCTATGTCAATCATTTTGCATCCAAGGAGACTTACCACGCAATTCTCAGCTATCAGTAGTCATTTGTAGTATGCATCTTGTGGTTCAACGCAGTGGCACAATAACTAGTATCACTATCTCCAAACAATCTTATCTCTGATTCTGCATCGCACTCAGATTGAATACTAAGTGACATCATGTTAACTTTGTAGCAAATGGTATAGCCTACCCTCTAGCTCTCGTTGCTGATGCTTCTGAGAGCTGTCTTTCATCAGCTTCGAAGGCCGAACCATCTCAGGCTAGATTTGTTACGGCGCATCTGAGACAATTCTCATGGGCTTTACGATACCTTACGGAAAATTCTGTAAATTCTGTAAAGCTGTAAAAGCTGTAAAACGCGCTCATACAACTTATCAGACCGCCGATTTGAATTGACGAATAACTAGTCAAGCACATATTATGTCAACCGGCTATGGGCCCAAAGGGGGACTCGTACATTGCCGCTCCGTTGGCCCTCTACCCCACGTTTCTTACATCAGCGGAACGGCGGATTCTCTACAAGGCCTTTCTAAGGCTTTATATAGAGCGTAAAATCTAGAAGACGTGGAATGCCTTTACAAGGGATTATATAGGTGAGAGCTCGCTGTAAATTGTATAATATTGGTTGATTTGCGAGACGGTGGCAGCTTTATGAGTGACTGCAATTCCTGTTTCCCTTATAAAGGTGAGAGGTCCTTGTAAATGGTAGCAGATTGAATGCCTTCTTGATCTGAAGAACAGCCGCAAGGCTGCTGAGCGTTTAGAAGTTGAGATTGAGTTGTAAACATCAGAGGTATTGACGGTAGCAGGCCAATTTATAGGGGGAAATAGTTGCATTGCGAGAATTTGTACATGCGCTACACATATAACAAGGAACTATAAGTATAGCAAGAGCGGTACATATTGTCAGCCACATCGGCGATGACAAGGAAGGGCATTCGTCCGGCTACGGAAGCGCTGTTGAGGATCCGTGCAACAAGGTACTTGTATGCGAGAGCGAGCACGTCTGACGGCCCTTGAGTAAATCAGGTGTCCACCAACACAGAGGTGGTTAAGCGAACCAGAATCAAGCCCGGGCGACGAGAGTGCATATGATACTGAAGGGCGTCCACAGTCGTTCTTGGGCAAATCTTGGTCAAACGGGATGCAAACACCAAGGATGTGATGCACGAAGGACCGAGCAAGGACAGACTAAGGTTGGTTTTCCGGCATGCTGCTCCACAAGTCGCAAGAGGTTGCAGCGAGGCCATGGACAACTTGGCCGGGTGCAGGGATGCCGTCTTAAGGGTGCGTGTCAGTCGGGAGCTCGGAGATTGTATTGTGGTTGGCTATGATATAGACTGATGAGTGAGAAAGGGAGGGAGGATGCTGCAAATCAGGTAGGGAAGTGATGGGAGGGAGCAAAGGGTATTAAAGTGGGGAAAGACGATTCGGCACATAAGTACACACCTGGTTCTAACTTCAAGCTCCGCCGGATCTCATGGAACAGCGTGGAACTATTGACTTATACTATTTAGCGCGGCCGAGGAGCAAGTTTCTCAGCAGAGAACAGGATTCCAGCAGAGATATAAAGCAGTGTAAGGAATGCTGAAAGTTTCGCGAGAGTTGTGATGTGCCGGAACCTTTTGGGCGCGATTGCAGACACAATACATGATCGATCGAACTTTGCAGCACTTTGGCAACTTTTCTGAAATTGTTGTGACACTTGAAGAACTCATTGAAACAATACCATACTGTTGCGAACCTTTGCAAAAGTTGTAGTCATCTTTGCAAGGCTTTGCAAGACCTTAGAATGCGCCATAAATGTGCCACAACATTCCCAAACAGTGTAACGGCATGTAGCGATCAGACCGACTTGCTGATGTAGTGTGCACCCGGGGGGGCACCGCAATTCTGGGGTTACGCCCCAGGGTGCCAAATAGAACTACCCTTTGGATAATTATACTTTGAAGCCCATTTCGACTCTCCAGATTCCTGTCGTCAGCTTCGAATTCGCGTCAGCAGAAATTCTTGCGCGGAGGTCGCCATCGCATTTTCAAGCTCGCCTTGGGCCGCCGATCTGCAAGCCAACAACACCCCCGCACCCGAGCTCAAGTCCCTCATCGCCGCCCACCTTACAGCCCCCGTCTCGAGCTGCCCCGCCCAGGACCTCGCAGCTCTCTCGCTTCTGTCGTTTGGGCTGCCGCAGCGCGTCCCCACCACTTCGCCGTTATCCCTCTCTCCGCCCGCCCCGCCCCGCCTTCCTCCTCCCCGTCCACATGGCATCAACGGCAAGCAGATCATCATCAGCACCATCCTGGCGCACGCTTCCCACCTCGCATTTTGAAGACACCCACGCCATGAACATGCTCCTCCCGCGCTGCGCAATCTCGAGTGGGCCGCGCTGAGCCCGGATGCAAGCGCGCCCCTGACGAGCGTGTTCCAGTCGCTCACCGCCCTCGGGATCCACCGCGCGACGTTCCCGCACGCGCACACGCTCCGCCGGCTCGTGGCGAGCTTCCGCTCGAGCGGCTCGCGCTGAGCGATATCGCGGTCGTGCCGTGTCTATGCAACGTGTACCAGCCGTCCCAAAGCGAAGCGCGGAGATGACGGTGCCGAAAGGCCTGCGCAGTCCCACCCTCGGCATGGGTCTCCCAAGCTCGAATTCGAAACCCTGGCAAGCGGAAGACCTGCTCGAATGGCTCGCAGGCGCAAACGGCACGGGGTGCGCGAAGCTCGACGTGCGCGGCCTCGCCCGCGCGTCCCTGCCCGCCCTCGCTTCCTTTTTCTCTGCGCTCTGCGCTCGAGCACCTGTGCCTAGCATTTTTGGCGGATATCGGTGCTGATGGTGCGTCGCGTCGCGTCCCCTTCCCCCTTCCTAATATCACGCGAATGAACGCTAACATGTCTCTTTTTCCGTTTTGCAGATCTGGAAGCGACACCCATACACCTGCAAGCGTCTTTAAAGACCCTGCACATAACCACCCCATCCCTCGCATCGCCCGTCCTTCTCCTCCCCTCGCTCCCCCTCCTCTCCGCGCCCAGAGCAGCACAAACCGTAGCGCTGACGCTGACCCTCCCCTCCCTCGGCCCCGCGCACCTCCGCCGCCTGCCCTGGGCCAAACTCACCCCCTCCTCCCCTCCTCGCCCCCCTCCTCGTCCACGCATGCACTGACAGTGCGCGTGTGTGGCTGGCCGGAAAGCATCCTGAACGAGATCAGCCCCGTCCTCGCCCAGCCCCAATGCCTCGGCGCGCTCGTGCTCTTCACAGGCAGCGCGTTGTTCAGGGGTGTGGGCTTCGGAGCGTGAGTGTGGGTACAGGTGTGGGTGTGAGCGCGGAGACGGCGGGGATGGTCGGCGACGCGATGGGGAAGGCGCTCCCGTGGCTGCTGCTCGCGGGGGGCGTGATGTACCGGGGGGGGGGCATGATGATGGCGACGACGAGGAGTGAAGGCCCATCCTCTACACCCCGCCCTACTCCTTGGACCGGCACGACTCGCAGGACACCCCGGTTATAACTGGAGACAATTACGACAAATAATGCACATACGAACCAACACGCACGCACGCACGGACACCTCCCCCACCTCAATTCTCCTTTCATTTTATTTTATTTATCGGGTTTCGGTTTTCGATTTCTTTCTGTGTATCACCATCAGCTACTGTCACATTGTATACTACTTTCTGCTCCTGGACTCAGACTTCGCACTCCTTTCGATTTCGATTATCTATAACGGCGATGTTAATGAATGCACTGCGAAGGATGCACGGACGCACGAGCTCTCCAGATCTCGGGACCCGGATATCTTGTCAAGTTGTTGGAATTCTTGGGTGGCAACCCTCACCCTCAAGTCTCCTGGCCTATACGAGTGCCCGAGCAGTTCGAATTTCAGATTGATCGTAGACTGCCCCCAAACTCAGCTAATATCATAAATTCGTTTATAGGACAAGTAAGTAAGAGTTTAGCCGGAGTCGTTTTCGTTTTGCTTGTGCGGCGCTGCTGTGCGGAAACGACGGAGGATCGCTTACAGCCGTTTGCAATGAACATGGCAGTGCCCGCGTTTTTGCGCTCGTTAAGGAAACCCTAACCCTAGCGCAAAAACGCCTGGTTTTACGTGTCTCGTCACTGCTCACTCGTTTGCACAAGCATGAGGGACTCCGGGGTACATTTTTACGCATGATATGTGTAGTATAGACTCTATTCAGAAACACTGTGTACTTGGATTCTCTTAGCAAATAGCCCGCGAGTAACAATATTGGCTGCTAGGCAAGATCATGTCACCTTTGTGTCACCTCCTCCTCGTATTCCTCCTCATCCTCATCAGCCCCATTACCATCATCGCCATTTCCCCCCTTGTTGTTGCCAGAATCTGAGTCCGAGTCTGATGTTGAGAGGTCTGCAGCATCCAGGGCTCGCAACAGATATGTAGCGGGCAGTTTCAAAGTAACACGCCTAGTAACGGCACCAGATAGACCAGTTTTGATTTTCCTGCCATAACGATATCTCCAGCTTGGCGGGCCATGGTGGATCTCGGAGCGAGACAAGCAAGAGACAAGACATGTCGAATCACATCGCGTCGGTGATATGATCTTTCCTACTAGCAATCAATATTGTTACTCGCGGGCTATTTGCTAAGAGAATCCAAGTACACAGTGTTTCTGAATAGAGTCTATACTACACATATCGTGCCCCGGAGTCCCTGATGCTTGTGCAAACGAGTGTGCAGTAACAAGACACGTAAAACCCGGTGTTTTTGCGCTAGGGTTAGGGTTTCCTTAACGAGCGCAAAAACGCGGGCACTGCCATGTTCATTGCAAACGGCTGTAATTTATTTTTAAATGTTGCGATCCTTAGCTGGGCATATGTATAGCTCCTTGCATCTTGAGAATGTTTAAAATTTACTCTGCGGTAATGACAGGCGCTATGTATACAGATTCTCCAATTTAAAGCAACATGATCAGGAATGATGATCCTAACTTATGTATACTGTACGCGACCCACCGTAGGTTCAGTCACGGATCACAGACGACCGTGAAATGAACGATTGGGGTGTCTCATCACGCATCACGCAGAGGGGTGAACTAGTCAGTAAATACGCGTCACGGAAATAGGTAAAAACCGAAAATTTGCTAGTAATAATGATTCAAACATCACGTGAACCCTTAAGACAGCCCACTGCACGTCAATACCCTTCCCAGTCATCGCCGTACCTCTTAGATTCTCTCCTCACCCGACGCCCACGCCCAAGATCAGCCCCCGAACCTGCAACCACAAGGTCGACAACATCTGTGGTGTCCTCGGTGTCCTCAGCGATTCCATTCCGAATGATACTGCCTTGGGCATCAATGGCATAACCTTCGGCGGCTACAGTGCCCTCGGACATCACCACCGACCGAACGATGTCGATTGGGATGTCACTCCCCTCGTCAATATCAATTCCGGCTTCCGGAAAGGCAGGCTCATCATCGGACGGGGATTGGGATTGAATCAAAGCTTGTCTCCCTGCCGACAGCTCCTGATAGAGCGATGGATTTGTTCGCGGAAGATTGCGCAAGGCCGCTAAAGTTGTGGCGGATGTCAAACTGGAGTGGGAGAGATTGCGATCTCCGACACGGCACAGCTCAAAGGCCTGTATATTAATGTTAGCGGGGATATGATAGGATTGTACGTGCACTCACCCTCTTCACGAGATCCGGCTTGTTGATATCATGGTACGCGTTGATGAGCCAGCCCACACATCGATCGCGAAGGTGGCCGACAGTGGTGTTGAGCTTGAAATCTTGAGTCCCCGTGTCAAGGTGCTGCATTGTCTCGTCTACAATATCTTTGTGGGCCGATCGCTTTATGCTCTGCTTCAGCACGCGCTGAATGCCGACATCGAGAGGTTGCCAGACACCCGTGCAGTTGCCGGGGACGAATGTGACAATGATGTTGGGGTGAGTGGTTCTCATCCAGCCGAGGAACTCGGCTGATCTGTGGACTGACCAGCAATCAATCAGCCACATAGAGCACTGCGAGGGGGGGAGAAGAAGATCGGCTTTCTTCCGCTCGAAGTAGGGTGCAATGATGAGGTCTACAAGTCGTTGCATAGTGGCTTGTGTTGACCAGTAGGTACCAGTGAGCGATGGCTCAAATACGAACTGGTTGTCCGTGGCCTCGTCGTACCTGCGTGCCGTCTTGCTAGGACAGGAATTGTCGGTCTTTCCTTGGAAGATTGCCTGCATTGGCAGGACTTCGCCACTAGCAGATATCGAAGGAACCAATGTGAAAGCCCGCTTCTCGTCCATCCCCATGGTCATGACCTGCTTCTCCCCCGATTTGTTCCATGTGCGCTTGCCGCCCATCTGGTAGTGTGTTTGTGTCTGGTCCGTGTTCACACGAAGCTCGGCGGGGATGCCATAATCACAGATAATGCATGCCTGGCGTAGGAAGGACTCATCTAGCCTCGCTTCGTAATTTGTCGGCAGTTTCTGAGCTGCACGTGTTGCACAGCGTTCGCTCCACCCCAAGGTATGAAGATATAGCCGTACAAATCTCTCGGAGCACCTGAACTGACTCCCGTCTTTGAATGTGTGTTGAAACAGGAGTGGAGCTTCGCGCTCAATGCAAGCCACCATAATGCCGCGAATGGTGAGGATGCTAAGAGGTACACCGCTTGCCCGTAAATCATGAAGACGCTTGTTAATGTCTTTTCTGAGATCTGGATAATTTTCCTGACGGTCAAAATCGAAGATTAGATTATTATTTTAGGTTAAACCCGTCTGATTTACGTACCAAAATCCCAGTCCTTGTTGATTGCCCGCCAGGCGAGTTGCCTGCTGCAGCTCTCGCTAAGACCACATCCGTCCACTGCGATACCCCACGGAGCTTGGCATCTGAATCGATCCAGCGCCCAATGACTTGCTCTGTGAGTTGGTGGAAACTTCCGTAGTTCATCCGCTGAGCCTGACGCAGGATGGAGCGGGGTTTCCATGGCTTTCCAGCACGCACAGCTGCCTCTGTGATTTGCGACCAAAGAAATGGAGACTGCCAATTTACTCGCTTGGCATCTGTCTTGACAGTGGCAGATTTACGACCCTTGTGCTGGTGCCGCACCTTCTGGTCTTCTTTAAACTCGCGGCGAGGGCGAGAATGTTCAGCAGCACCTAGGAGTAGAATCTCATCAAAATCAACGAGGTGTTTCTGATGAGGATTAGGTCAGTCACCGAATGTAATCAATTGAACTAGTGACTCACTCGCTTCTGGCCTGGCAGCCATCCATTTTCGATCTTGATACCCCGTAACTTGTCCCTGCGAACCTGCTGCCGTGCTCGGTCGTGCATGCGTCTTTTGGCCTCTCGGAATGCGATTGACCTTGCCTCTTCTAACTCCCGCTGTTCCCGTGAGTTCTGGAGCTCCTCCATCTCCCGTGTATTACGCTCTGCACGTTCAACAGTTGTCTCTTGAGTGAAGTAACTCAGAAGCGTCCTAGTCCTGACACTTTCTGATGCTTTGATGGTCAACGGAGGGTTGGGTGTCGTCCAATAGCTGCTACCAGTGCTGCTGTAGGTTGCGAGGGACGAGCCACTGGAGGACATCGAAGAAAGGGAGGGTCCATAATCATTGGACATTAGATCTGTGATGTCTGTCGCCATGATCTCAGCGTCAACCTCGTCATCCACGGCAGACCAAGCACCAGAGAAAGGACTCGAAGGACAAGATTCCGATTCGAGCATCGGCATGTCCAAGTCCGGTGCTATCTCGTCGTTATCTATATCCACAAACGAAGTGCTGGAGCAAGTAGAGGGAAGGGAGGGTGCCATGATCTCGTCGTCATCGTCGCTATCAATCTCTGATATGGCGGCTGCACTAGCGGTGAGGTTCGAGACATTCCTCTCAAGCTCCCTCAGCTCGTTGATCTGGTAGGTAATATAATCAGTGCATGTCTTAAAATAAATTAATGGATATGAACTGACCTGACGAACAACTAGCTGTGCCACGAAGAGGAATGTCTTTAGCCTCGCGCTGCGGACACCCGCTTTAGATCAGACAATGAGGGGGTCGGTCAACGGAAATGCGAAATGATCCAGGGCATTTTGGGCAAAGAGACCACATGACAAAGTGTCATCTTGAATGGTGATCTCCAGCTTGCCCTCGGCGAATGTGTCAGTGGTGTGCTGGGATAGCCACCACTGGTACGCTTGCAGAAGCTTGGCAGGCATAGCGGATCCGTACCCGTCCCCGTACCGAATGAGGCGATGTGCTGGGTCCACGACAATCGCAACCCAGTGCGGGTTGACTTTACCGAGATTATGCATCGTTAAGATGCCCTTGTTCCTGTGCAAGACACTCTCGGCAACGATGTGAAGCCATTGGCAATGTTTCGCTGTCCGATAGGTGTGCGAGTCCTGCAGCGAAGCCATCTGGATAATCTTTGCGGTAAGACTAAGGCCATGCACGCTGAGCTGCTCACTAAGAACGGGATCGGCGATGATCCGGTCTGCGAGAGCATCAAGCAGGTTGTCCTGTTGAGTGCCTGTTGTCCAATGAAGTCCGAGGTAACGCCAGAGGCTCGCCACGGTTGGGCTATCCAATGGCAGAGTTGCGAGAGCGTCCTGAGCATCTTGTGTAAGGCGCACAAGCTCGGCAGAGCGCCCACCCGTAGTCTCCTGGCCTAGCCACTCCTTTCCAGTCACAAAAGACCTCCGCATGCTGCGGAGCTCGACGACCTTGGCCCAGAACGAGACCACCCACAACGGAAAGTGAGTGGTCACAGCATCACTCAGGTGTACGAACCTAACAGATGTGTACCCATCAAGCCATGCCTGGTTGCTGACAGCCACCATGCGGGCTATCACAGCTACACTCGGAGTTGGGAGATGGTGCAGACTCGCGAGAGCGGTTGGACTGAGAGGATCGGCAGCCGAGCGAGAGAAGAAGCTGTTGTGATCAACCACGGCCAAGTTACACTTGTGCAAGGGAAGTCTGAAGTCCAGCAGGCTTTGAACAGAGGTCCCAGGACGAGGAAGCAGATCGTCAAGGAACATGCTGGGCACTGCGAAGTCTGCCGCGGCAACACGCTTGACCCGAGGTGGAAGTTGATTCCATTTTTTCCCTGTGGACACCCAATCAGCCTTCACAAAAAGAGTAGAGTTTACAGACATGGTTGGTTCAGTGCGCGGGTTAGAACAGAGATTGAGAATTTTAGCGATACATATCTCTCGCCATGCAATGCTTTTATACAACTTGCTGAAATTTTCATTTCCCGCATACAGATGTTTCGGGACTGCCCTAGCCCGAGACGCGGAATGGTAACAGGGCAGCTCAGTATGTTTCATGCAATATATGACTACCAATAACCTTGTAGCTGGCGCAATGAATAGCTAGAGCCACGTAGCTGGTGCAATGAATCGGCGCCACAGCAGGGCCACAGAAATGTCAGTGTGAGTTTCATTTACTCACTGCCGGTGCCTCATCTGGTTGACAGGGGAAGTCAGCGACGAACAGTGTTCCTGGTGATAGAGGTAATGAAAATTGATATGAAATTTTTTTGTCTCGGGACCCTGAGGCTTAGGACAAGTTTGAATATCTACGGTGCGCGTCACGCACATCACCCTCACATGAACTTTCACCGAGGTAAGTTCACGCCATCACGCGTCACACCCCGTGAACCTACGGTGGGTCGCGTACAGTACTCGTACTTTTCGGCTCCTTTAGTGCAAAGCCCTTCTACTTACAAGTCTGTTCAGTGTTCAGCGCGACTTGGAGGTCGATGCTCGCGATCGAGACTACGCCGAGTCTCCCCGCAGCAGATGAATCACATCCTCCTCGACTCGGCAAACACACGAAGCTAACACGTTGCTCATGTATTGTATAGACTGACAAAGCATCCTTTGCTTTACGCCCTTCGATCATCTTGCTTTCCTAGCGTTGCCTTCGTGGGTGACAGGTCGCCAGAATTTGGCCAAATCATGTCCCAGCCCCAGAGTTACCTTATAACATGTGCGAATTTCGCTCTTGGTTACAAGAATGCTACTAATACTTCTGCATGCGATCAGTCCAGGGCATCGACGATCGACTTGTCTTGGACGTCACCCGTGTATTCCAAAATTCGCGCAAAGGCCAAGCCGAAATTATATACCGAGATCTATGTCGATCAGAAGAAAGTCGCGCGAACAAGCATCGCGCAGAACAACCTCTGGGGAGAGACTCTTACCATTTACGTCTAAGAGCCCGTTGCAAGGAAGCACTTTACCCATCATTCGCAGATCTCAAGAGAAGGAATCGTCGGAACTGTTGATCAAACAAATTGAAGCACAAATCGTTCAACTTACAGATCCGTGCTTTGGCGTTGTTGAAGGAACGATCGGAAACCTGTTAAGCCTGTGTGAAGGACGCGAAGGCAAGCGTAATCGTTTTAGAGGTAACACATGCTGACATCCTTGCAGTCGCACCGCTCAAGTTGACGCAGGGTCTCAAGAAGTCGATGTACGACGCCCAAGGTGTTATTTCTGCTGGCATCAAGGCATCGGACGATGATCAAGCTCGCCAAAATCTGTTACGTGTGGCACAAGAAGACCTCGCACGCCGACACATTTACCGTGATGCTGCACCCGCTATACCAGAGGCCTTAACCAATATGGCTGCAAATGTTTCCAACAATGAGGATCTTCTTCAAAGTCTAGGAACCATCATCGAGAAGATTCAATGTATAGCTAAGGTTACACTCGACGCGGTGGATGCACTGGCCAAGGTAAGCGAGCCGCGCTTCTCATAAACACAAGCTCACGTTGATTTCACGCTTAGGTCCATCCATACGCTGACGTGGCTTGGAAAATCTTGAACTCGGTGCACAAGGTTTGCCCTGACTTTCCATTGCCTGGCTATTCACTGATGCTCTTGTGCAGGCTTACGAACTTCAAAAAGCTACAGACGGCGCTTTTGTAGCGCTTTTCAAACAAATGGAAGATTTGTACTCGTTCGTCGGTGAAGTGGAAAACCTGGCAGGAAAGATAAAGCAGCTAGAGCATACCATTGTGCGCATTTTGGAGCAGATGACAGAATGTGGGATATTCTTCCGCGAGTACACCGATCGTGGCTTTGTTGGTACGTGCATAAACGGCTTATGAAGCTTCTCATGCTCATATTTGTGATAGGTCGATTTCTAGGGCAGGCCGTGTTGAATCGCAGCCAAATGATATCAAACCTATCTACAACGCTGGCCCAACTCACCAAATATCTAAACTCGGGAGTTCAGCTACATACGGCATTCGTGTCGAGTCATACTCGCGACGGGGTTGATAGGCTGCTCGTCTCGCATCTAGAGAAGAGCTGAATCATGGATGAATCAACTTGGCTTTCAGTAGGAGGCTGGAGCCGAGCCGCATGTGTGCATTAACCGGAGTGGGCTTGCGCGATTTACTGTAATGGTCTCCTCCTATTCTACGGAGGAAACTTTTCAGTAATGCGGCATGACCTCGAGCCGCTGAATGAATTTCTGCTGAGCTCAGAGAGGGGCTTGCGCGATTGTTCAGTTTTTTCCTTTCCTATCCAAAATGGAAGGTCCTTGCGTTCAAGCAGTCGAAATAGCTGAGGTGGACCGAAATCAAAGACGCCTTCAAGCCGCACACCCTACGCACAGGTCAGAAGGCATTGATCGAAGCGACCGAGGCTAAACTCACAGATACCGGAGCATTATGATCCTCGACGTGAGCCCTGGACGACGGTGCATCCGATGTGGGTCGGACTAGAATATTGGGTGGTGGGCGGTGAAGCCGTGTTTCATCGAAGTAGTACTGCGAATCCAAGGAATCACAATACTATTACGATGACAAAGTCCGTTGCATATGTCTCCAATGAGAATGCCGGATGGACCAAGCTGCGGTTGATTCGGGTTGCAGTGAGAGTTTGACATATGGGATATGTTGAAGGACAAGTCGAGCTCATCGGTGTAATATACCTAACGCGACCAAGGAAAGGAAATTAGGTTAATTTTGACGGATGCAACGTATTATACGCGAGGGCATTGTGGGTCTTAATCGGAGGCGTGGGCAGTCGATGTGATCAGGTTGGGCATGAAACTGTCCCTCGAAGACTTGTACCATTTCCGACACCTAGAGGCTTATATCAAGTTGTATAGCAATATTAATATGAGTTCCATGCCGTAGCCGAGAGCAAATTTACATCCCATCTTCGAGTTGCCACCAGAAATGCTGGTTTCCGCAGTAGCACGAAGCAGCCGGAGGTCCTCGTCGTCAGCTCGGGAACCATTGTGCCGGGCGACAGAATTAGACGATGGGTCCGAGAATTTGGTGTATCTGCTTCTTCGTGTCCGCGGCGGCTTTGGATCCTGGCGAAGAGATGGCCAGGTGGAATGTCGCTCCCAGAGGTCGAGCTGAAGGATACTTCCTCTGTGCCTTGCTGCCTTTGTAAACCCAATCCTTCCACCCGTGGCTTGAGCAGCTCCGTCCCAATCGTCATCACATCCCTCAGCTCGCGCTTCAACCACATCGTATCTCACTTCCCCTCTTCCCAATGCACGTGCGCCACCGCCCCCACAAAAACCGTCCTATCCGTATCCACTCCGCCTTCCTCATTCTTTACGCTTGTCTCCCGCAGGGCTCGCACGGCCTGCTGCGTAGCCTCCCACAAATCTCGCCCGCGCACCAGGATCCTCGCCAAAAGCGAATCACAGTCTGTTCCTACATTGCACCCTCGCACACCTGCACGGTAGAGCCATGTATCGACGCGCACTCCGCGCCCTGCGGGCCGCGCGATGGAGACACCGTGCTCGACCTGCATATAGGGGTTGATATCGAGGAACACCCATTCGCCCATGTGCGAGTTTGCGAGGCATGCGAAAGAGTCCGCGCCTTGATATCGCAAGGCACGCGTCATCCTCGTCGCGGCGGTGAGTAGGAGATGGACTAGATTCCGGGTGGCGGTGGAGGGTGCCGTCTACACATATTCGTCGTCTGTTTAGTTGACAGCGTAAACGAGAGGAAGAGAACGCTCACCTCAACGAGCTTCTGGAATCGCCGCTGCGCGCTGCGCTCTCGTTCCCATACTTGCGCCACGCCTCCCGTACCGTTGCCGGTGGTCTGGGCCTCGACGTGCTTTCATTCTAGTTCAGACATCGTCTTCTCTGAAGGAACATGGCCTGGCCGGGTCTCTCTCATGCATCTGAAACGATTCTAATCAGCACATGCATGATGCAGTCCCGAAAGAATCTAACGAACCATTTGAGCGCCTCGACCCCTTCCTGCGCACTGACCACCCGCATACCACGTCCACCACCTCCGCCCAGCGCCCTTATCATCACCGGATGCCTGATTTCACTCAACAAACGCATGTATATCTGCTGCAGATTTGGAGGGCACCTCGTCCCCCGCGATGCGCAGAGTTTCAGGGCAGGGCCAAGGAATGTGACATTTGGTCGTCCGGTGCTGGGAGGAGAGAGTTGAGGCGAGCGCGAAGCGTAAGTAGCCTGGGTGAATCTGCGACGGGCAGCGGAGTATACCTCAGCTCATGCGTGTGTACATTCAGTAATGACGGGCGTATCACGTACCTCTTTTTGATATTAGCGATGCGCTCGGGACTCACGAATAAGATGGGCCGTCCAGCTGGCCCTCCTCGTCCGGGAATGTAGCATTGCTGGTACCCCAAGTGGTATAGACTGCCCCTGTGCAGCCCGGAGGATGCGAATCGCGACTGGTCAGATCCTGTCAGTATGTGCAGTAATGTTAGGTGCTTCACTCACTCGCCGCGGTCAGCGAAGACTCTGGACAGGTATCGAGGCGGTCTTTCAGAGCTGGAGTATGATTCAAGGATTCAGGTGTCCAGTCGACTGCAGTTCCCGAGGCCTGTCAATGAGAGTATCAACCCGCTAGGCATAGGTAGACGCTGGTCTGATATGACAGCTGGTCACAAGCTGGTCGTATTCATGGAACGGCAGTGGATCACAAGAATGCCGGGCTACTATGATCTGCGTGGAGAAAGTCGAGAATCATGTCTGAAAGCTCGGGTGCAAAGATAGGAGGGCGATATGTCCTTCTCCTGGATATGGCCTGGTGATGATATGGGACTCGCTTTAGCCTGCCAAGGTGATGTTTTTGGTTAGTTTGCGGAAAGACAATAACGAAGGCGCCCACTGACCGAGTAGGACCAAGTCGCTCATCCATGCGTAGCTTGCCCTTGTTTACATCCTGCGCTCGGCCCATTCGATGCGTTTCTCCTTGAATTCGTCCATGAGGCTGCGATGCCTCAAACGGATGTCATTCAAAGTGCCCACAGTGAGCTGGTGACGAACGCATGCTGCGATTTCTATAGACTTTGCCTGGCGACGTGCAGCTTGGACCAAAGGTGAATGATTGATGTTTGTTTTTGGAGATGTTGGAAGGGCAAGAGCGAAAAATTGACGCGCAATGGCTTGCTCGGATCACATGCTCTCATCTCTCGCACCGTTGGCTGTACGCATGTCACCTCTTTACTCTGCGCTTTCTTACAGTGACGGCCTATCGCAACAGCTCTGTCATCAATCACTGCAGGTCATCGCGGCGAACTCGACTTGTATGAATTTCAGAGGCTGGCGTTCTTAGGATGCGGTGACATGTCTAGGGATATACACTCGGTGTCACCCTTCTTCGCGGCAAGAAACAGCAGCGACCAGGTGTTCACATGTGTATGAGTCTCGGAGGCTGAAATGCGGTGACATGTCTAGGGAGATATACTTTGGGCTACGGGACAGTGTCGCCCTTCTTCGTGGCGAGAAACACGGCTGGGCGGAGCAGTCCCGTGTTGATATTGGCATGAGCTGCTTGGAGGTCGCGTCATTGCGCGTTCAAGCTCGCCTCGGGCCGCCGATCCGCAAGACAAAGACCCCTCGCCCACAACCCCCAACGCCATTGCCTCCCTCCCCGCAGAGCTCAAGTCCCTCATCGCCGCACACCTCACCGCACCCGCCCCCTGCTGCCCCGCACACGACCTCACCGCCCTCTCCCTCGCCTCCGTCGCCTGGGCTGCCACAGCTCGCCTCCACCTCCTCGCCGTCATCCCTCTCTCCGCGCGCACCACCCCCGCCTTCCTCCCCCTCCTGCACCCGCCGTCGCATAATGGGAAGCAGATCATCAGCACCATCCCGGCACACGCCGCCCATCTCGCGGTCGAGGACACCGCGGCCTGGAGCGCAGAAGCGTTCTCGCGTACCTACGCATTAGAATCCGACTCCGACGCGCACCACGGATACCCGCACACGCGCGCCCAGCGCCGCAAGGCCGGGCGCGCGGCGTCGATCTCGCTCGCGCTGCGCCGCCTCCCAACCGCTGCGCCCGGCGCGGCGGACTCCTCCACGATCGCTGGGTACACCGCCGGCGCGCTTGCCCTGTTCGCGGGGGGCGCGTCGGTCGGGGGTATGGGGGCCATGAACATGAGTATGGGTGTAGAGACGGCGGGGATGGTGGGCGAGGCGCTGGGCGCGGTGGGCGGCGCGGTGGGGAAGGCGTTCCCGTGGCTGCTGCTCGCGCCGGTCGTGCTCGCGGGGGGCGTGATGTACGCGGGCGGCTTGGGTGGGCATGATGACGGCGACGAGGAGGAGTGAATTCGATACCCCACCCCCCTTTTGCCCTTGGACAGGCACGACTCACAGGACACCCCGGCTATGGTTATAACTGGACACAAATTGCGACGAATGATGCACATACGAACGAACACAAACGCACGGACACCTCCCTCATTCTCCTTTCATTTTATTCTTCTTTATCGGGTTTCGGTTTATCGGCTTATTTCTGTGTATCACCACCACTCTCCGCTACGCTACTGTCACATTGTATACCTACTACTTTCTGCTCCTGGACTCAGACCTCATACTCGTTTCGATTTCGGTTATCTACACACAATGTCGATGTTAATAAACGCAATGCAAAGGATGCACGCGCGCACGAGCTTTCGTGATCTCAAGTACTGCTGCGCGGGGTAATTCGCAATTGGGCTTGCACGGCGAGGATCATCGCGGAAACTGTGAGCTTTAGCTGCACATACGTACCTCCCTACACCTTTATATTCTTTTCCTCTCAGCGATAATGTCGCTGGAGTGTGTACTTCAAGTGCTCCCCAACATGATCTCGTGATCCTATTATTAGCGCTGGCGGCTTGTTTAGCACAAACCCCTTCTACTTAAAAGTCTGTTATGTTCAGCACGACTCGCACGTCGACGCTCGCGATGGAGACTAGGCTGAATATTATCACAGCAAATTAATCACATCCTCCTTCACTCGGCACGCACACGAGGCTGGCACGTTGCTCGTACGGAACAGACCAACACGGCATCCCTTTCTTTACACCATTCAATCCTCTTGCTTTCCTGGCGCTGCTTTCCTGGGTGACGAGTCGCCAGAATTCTGCCAGATCATGGCTCAGCCGCAGAACTACCTTATAACATGTGCGTCCTTCGCTCTTGGTGCCCACAAGGATGTACTAATTCCTATTCATTCGATCAGTCCAGGGCATCGAGGACTTGTCTTGGACATCAACCGCTTACTCTAAATTGCGCAAGAAGATCAAGCCGAACCTATACATTGAGGTCCATGTCGATCACAAGAGGGTCGCGCGGACAAGAATTGCACAGAACAATATTTGGGGAGAAACTCTTACTATGTATGTCTAAAAGTTCGACACAAAGAAGCACTTCACCCATCATTCACAGACTTCAAGCGAAGGAATCTTCGGAGTTGTTGATCAAATTGAAGCATAAATCGTCTCTACTTACGGATCCGTGCTTTGGAATCGTCGAAACAACGATCGGAAACCTGTTGAGCCTGTGTAAAGGACACGAAGGCAAGTACGATCATTTTGGTGGTAACGCATGCTAACATCCTTGCAGTCACCCCGCTCAAGCTGACGCAAGGCCTGAAGAAGTCAATGTACGATGCCCAAGGCGTCATGTCTGCTGCCATCAAGCTATCAGACGATGATCAAACTCGCCAAAATATACTACGCGTAGCAGGCGAAGACGTCGCGCATATCGACCAAGATGCAGGACCCGCTGTACCTTCAGCCTTGATCAATGTAGCTGCAACTCTTTCCAACAATGAGGATGTTTTTCAAAGTCTGGGAGCCGTCCTCGGGAAGGTTCACAGTATTGTTAAGGTTACAGTCAACGCGGTGGATGTATTGGCCAAGGTAGGCGAGTCGCTCTCCTCATAAACACAAGCTCACTTCAATTTCACGCTTAGGTCCACCCATACGCGGACACGGCTTGGAAAATCCTGAGCGCGGTGCACAAGGTTTGCCACGACTTTCTACTGCATGGCTATTCTCTGACGCTTCTATGCAGGCGTACGAACATCAAAAAGATACAGACGTTGCTGTGGTTACGCTTTTCAAGGAAATGGCAGCTCTGTACTCGTTCGTTGACGATCTGGGAGACCTTCCAGGAAAGATAAAGCAGCTGGAGCATGCCATTGTGCCCATTCTGGCGCAGACGACGGAATGCGCATTATTTTTCCGCGAGTACACTGGTCGTGGCTTTGTCGGTAAGTTGATAAATTGCTTATGAGGTTTCTCACACTCACATTTGCTATAGGTCGGTTCCTAGACCAGGCGACGTCAAATCACAGCCAAACGATAGGCAACCTATCTGCGACGCTGACTAAACTCCGAGAAGGTCTCAACTCGGGAGTGCACCTCCATACGGCATTTATGTCCAGTTATACTCGCGACGGGGTCGATAAGCTGGGTGAGTTTGATTGTCTCTCCAGTCTGTTGAACGTCCGAGAACTACAACTAATATTCCCATGTCAGTCAAATCCGATATTCTGAAGGTTCTCGAACCCGCAAGGATGAATGCCGCGGAAAGACCGATGTGCCTGCCTGGCACCATGCAAGATCGCCAGAATGAGATCATTGACTGGCTCATGAACCCTTCGGACCAAGCCCAAAACGTTTGGTGGCTACGCGGAGCTGCTGGCCTGGGTAAAAGCACCCTGGCGACCACTATCGCAGAGCATTTTAGAGGACTTCGGAGGCGAGGCGCCTTTCTTTTCTTCGACAGGAACTCGCCCATCGAGAGCTCCCCCTCACGGGTCATCTGCACGTTGGCGTATCAGCTTGCAGAGCATGACGAAGGCGTCCGTTCCGCAGTATCCGCTGCCATTGAGCGAGACCCGCAACTAGCCACAGCGCCCCTCATCACCCAGTTCAAGTCGCTACTTTGCGAACCACTTGCTGCTGCCTCTATTGGTGTTGTAGGGCCCATCGTCATCGTCATCGACGCATTGGATGAATGTGGTGATGCCAAGTCCAGGCAGCTGCTGCTAAATCTATTATCGTCGCCGGATTTCGCCAAATTACCCTCCCAGTTCCGTTTCTTAATCACCAGCAGGTCAGAGCCTGACATCGAAGGGGCTCTTTACGATTGTAAACATGTCAAGGCGGTCGATTCTTCCAAGGCCAGCGAGAATGACATCATGCTATACATCAAGTACAAAATTGAAGAAGTATTTCGGATCCGTCATCGCAGGGAGGAGCTCAATGTGGATTGGCTAGGAGAGAAGGAGATACAGAGACTCGTGCAGTACGCAGACGGTTTCTTCATTTGGGCAGCAACCGTCATGGGGCTTCTTTTCACTGTGAAAGCACCAGTGAAATGGTTGACCGACTTCTTGCTCCACGATCGCCAGGTCGTCAGCCTCCATGAGTTATACGAGAAGGCTCTGCTTTCCGTGGACGATTGGAAAGGAGGCGAAACCACCGACATCTACCGGCGAATCCTTGGGCTCATCGTCGTCAGTCAAGTCCCCCTCACGGACGTAGCGATCGGGGATCTCTTAGGGCTTGACCAGGAGTCCAGACAAATCTGCCGAACCGCCCTTCGAAGCCTCAGCTCCGTCATTCAGTGGAGCGAAGGACAGTCGGCCCGAACACTACACAAATCTTTCCCCGACTACCTCACAGACCAGAATGCCTGTTCTTCCAAGCCATGGTTCATTGATGTGAAAGAACACGAACACGCACTTACCCTTGGGTGCTTGCGGGTCATGAACGACGGTCTCCATTTCAACATGGGGCATCTGAAAACGTCTCACATCGCCAACGCAGATATACCAGATCTTTCTGCGCATGTTGCCATCATACCGCAAAGTGTGTCATATGCATGTCAATTCTGGGGTCATCATCTGGGCCAGACCATTCCCAGGGACCCCGCCATTCTCGACTTGATTCTACATTTTTTTGAGCTGAAGTTCCTGTACTGGCTGGAAGTCTTGAGCCTTTTGGGAGAAGTCTCGTTAGCATCACGGACGCTGGTGTCCGTGATTAAGCAATGCCCTGTCGCGGTGAGTACCATGTTTCATATTGATAGTGAAAGAGTCAATACTGATCACGACTGGACACTCAGAATTCGAGCAGCAAAGTGTACGCCTTCGCCCAAGATGGTCTCAAATTTGTTGGGGCCTTCGCACCGGCAATGGCATGTAGCGCCCCCCACATCTATCTTTCTTGCATCCCGTTTGCGCCTCGAGCGTCTTTAATCAAGCAACAGTACATGCATGCCTTACCAAATGTATTGGCGATAGAGCTTGGCATGGATGAGAACTGGCCAGCCCTTCAGCAGGTGTTTAATGGGCACACCTTGGTGGTCACGTCAGTGGTGTTCTCGCCAGACGGCCAGCACATTGCGTCGGGCTCGTATGACAACACTATCCGAATCTGGGACGTAACGACGGGCGCTCTCATTGCCGGTCCATTCGAAGGGCACACCAGCCCGGTCAGCTCGGTGGCGTTCTCACCAGACGGCCAGCACATTGCGTCGGGCTCGTGGGACAGTACTATCCGAATCTGGGACGCAACGACGGGCACTCTCATTGCCGGGCCATTCGAAGGGCACGCCGGCTGGGTCAAGCCAGTGGCGCTCTCACCAGACGGCCAGCGCATTGCATCTGGCTCGAAGGACACTACCATCCGAATCTGGGATGCAACAGCGGGCACTCTCATTGCTGGCCCATTAGAAGGGCACACTGATGATGTTCGGTCAGTGGTGTTCTCGCCTGACGGCCAGCGCATTGCATCGGGCTCGGAGGACAAGACCATCCGAATCTGGGACGCAGATACGGGCATTCTCGTTATCGGGCCATTAAAAGAGCACGGCGAGCCAGTTGAATCAATGGCGCTTTCGCCAGACGGAAAGCGTCTCGTCACGTCTTCGGGGCTCAACATTCGTGTCCTCGACATCGGGGTCATTTGTGATGTAGGCATGCACGGAAACACCAAGTCCGGCTCTCAAGAGTGTCACTCCGACGCGTATAATGGGTTTGGAAGCTATTCACACCTCGAGAACGGGTGGATGCTCAACTCTTCAGGTGATCCACTGTTCTATGTCCCACATGATCGCAGAGAAGGGCTGTGGTGGCCTCACGATACGGCTGTCATATCTCCAAAATCCACGCGGCTGGACCTCACGTGCTTTGTTCATGGAGAAGACTGGGTTCGCTGCCACATTTAAACATAATGCACAGTACTACCTTGATGACATTGTCCTTTTGCATTGACCTGTAACGCGCACACATAACTATTTAGTCAATCATCAATATCTCACTTACCCTCCATAAACATATCCCATTTTCTCGCCGTTTCTTGATAATTTACGTGTTGTCTTGTCATCAGGCATTATCATTCTATATGAAGAGCGAACGCCTCGTCGTGAACGCCGCATTGTGCATTGTGCAGCGGATGGGACAGATCGAAGCCAAGCTCAGGGCTTAGGGCAGGCCGATGCGCGACTGATGTCATCAGGCATTGGCTGAATTAGCGCCAGGTTCCTTCCTGCTCAACAAATACTGTAGGCTATCACATTCATCGCCAGGTTTCCATTCACAGCCCCCGCTCACGGTAAACTCGACAGATGGATACGCAATGACGTATCGAACGCGACAGTGCCCAAGAGCCCGCGCAACTTGACCGTCGACATCAGACCGTGAGCCTCGCAGCGAACTCCAACCCCTCGTAAGCGGAAGAACTGCTCGAATGGCTCGCAGGTGCGTGAAGCTGGCCACGCTCGACGTCCCCGCGCGCACCTACTTTCCGCGCGTCCCGTCCCTTTGCATTCACAATCACAATCCAACCCGCGAAAACGAATGAACGCTAATATGCACTCTGTAGATCTCTGCACGCGCCCCTGTGCACGCTGCACCATGGCATAACCGCCCCTTCCTCCTTTCCCATTCGTCTTCGTCTCCGGGAATGGGAGCAGTGCCAGCGCCAACGCTGCCTCCCCTCACTTGGCCCCACGCACCTCCGCCGCCTACCCTGGACGAAACTCACCCCCGTTCTTGTTCTCTCCCCCACTGAAAGCGCGCGTATACAGTTGGCTCGAAAGCATCCTCAGCGAGTCAGCACCGTCCTCGCCCAGCCCCCATGCTTCGGCGCGCTCTTGCGTTCTCCCGCACCTACGCGCTGGAATCGGACAGCAGCGACGCACGCGCGCGACTACCCGCACACACGCAACCCGCGCAGCAACCGCAAAGGGGCACATGCAGGGTCGATATCGCTCGCGCTGAGCTGCGGACTGGACCACGATCGCGGGGTGCATGGCCGGCGCGCTCGCCTTCTTCGTGGGGGGCGCGTCGCTCGGGAGCATGGGTATGGGGAGTATCGGCATTATGGGTGTGAATATGGGCATGGCGGGGTTGGAGGCTGCGGTGTGTTCTCGTGGATGCTACTCGCGCCGGTGGTCCTTGTGGGGGCCGTGATGTACGCGGGGGGGTGGAGGGCGGGGCACCTTTTTGAAGATCAGGAAGCGACGCATATACAGCTGCAAGCGCCACGGACACTGCACATAACCGCCTCGTTCCTCGCCTCGCCCATCCTCCCTCTCCGTCCTTCCCCTCCCCTCCCCTACACCAGGATCTGGAATGGGAGTGAGAGCAGCACAAACGGCAGGGCTGACCCTGACCCTCCCCTCCCTCGGCCCTGGGCGAAGCTCACCCTCCTCCTCCCCTCCTCCTTCCCCGTTTCGTCCGCGTCCTCTTCGGTGCTTGTGCTGAAAGTGCGCGTATACGGCTGTCCCGAGAGCATCTTAAGGGTCAGCGGCGTCCTGTCCCAACCTCGATACCTCGGCTCCTCCTTCCCCAAAGGCGCACGGAGCGCGGAGGCGTTCTCCCGCACGTACGCCCTGGAATCCGACTCGGGCACGCAGCACGCCATCCCCACCAACGAAACAGCAGGGAGGGACACGCACGCGCAGCATCGCTATCCCTCGCGCTGCGCCGCCTCTCCGCCACCGCGCCCGGCGCGACGGACTCGTCCACCATTGCGTGGGGCGCGTCCTTTTCTAATTCTGTCTCCAATTGCATCTCTGGGAATAGCGACGATGGGTGATATGGGTGTGAATATGGGAATGGGCAGTGTGATTGCGAACATGGAGGCGTTGCGCGCGGTGCCGTGACTGCTGCCCCCGCCGACCATGCTCGCAGGGGCCGTGATGTACGCAGGCGGGCCGGGGGGCATGATAATGGCGACCACAAGGAGTGAAGAATCTCTGTCGCCACAATTCAGCACCCCGGGCCGCCTTACCTAGCCGCTTGGACACGCACGACAAGACAACACGCCCCGGTCACAACTTGATACTCACGACGAACCATGCACATACGAACGAACCATGCAAACGCACATGCACGCACGCACCCCTACATCGCGCTTCTCATTCCGTACATCCTCTTTCATTTTATTTATTCTTCGTCATCGATTCTCAATTTTTGGCTTATTTCTCCGTATCGCCATTAGCTACTGTCACATTGAATTTATATCTAGAACTACTTTCTGCTCTTGGGCTCAGACCCATACGCGTTTCAAGTTCAGTTATCTCGTTCATAAGTTTTCAGAAATTTAAATTTGCCCATAAGACAAGTAAAAATTGATCAAGTATGATTCGATTTTCAGATTTTGCAATTGGGCTCGCGCGGCGAGGTCCGAGGATCACTGCGGGGAGGAACATACAGGATCGATTCATTTTACTGATATTGTGGTCTTTAACTGTACATAAGTACACACCTCCTTGCAATTGCATCTTGAGATAATTTTTCTCAGTGATACTTCAAGTGATATAGAATCTCGAGCCTTCTCCAACATCATATCGTGATCTTAGCTTTATCGGCTTCTTTAGTGCAACTTGAAGCCATCTCATCGCGACCGTCACAATCTCTGACGGTGATCTCAAGCTTTATTTATCAACCACTCAGAAAAAGATCAGCAAAATGCTATGGCATACTTCATCCTAGGAGCGCTTATGCGTAGAGACTGAAAACCTACATGAGATTCTAGTGCGAGTCTCGTAGGTATCTTTTACGCCAATTTTACGCTCACAAAAGACACACACCTCGCTGAACGTTGCGCAGGATACGGCGCAATGCATCTTGGATCTTGCCGCCACAAGCGATGCCCTTCTGACGTCTTTTCAGGCGAGACGCGAACTCGAACGCCTCAAGTCCTGTAATTCTTGTACCCCGGCCGTTTTCGAATACCTCGGCTTTGGAACCTCAAGCCTCAGGCCTCAGTGCGTGCTGACGAAGCCGTGGCCACATCGGACAAATGACACGCTCACGCTCTGGCAAAACCATCCTCCGAAATACTCCATCGCTGATATTGTGGGCGCCGGCGCTGACAGTGGACATACCATTCTCCAGCGTGGACGGTGGAAGGGAGGGTGACCGAGGAGTGGCGCGAGGTGAACTTGCAATCACTTGCGTGTGCTGGTTTCGTATCTAGAGATGAGCTGGATCATGGACGAATCGACTGGACTCTCGGTAGGAGGCTGGAGCCGAGCCGAGGGTGTGTTTACCCGGGTGGGCTTGCGCGATTTACTGTAATGGCTTCCTCCTATTCAAAGGAGGAGACTTTTCAGTAATGTACCATGATCTCGAGCCGCTGAGTGGATTTCTGCTGAGCTTAGAGGGGGGCTTGCGTGATTGTTGAGTTTTTTTCCCCTTTGGTATCCAAAGTAGAAGGTCCCTGCATTCAAGCAGTCGGAGCAGCTGAGGTGGACTGAAATTAAAGACGTCTTCAAGCCGCACACCCTACGCACAGATCACAAGGTATTATTCAGAGCAGCCGAGGCTAAACTCACAGGTACCAGAGCATTATGACCCCCGATGTCAGCCCTGGATGACGGTGCATCCGATATGGGTTGGACTAGATTTATGGGGTGGTGGGTTGTGAAGCCGTGTTTCATCGAAGTAGTACTACAATTCCAAGGAATCACAATACCATTCCGATGACAAAGTCCATTGCATGTCTCCAATTAGCCTGTTGGATGACCAAGCTGCGGTTGATTCGGGTTGTAGTGAGAGGTCGACATATGGGATATGTTGAAGAACAAGTCCAGCGCATCGGTGTAATATAACGCGACAAAGGAAAGGAGATTGTTCAATTTTGACTCATGCAACGTCTTATACGCGGGGGCATTGTGGGTTTTAATCGGAGTCGTGGCCAGTCGATGTGAATAGGTTCGGGCATGAAATTGTCCCTTGAAGACTTGTGCCATTTCCAACAAGTAGAGGCCCGTATCAAGTTGTATAGCAAGATTAATCTGATTTCCATGCTGTAGCCGAGAGCAATTTACATCCCATCTGGTCAAGCTGCCATCAGAAATGCTGGTTTCCGCGGTGGCGCGAAGCAGCCGGAGGTCCTCGTCGTCAGCTCGGGATTCATTGTGCCAGGCGATAGAGTTCGTCGACGGGTCCGAGAGTTTGGTATATCTGCTTCTTGGTGTCTGCGGCGGCTTTGGATCCAGGCGGAGAGGACGAGATGGAATGTCGCTCCCAGAGGCCGAGGTGACGGTCACTTCGTCTGCGCCTTATTACCCCTGTAAACCCAATCCTCCTACCCGCAGCTTGAGCAGGTCCGCCCTAATTCTTATCACATCCTCCAACCATATCGTATCGCACTTCCCCTCCCCGCCAACACTGCCCTATTAGTCTTCACTCCGCCTTCCTCATTCCCTACGCTTGTCTCCCGTGGAGCTCGCACGGCCTGCTGCGTTTCCTCCCCCAAATCCCGCCCGCGCACCAGGATCATCGCTAAAAGCGAACCAAAGTATGTTCCCACACTGCGCTCTCGTACACCCGCATGGCAGAGCCGCGTACCGACGCGCACTCCGCGCCACGCGATGGCGACACCGTGCTCGACCTGCGTATAGGGGTTGATCTCGAGGAACATCCATTCGCCAGTGTGCGAATTTACGAAGTATGCGAAATTGCCCACGCCGCTATGTCTCAGATCTCACGGCATACACCATCGTCGTCGAGGCGAGTAGGAGTTGAACTAGACTCCGGGTGACGGTGGAGGGTGCCATCTGCACATATTCATTGTCTGTTAGATTCAAGTCGACAGCGTACACGAGAGGACGAGAACGCCCACCTCAACGAGCTTCCGGAATCGCCGCTGCACGCTGCACGCTCGATCCCATACTTGAGTCACGCCTCCCATACCGTCGCCGGCGATCTGGGCCTCGACGTGCTGTCATTCCGGCGCAGACAGCACTTCCTCTGAAGAAAACTGGCCGGACTGGGTCTCGCCCATGCATCTGAAACGACCCCAATCAGCATATGTACGATGCGATACCGAAAGAATCCAACGAACTGTTTGAACGCTTCAACCCCTTCCTGCGCGCTGACCACCCGCATACCACGTCCACCACCTCCGTCCACCGCCTTTGTCGTCGCCGGATATCTGATTCCACTCAACAAACGCATGGGTATTCGCCGCAGATAGGAGAGTATCTTGTCCCCCGCGAAGCGCAGAGTTTCCGGGGCGGGGCCAATGGACGTGTCATTTGGTCGTCCGGGTGTGGGGAGGAGAGTGTTGAGGCGAGCGCGAAGCGTAGCTTGGGTGAATCTGCGACGGGAAGCGGATTATACATCAGCGTCGTGCGTATGTGTATTCAATAATGACGGGCGTATCACGTACGTCTTTGCGACGTCAACCATGCGCTCGGGACTCACGAACTAAGATGGGTCGTCTAACTTGACAGCTTCGTTTGCGAGCGTAGCATTGCTGGTGCCTTGAGGGGTATAGACTGCCCCTGCACTCCATCCGAGCTCCTGTGCAGTCCGGAGGATACGAATCGCGACTGGTCAGATCCTGTCAGCATGTGCAGTAATGCTGGGTGTGCTTCACTCACTCTCGCCGCGGTCAGCAAGGAGGACTTTGGACAGGTATCGGGGCGGTCTTTCAGAGTATGACTCAAGGCTTCAGGTATCTAGTCGACTGCAGCCCCCGAGGTCTGTCGATGAGAGTATCGAATACCCCGCTAGACATGGGTAGGTGCTGGTCTGATATGACAGCTGGTGGTATTTATGGAACAGCAGCGGTGAATCCCAAGAAATGTCGGGTTACTATCATCGGCGTGGAGGAAGTCGACAATCATGTCTGAAAGCTTGAGTGCAAAGACAGGGGGACGATCTCTCATTCTCCCGGATATGGCCTGGTGATGACATGGGACTCGGGTTAGGCTGCCAGTGTGATGTTTGCGGTTGGTTTGTGGAGAGAGCAAAGTCGAGCGGACAGACGCCGAACGATAATTGGGCTTGCTTATTACGCATCACATGTTTCCATCTCGCACCGTTGGCTGTACGCATGTCATCTCTTTACTCTGCGCTTTCTAGCTTACAGCGACGGCTTATCACAACAGCTCTGTCTGTAATCTGCGGCGAAATTCTTAGGATGCGGTGACATGTCTCGAGTGACGCGTCAACCTCGCAGGCCCATGGACGCGCCATTGACGCATGCACGTCCCGCTCGTAAACTGAAACTTATTCATCGGCGGCTCCTCCGAGGCCTCCGTCCACCCGCGTAACACGAGCGCGCCTTCGACGAACGTGTTCACTTCGCTGATCGCCCTTCGGATCCACCGCGTGTCGTTCCCACACGCGCAGAACCTCCGCCGGCTCGTGGTGAGCTTCCCCGCGCTCGAGCGGCTCGCGCTGAGCGATATCACGGTCGTCCCGTGTCTGCGCAACGCGTACCAGCCATCCCAAAGCGAAGCCGCAGGGATGACGGTGCTGAAAGGTCTGCGCAGCCTCACCCTCGGCATGGGCGCCGTGCACGCAACCTCCAACTCGAGCTCCAAAGGGTCGCAAGCGGAAGAACTGCTCGAATGGCTCGCAGGCACAAACGACTGCGCGAAGCTCGCCACACTCGACGTCCGTGGCCTCACCCGCGCGTCCTTTCCCGCCATCGCGCACTTCCTTCCGGCCCTCCCTGTGCTCAAGCACCTGCGCCTGGCGTTTTTGGAGGATATCGGCGCTGATGGTGCGTCGTGTCTCCTTCCCAATCCTAATCCCACACGTGAAACCCGACGCTAACATGACTCTTTTGCCTTTTGCAGATCTGGAGGCGTCGCCGGTACATCTGCACGTGCCCCTGTGCACGCTGCACATAACCGGTCCCTCGCATCGCCCATCCTCCTCCCCGTGCCCCCCCTCCTTTCATCACCCAGAGCAGCACAGACTGCAGCGCTGACCCTGACCCTGACCCTCCCTCGACCCCGCACACCTCCGCCGCATGCCCTGGGCCAAACTCACCCTCGTTCTCCCCTCGTCTGCGCATGCGCCGAAAGGACGCGTGTACGGCTGGCCCGAAAGCATCCTGTCCGAGATCACCGCCGTCCTCGCCCAGCCCCAATGCCTCGGCGCCCTTGAGAAGGGCGCCTGGAGCGCAGAAGCGTTCAGCCGGACATGCGCCTTGGAATCGGACTCGGACGCGCACGTGCACGTGCACGGATACCCGGTTATAGCTGGAGACGATTACGACGAATGCATATGATGCACATACATACATCGATACATACAAACGCACGAACACAACTCACGCACGGGCACCTCCACCTCACTTTCCCTTTCATTTTATTCTTCTGTGTCGGTTTTCGATTTATCAGCTGATCTATGTGTATCACCATCACCCCTTCCCCGCTACTGCTACTATCACATTGTATACTAGGACTACTTTCTACGCTCCTGGACTCAGAATTCCAACGCAGACAAAGACTCGTCTCGATTTCGGTTATCTCCATAATGGCGATGTTAATGAATGCAATGCAATGCAAAGGATGCACGCAGAAGCTCTCGCGATTTCGTGGACTCATATTGTTGCGCCGGTTAAGCAGCAATGATTCATCATTTGGCAGAGCGCCAGCGTACGATTTCAGGTTGCAATTCAATGTTCGTGGGTGGCTACAACTTATCGACAACTCACCTCTAAGTCTGGGCCCATACAGTATCGTGGAACTTATAAGTACCTGAGCATTTCAATTTCCACATTGGCGGTATGAGCACTGTGCCCAATCGCAGCTTATATCATAAATTTGCCTATCAGGTAAGAAAGAGTTGAAGAGGCGACTTCAGATTTTGCAATGGGCTCGCGTGGCGAGGATCGCTGTGCGGAGAGACACAGGATCGAGGTATTTTGTTGTAGTTTTTATTTATGCATATGTGCACCTCCTTGCTTCTTGAGGATGTTTAATTTTTATTCTCTGCGGTAATGTCATTATACTTCAGGTGCTATAGCTACAGGTTCTCCAATTGCAACATCGATATCGTGCCAATCGTACTTAGCTTTTTCGGCTTCTTTAGTACAAACACCTTCTACTTACAAGTCTGTTCAGTGTTCAACACGACACGGAGGTCGATGCTCACGATTGAGACTGGGCCGAGTCTCCCCACAGCAAATTAATCACATCCCCATCGACTCGGCACACACACAAGGCTAACACGTTGCTCATGTATTGTATAGACCGACAAAGCACCCTTTGCTTTAAGCCCTTCGATCATCTTGCTTTCACAGGTGGCCAGAATTTGGCCACATCATGTCCCAGTCACAGAGTTACCTTATAACAGGTGCCTTCGCTCTTGTTATCCACAAGAATGCCACTAATATTGCTTCTCCGTGCAATCAGTCCAGGGCATCGATGAATTGTCGTGGACGTCAACCGCTTATTCCAAATTGCGCAGGAAAACCAAGCTGAACCTGTACATTGAGGTCTATGTCGATCGGAAGCAAGTCGCGCGAACAAAAATTGCACAGAACAATGTCTGGGGAGAGACTCTTACCATGTACGTCTAATAGTTCGATGCAAAGAAGCACCTCACCTATCATTCACAGACCTCAAGCGAACGAATCTTCGGAGCTGTTGATCAAATTGAAGCACAAATCGTCTCTGCTTACGGATCCGTGCTTTGGCGTCGTCGAAGGAACGATCGGGCACCTATTGAGCTTGTGTGAAGGACGCGAAGGCAAGTGTGATCATTTTGGAGATAACATACACTAACATTCTTGCAGTCACACGGCTCAAGCTGACGCACGGCCTCAAGAAGTCGATGACCGACGCCCAAGGCGCCATTTCTGCTACCATCAAGGCATCGGACGATGGTCAAGCTCGCCAAAATTTGCTACGGGTGGTAGAAGAAGACATCGCACGCCGACATATCGACCATGGTGCTGCACTCGCCGTACCTGAGGCCTTCAAGAACGTGGCTGCAAATGTTTCCAACAATGAGGACCTTCTTCAAAGTCTAGGAATCGTCATCGAGAAGATTCAATGTATAGCTAAGATTACGCTCAACGCGGTGGATGCATTGGCCAAAGTAAGCCAGCCACTTCTCTCTCATAAACACGAGCTCACATCCATTTCACGTTTAGGTCCACCCATACGCAGACGTGGCTTGGAAGATATTGAGCTCAGTGCACAAGGTTGGCCGTGACTTTCCATTGTCTGACTATTGTCTGACGCTTTTATGCAGGCTTACGAACATCAAAAAGATACAGACGCTGCTGTGGTAGCACTTTTCAAGCAAATGGAAGCTTTATATTCGTTCGTTGGCGATCTGGATAGCCTTCCGGGAAAGATAAAGCAGCTGGAGCATGCCATTGTGCCAATTCTGGCACAGACAACCGAATGCGCATTATTTTTCCGCGAGTACACCGGTCGTGGCTTTGTCGGTAAGTTCATAAACGGGTTATGAGACTTATCACACTCACCTTTGCGATAGGCCGATTTCTAGACCAGGCCACGTCAAATCACAACCAAACGATAAAAAACCTATCTGCGACACTGACTCAACTCCACAATGACCTAAACTCGGGAGTGCAGCTTCATACAGCATTTATGTCCAGTTATACTCGAGACGGGGTTGATAAGCTGCGTGAGTTTGATTGTCCCTGTAATCTGTTGAACGTCCGAGAACTACAGCTAATATTCCCCATGTCAGTCAAATCTGATATTCTGAAGGTTCTCCACCCCGCAAGGATGAATGCCGCGGAAAGACCGATGTGCTTACCTGGCACCACGCAAGATCGCCAGAATGAGATCATTGACTGGCTCATGAATCCTTCGGACCGAAACCAAAACGTTTTGTGGCTACGCGGAGCTGCTGGCCTGGGCAAAAGCACCCTGGCGACCACCATCGCGGAGCATTTCAGAGGACTTCAGAGGCGAGGTGCCTTTCTGTTCTTCGACAGGAATTCGCCCATCGAGAGCTCCCCTTCACGGGTCATTTCCACGTTAGCACATCAGCTTGCAGAGCATGACGAAAGCGTCCGTTCAGCAGTATCTGCTGCCATAGAGCGAGATCCGCAACTTGCCACAACGCCCCTCATCACCCAGTTCAAGTTGCTACTTTGCGCCCCACTCTCTGCCGCCTCTATTCGTATTGCAGGGCCCATCATAATCGTCATTGACGCTTTGGATGAATGCGGTGATGCCAACTCCAGGCGGCTGCTGCTACGGCTATTATCGTCACCGGATTTCGCCACACTACCCTCCCAGTTCCGTTTCTTAATCACCAGCAGGTCAGAGCCTGACATCGAAGGGGCTCTTCACGCATGCAAACATGTCAAGGCGGTCGATTATTCCAAGGCCAGCGATAGAGACATGATGCTATACATCAAGCACGAAATTGAAGAAGTATGTCGGATCCGTCAAGACAGTGAGGAGCTCCCGGTGGGCTGGCCAGGAGAGAAGCAAATATCGAGACTGGTGCAGTTCGCCGACGGCTTCTTCATCTGGACAGCAACAGCCATGAAGCTCCTCAATGCTGTGGAAGAGCCAGTCGAATGGTTGGCCAATCTCATGCTAGAGGATGGCCGGGTCAGCCTCAACGATTTATACAAGAAGGCTCTGCTTTCCGTGAGGGAATGGAAAGCAGGCAAAATCACAGACATCTACCAGCGTATCCTTGGGCTCATCATCGTCAGTCAAGTCCCCCTCACGGACACAGCGATCGGAGATCTCTTAGGGCTTGACCAGGCCTCCAGAAAAACCTGCCGAACCGCCCTTCGGCGCCTTAGCTCCGTCATTCAGTGGAGCGAAGGGCAGTCGGCCCGAACACTGCACAAATCTTTCCCCGACTACCTTACCGACGAGAATGCTTGTTCTTCCGAGCCTTGGTTCATCAATGTGAAAGAACATCAACATGCACTTGCTGTTGCGTGCTTGCGGGTCATGAACGACGGTCTCCATTTCAATATGGGGCATCTGAAAACGTCTTACGTCCCGAATGCGGATATACCAGATTTGTCTGCGCGTGTTGCAGATGCCATACCTCGAAGTATGTCATATGCATGCCAATTCTGGGGTCAGCATCTGTGCGGAACGATTCCTGGGGAACCATCCATTCACGACTTGATTCTTCACTTTTTTGAGCTGAAGTTCCTGTACTGGCTGGAAGTCCTGAGCCTTTTGGGAGAAGTCTCATTGGCATCACGGACACTGGTGTCCGTGATCAAACAATGTCCTGTCGCGGTGAGCACCATGTTTCATATTGATAGTTAATGAGTCAGTACTGATTGCAGCTGGGCTCTCAGAAATCGAGCAGCAAAGTGTACGCCTTCGCCCAAGATGGTCTCAAATTTGTTGGGGCCTTCGCACCCGCAATGGCATGTAGCGCCCCCCACATCTATATTTCTTGCATACCGTTTGCGCCTCGAGCTTCTTTAATCAAGCAACAGTACATGGATGCCTTCCAAAATGTATTGACGATAGAGATTGGTATGGATGAGAACTGGCCAGCCCTTCAGCAGGTGATCAATGGGAGCACCAATAGAATCAGTTCAGTGGTGTTCTCACCAGACGGCCAGCGCATTGCGTCGGGCTCGTGGGACAAGACTATCCGAATCTGGGACGTAACAACGGGAACTCTCATTGCTGGTCCATTCGAAGGGCACACCAATTGGGTCAACTCGGTGGTGTTCTCACCAGACGGCCAGCACATTGTGTCGGGCTCGTGCGACAATACCATCCGAATCTGGGATGTAACGACGGGCACTCTCATTGCCGGCCCATTGAAAGGGCACACCGACTGGGTCAAGTCAGTGGTGTTTTCACCAGACGGCCAGTGTGTTGCGTCGAGCTCGGATGACAAGACCATCCGAATCTGGGACGCAATAACGGGCACTCTCATTGCCGGCCCTTTCAAAGGGCACACCGGTGACGTTAACTCAGTGGTGTTCTCACCAGACGGCCAGCGCATCGCGTCGGGCTCGGACGACAATACTATCCGAATTTGGGACGCAACCACGGGTGTCCTCATTGCCGGCCCATTTGAAGGGCACACCAGCGGGGTCAACTCAGTGGCATTCTCACCAGACGGACAGTACACTGTGTCGGGCTCGGATGACTCCACTATCCGAATCTGGGACGCAGCAACGGGCACTCTCATTGCCGGCCCATTCAAAGGGCACGCCGATGGCATTAACTCAGTAGTGTTCTCACCAGACGGCCACCACATTGCATCGGGCTCGGATGACAAGACCATCCGAATATGTGACGCAGATACGGGCATTCTCATTGCCGGGCCATTCAAAGGGCATACTGACTCTGTCTCCTCTGTGGTGTTTTCACTGGACGGCCAGCACATTGTGTCGGGCTCGGACGACAGCACTGTCCGAATCTGGGACGCAACACCGGGCACTCTCGCTGCCGGACCACTCAAGGGGCACACCAAAATGGTCTGGTCAGTGGTGTTCTCACCAGACGGCCAGCGCATTGCGTCGGGCTCGCGTGACAATACCATCCGAATCTGGAACGCAACAACGGGCGCTCTCATTGCCGGTCCATTCGAAGGGCACACTGACTGGGTCAACGCGGTGGTGTTCTCACCAGACGGCCAGCACATTGCATCGGGCTCGGCTGATCGGACCATCCGAATCTGGGACTCAACAACGGGTGCTCTCATTGCTGGGCCATTGGAAGGACACGCCGGCTCGGTCTGGTCGGTGGCACTCTCACCAGATGGCCAGCGCATTGCATCTGGCTCGAGTGACAAATCTATCCGAATCTGGGACGCAACAATGGGCACTCTCATTACCGGCCCATTAGAAGGGCACACTGATGACATTAATTCAATGGTGTTCTCACCAGACGGCCAGCACATTGTGTCCGGCTCGGACGACAACACCATCCGAATCTGGGATGCAACAACGGGTGCTTCCATTGTTGGGCCATTAAAGGGGCACACCCACCGGGTCTGGTCGGTGGCGCTGTCACCAGACGGCCAGCGCATTGCGTCTGGCTCACGTGACAATACCATCCGAATCTGGGACGCAACAATGGGCACTCTCATTGCCGGCCCATTAAAAGGGCACACTGGTGCTGTTAAGTCAGTGGTGTTCTCACCAGATGGCCGGCACATTGCATCGGGCTTGGGTGACAAGACCATCCGAATCTGGGACGCAGATACGGGCATTCTCGTTGTCGGGCCATTAAAAGAACACGGCGAGCCAGTTGAATCAGTGGCACTTTCGCCAGACGGAAAGCGTCTCGTCACGTCTTCGGGGCACAACATTCGCGTCCTTGATATCAGTGTCATTTGTGATTTAGGCAAGCACGGAACCACCAAGGCCAGCTCTCAAGAGTGTCACTCCGACGCGTATACTGGGTTCGGAAGTTATTCACACCTTGAGAACGGGTGGATGTTCAACTCTTCCAGTGATCCACTGTTCTATGTCCCACATGACCGCAGAGAAGGGCTGTGGTGGCCCCACAATACGGCTGTCATATCTCCAAAATCCACGCGGCTCGACCTCACGCGTTTTGTCCATGGAGAAAATTGGGTTCGCTGTCGCACTTGAACATATTACACAGTACCTTGATGTCATTGTCCTTTTACATAGACCCATAAAGCACACACAATTATTCAGTCAATCACCAATATCTCACTTGCCTTACATAAACATATCCCATTTTTTGCCATTCCTTGATAATTTATATATTGTCCTGTCATCATGCTTCTCATTCTATATGAAGAGCAAACATCTCGTCATGAACGCCAAACAATCGTGCGTTGTGCAAGCGGATGGGACAGGTCGAATTCCAGCTCAGGGCTTAGGGCAGCGATGCGCGACCGATGTCATCAGGCATTGGCTGAATTAGCGCCAGGTTCCTTCCTGCTCAACAAATACTGCAGGCTATCACATTCATCGCCAGGTTTCCATTCACAGCCCCCGCTCACGGTGACCTCGACCGATGGATACACGATGACGTATCGAACGCGACAGTGCCCAAGAGCCCGCGCAACTTGACCGTCGACATCAGCCTTACTTTCCGCGCTCCCTGCGATTGACCTGCGTCGTGTCCCTTTGCATTCACAATCACAATCCAACCCGCGAAAACGAATGAACGCTAATATGCACTGTAGATCTCTGCATGCGCCCCTGCGTAGGCTGCACCGTGTCCCTCGCATCGCCCATCATCCTCCTTTCCCGTCCGTCTTCGTCTCCGGGAATGGGAGCAGTACTAGTGCAAGCGTCAACACTGCCTCCCCTCACTCGGCTCCACGCACCTCCGCCGCCTGCCCTTGGCGAAACTCACCCCCGTCCTTGTTCTCTCCCGCGCTAAAAGCGCGCGTATGCAGATGGCTCGAAAGCATCCTCAGCAAGATCAGCACCGTTCAGGCCCAGCACGCTCTCTTGCGTTCTCCTGCACCTACGCGCTGGAATCGGACAGCAGTGACGGGCACGCTCACGGCTACCCGCACACACCACACACGCGACCAGCTCAACACTGGACCACGATCGCGGGGTACACCGCCGGCGCCTAGCCCTTTGGGGAGTATTAGCATGGGGTGCATCAGCACTATGAGCGTGAATATGGGCATGGCGGGGTTGGAGGCTGCGGTGTGTTCTCGTGGATGCTACTTGCGCCGGTGGTCCTTGTGGGGGCCGTGATACGCGGGGGGTGGAGGGCGGGACACCTTTTTGAAGATCAGGAAGCGACGCATATACAGCTGCAAGCGCTACGGACAGTGCACATAACCGACCCGTTCCTCGCCTCGCCCATCCTCCCCCTCCCCGTCCTTCTTCCCCTTCTCTCCCCCTCACTCGGATCTGGAATGGGAGTGGGAGCAGTACAAACGGCGGTGCTGACGCTGACGCTCCCTTCTCTCGGCCCTGGGCGAAGCTTGCCTATGCTGAAAGTGCGCGTATACGGCTGGCCCGAGAGCATCTTAAGGGACATCAGCGGCGTCCTGTCCCAACCTCAATACCTCGGCTCCTCCCTCCCCAAAGGCGCACGGAGTGCGGAGGTTTCTCCCGCACGTACGCCTTGGAATCCAACTCGGGCACAGCCTGGCTACCCCGGCACCCAACGAAACAGCAGGAAGGGACGCGCACGCGCAGCATCGATATCCCTTGCGCTGCACCGCCTCCCCGCCACCGCGCCGGGCGCGCCGGACTCGTCCACGATCGCGGGGGCGCGTCCCTTTCCAATGCCGTCTACAACTCCAAACCTGGGTTCTGTAACTTCGGGGCCATGGGAATGGAGGGGATGGGCAATATGGGTGCGAATATGGGAATAGGCAGTGGTTGCGAACATGGGGGCGCGGTGCGCGGTGCCCGCCGGTCGTGCTCGCGGGGGCGTGATGTACGCGGGCGGGCAGGGGGCATGTTGATGGCGACGACGCGGACTCGGAGTGAAGAAGAATCTCTGTCGCCGCAATTCGGCACCCCATCCGCCTGACCCGGCCGCTTGGACACGCTCGACAGCACATCACACCCCGGTCACAACTTGATACTTAGGACGAATCATGAACATACGAACGAACATGCGAACGCACGCACGGACACCTCCCCCACCGCGCCTCTCATTCCGCGTTTCCGCGTTTATTTTATTTTTCGTTATCGGTTCTCGGTTTTCGGCTTATTTCTCTATATCACCATCAGGTACTGTCACATTGAATTTGTATACTAGAACTACTTTCTGCTCCTGGACTCAGACCCATACTCATTCAAGTTCAGTTATCTCTAAAATGGCGATGTTACTGAATGCAATGCAAAGGATGCACGCACAAACTCTCGCGATTTCATACTGTTGCACCGGTTAAGTAGTCGCTGCAAGGATTTAGCAGAGCGTACGACTTGTTCGTGAGTGGCTACACGCCCTCCAGTCTCCAATATAATACCGTAGAACTTGAGTACCTGAGCAGTTCAACTTCCAGATCAGTGGTACATATACTGTGCCAAAACGCAGTTCATAAGTGATCAAAAATTAAATTTGCCCATAGGACAAATAAGAGTTGATCAAGTATGAGTCAATTTCAGATTTTGCAATTGGGCTCGTGCAGCGAGGTCCGGGGAGACAGACAGGATCGATGGATTGTCGATGGATTTTATTAATATTGTGGCCTTTAACTGTACACACACACTTCCTTGCATCTTGATATTATTTTTCTCAGCGATAATGTCGTTAGCCGGTGTACATACTCCAAGTGGTATTGGCTCTCCAGGCTGTTCAGGCTTCTCCAACATCATATCGTGATCTTAGCTTTATCGGCTTCTTTAGTTCAACTTGAACCCTCTCATCGCGATACCGTCACAATCTCCGACGGTGATCTCAAGCTTTATTTATCAACCACTCAGAAAAAGACCAGCCCAATGCTATGACATACTTCATGAGTGCTTATGTGTAGAGATTGAACACCTGCATAGGATTCTAGTACGAGTGTCGTAGGTATCCCTTACGCTAATTTTACGCTCACAAAAAACACATACCTCGCTGAACGTTGCGCAGGATACGGCGCAATGCATCTTTGGTCTTGCGCCGCCACAAGCGATGCCCTTCCGACGTCTTTTCAGGTGAGACGCGAACTCGAACGCCTCAAGTCCTATCATTCTTGTACCCGGCCGTTTTTCGAACACCTCGGCTTTGGAACCTCAGGGCTCAGTGCGCGCTGACGAGGCCACCGTCGCATCGGACAAATAAAACGCTCACGCTCTGGCGAAACAATCCTCCGTAATACTCCATCGCTGATATCGTGGGCGCCGACCTTGACAGTGGATATACCATTCTCCAGCGTGCACGGTGGAAGGGAGGATGACCGCGGAGTGGCGCGAGGTGAAGTTGCAATCAATTGCGTTTGCTGGTCTCGCATCAAGAGATGAGCTGGATCATGGACGAATAGACTTGACTCTCAGTAGGAGGCTGGTGCCGAGCTGAAGGTGTGTATTAACTTCAGTGGGCACGATTTACTGTAATGATTTCTTCCTATTGAAAGGAGGAGAGTTTTTAGTAATGTAGCAGGAGCTTGAGCTGTTGAGTGGATCTCTGCTGAGTTTAGAGGGGGGCCTGCGCGATTGTTGAGTGTTTTCCTTTGGTATCCAAAGTAGAAGGTCCTTGTATTCAAACAGCCGGAGCAACTGAGGTGGATCGGAATCAAAGACGTCCTTAAGTCGCACACCCTACGCACAGGTCAGAAGGCATTAATCAGAGCGGCCAAGGCTTAAACCACAGATACCAGAGCATTGTGATCCTCGGTGTGAGTCCTGGATGACGGTGCATCTGATGTGATTGTGAACTCGTGTTTCATCGAAATAGTACTGCGAATCCAAGGAATCACAATACTATTTCGATGTCAATTTCCGTTGCATATATCTCCAATTAGTACTAGACTACCGGATAGGCCAAGCTGTGGTTGATTCGGGTTGCAGTGGGAGTTTGACATATGGGATATGTTGCTGGACAAGTCGAGCGCATCGGTGGAGAATACAAAAGAAAAGAAAATAGTTCAATTTTGACTTATGTGACGTATTATACGCGAGGGCATTGTGGATTTTAATCGGAGGCGTAGGCAGTGGATGTGAATAGGTTTGGGCATGAAACTGTCCCTCGAAGACTTCAACCACTCCCGACACGTAGAGGCTCATATCAAATTATATAGCAAGATTAATCTGATTTCCATGCTGTAGCCGAGAGCAAATTTCCATTCCATCTGGTCAAGTTGCCACCAGAAATGCCGGTTTCCGCGGTGGCGCGAAGCAGCCGGAGGTCCTCGTCGTCAGCTCGGGATTCATTGTGCCAGGCGACAGAGGAAGTCGACGGGTCCGAGAATTTGGTGTATCTGCTGCTTCGTGTCTGCGGCGGCTTTGTATCCAGGCGGAGAGAGGACGAGGTGGAATGTCGCTCCCAGAGGTCGAGGTGACGGTCCTTGCTGCCTTGGTAAACCCAATCCTCCCATGCGCGGCTTTAGCAGCTCCGTTCCAATCCTTACCGCATCCCTCAGCGCACGCTCCAACCACATCATATCGCACTCCCCCTCTTCCCCATGTGCGTGCGCCACCACCCTCGTCACCACTGCCCTATTCGTCTTCACTCCGCCCTCCTCATTCCCAACGCTTGTTTCACGCAGGGCGAGCACGGCCTGCTGCGTCGCCCAAATTCCGCCCGTGCATCAGAATCTTCGCCAGAAGCGAACCAAAGTCTGTTCCCACATTGCACTCTCGTACCCCGCACGGCAGAGCCATGTATCGACGTGCACTCCACGCCCTGCGGGCCACGCGATGGAAACACCATGGACCTGTATATGGGGGGTTGATCTCGAGGCGCACCCAATCACCACTGCGCGAGTTTACGAGGCATGCGAAAGCGCCCACGCCTTGATATCGCTAGGCACGCGCCATCGTCATCGCGGCGGCGAGTGGGAGTTGAACTAGATTCTGGGTGGTGGCGGCGGTCCCGTCTGCACATATTCGTTGCATGTTAGATTCAAGTTGACAGCATAAACGAGAGGAAGAGAACGCCCTCCTCAACGAGCTTCTGGAATCGCCACTGCACACTGCGCTCTCGCTCCCATAATTGGGCCACGTCTCCGGTACCGTCGCCGGCGATCTGGACCTTGACGTGATTTCATTCCGGCCTAGCGCCTTCTCTGAAGGAAACTGGCCTAGCTGAGTCCCGCCCATGCATCTGAAACGATCCCAATCAGCACATGTACAATGCAATACCGAAATAATCTAACGAGCCGTTTGAACGCCTCCTCGACCCTTCCTGCGTGCTGACCACCCGTGTACCACATCCACCAGCTCCGTCCAGCGTCTTTATCACTGCCAGATATCTGATTCCACTCACCAAACACATGAATATCCGCTGCCGATTTGGTGAGCATATTGTTCCTCGCAATGCGCAGAGTTTCCGGGGCGAGGCCAATAAATGTGACATTTAATCGTTCGGGTATGGGGAGAAGCGAGTTGAGGCGAGCGCGAAGCTTAGCCTGGGTGAATCTGCAATGGGAAGGGAATTACACATCAGCGCTGTGCGTATGTACATTCATTATTGACGGCTGTATCACGTACCTCTTTGCGATATCAACAATGCGCTCGGGACTCGCGAACCAAGATGGGTCGTCTAGCTTGGTGGCCTCGTCCGCGACTGTAGCATTGCTGGTGCCCTGAGCGGTATAGACTGCCACTGCGCTCCATCCAAGCTCCTGGGCAGTCCGGCAGATGTGAATCGCGACTGGTCACATCCTGTTAGTATGTGCAGTGATGCTGGATGTACTCCACTCAATCTCGCCGCGGTCAGCAAGGAGGACTTTGGACAGGTATCGGGGCGGTGTATGATTCAAGGAGAGCTTCAGGTATGCAGTCGACTGCAGTCACCGAGGCCTGTCGATGAGAGTATCGAATACCCTGCCAGGCATAGGTAGGCGCTGGTCTGACATGACAGCTGGTCGTATTTATGGAACAGCAGCGGTGCATTACAAGAAACGTCGGGTTACTGACATCTGCATGGATAACGTCGATAATCATGTCTGAAAGCTCCGGTACAGAGATAGGAGGGCGGCCTCTCTCCTTTTCCTGGATATGGCCTGGTGATGACATGGGACTCGCTTTAGCCAGCCAGTGTGATGTTTTTAGTTAGTTTGCGGAAACGACCACTGAACAAGTAGGGACAAATCGCTCGTCAATGCGTGGCTTGCATCTGTTTATATCCCGGGCCTGCTCTCGGCCAATTCGACGTGTTCCTCCTTGAAACTCGTCCGTTACACTCCGCGGCGGCGATGCTTCAAACAGGTCTCATCCAAAGCGCCCACAGTGAGCTGGTGACGGACGCATGCTGCGATTTATATGGAGTTTGCTTGGGGACGTGCAGTGGATAATCGATGTTTGTTCTTGGAGATATTGGAAAGGCAAGAGCAAAAGTGACCATAGACGCGAGACAATAATTGATGTGTTTGCTTACGTATCACATGTTTCCATCTCGCACCGTTGGCTGTACGCATGTCATCTCTTTACTTTGCGCTTTCTAGCTTACAGCGACGGCTTATCACAACATCTCTGTCATTAATCCATGCGGGTCATCATCGCGCCCTCGACTTGTATGAGTCTCGGAGGCTGGGATTCTTACTAGGGTGCGGTGACATGTCTAGGGATATATACTTTGGGCTACGGGACGGTGTGGCCTTTCTTCGCGGCGAGAAACACAGCTGGGCAGAGCAGTCCCGTGTTGATATTGGCATGAGCTGCTTGGAGGTCGCGTCATCGCACCTTCAAGCTCGCGTCGGGCCACCGATCCGCAAGACAACGACCCCCCGCATCGGCCCACAACCCCCAACGCCATGGCCTCCCTCCCCGCAGAGCTCAAGTCTCTCATCGCCGCCAACCTCACAGTCCCCGTCCTGTGCTGCCCTGCCAACGACCTTGCTGCCCTCTACCTCGCCTCCGTCGCCTGCGCAGCCGCAGCGCGCCCCCCATCTCCTCGCCGTCATCCTTCTCTCCGCGTGCACCACCCCAGCCTTCCTCCCGCTCCTCCACCCGCCGTCGCACAATGGCAGGCTGGTCACCAGCACCATCCCGGCGCACACCGCCCACCTCCCGTTCGATGACACCGCGGCCGCGAACATGCTCCTCCCGCGCTGCGCCCTGCTCGCCCACTGCGCTCCATGGAGCTGCGCAATCTCGAGTGGGCCGCCCTCAGCCTGGACGCGACCGCGCCGCTGACGACCACGTTCACGGCGCTGACCGCCCTCGGGATCCACCGCGCTCCGTTCCCGCACGCACAGACCCTCCGCCGGCTCGTGTCGAGCTTCCCCGCGCTTGAGCGGCTCGCACTGAGCGACATCACGGTCGTCCCGTGTCTGTGCAACGCATACCAGCCGTCCGAACGCGCAGCTGCAACGACAGTGCCAAAGGGCCTGCGCAGCCTCACCCTCGATATGGGCGACACGACGACCGGCAAACGCTCGCAAGCGGAGGAACTGCTCGAATGGCTTGCAAATGGCGACGGATGCGCGAAGCTGGCCACGCTCGACGTGCGCGGCATCAAACGCGTGTCCTTCCCCGCCCAGTACTGCTGCACCAGGTAATTAGCAATTGGGCTTGCGCGGCGAGGATCATCGTGGAAACTGTGAGCTTGCACATACGCACCTTCCTGCATCTTTATACTGTTCTACTCAGCGATACTGTCGCTGGAGGGTGTACTTCAAGTGCTAAGGACAGGTTCCCCAACATCATCTCGTGATCCTGTTAGCGCTGGCGGCTTGTTTAGCACAAACCCCTTCCACATAGAAGTCTGTTAAGTTCAACGACTCGCATGTCAACCGCGATGGAGACTAGGCTGAAGATCCTCACAGCAAATTAATCACATCCTTCATCACTCGGCACACGCACGAGGCTGACACGTTGCTCGTATATGGCATGGACTGACAAGGCCCTTTCTTTACGCCCTTGAATCCTCTTGCTTTCCTGGCGCTGCTTTCGTGGGTGACTGGTCGCCAGAATTTAGCCAAATCATGTCCGAGGCACGGAGCTTCCTTATAACATGTGCGACTTTCGCTCTTGGTGCCCACAAGGATGTACTAATTCCTATTCATTCGATCAGTCCAGGGCATCGAGGACTTGTCTTGGACGTCAACCCTGTATTCCAAATTTCGCAAAAGGTTCAAGCCGAAACTATACATCGAAATCTATGTGGATCAAACGAAAATTACGCCAACAAGAATAGCTCAGAACAATGTCTGGGGAGAGACTCTTACCATGTACGTTTAAGAGCTCGATACGGGAAAGCACTTTACTGATTTGTTTCAAAGACCTGAAGGGCAGGAATCCTCGAAGCTGCTGATCAGATTGAGGCACAAATCGTTTTTACCTACAGATCTATGCTTTGGCATATTCGAGGGAACAATCGGACACTTGCTAAGCCTGTGTGAAGGACCCGAAGGCAAGTGGGATAATCGTTTTGGAAGTAACACATGCTAACATCCTTGCAGTGGCACCGCTCAAGCTGACGCACGGCCTCAAGAAGTCAATGTACGATGCCCAAGGCGTCATTTCTGCTGGCATCAAGGTGTTGGACAATGATCAAGCTCGCCAAAATATGCTACATGTGGCAGGCAAAGACGTCGCATGTATCGACCAAGATGCGACACCTGCTGTACCTGAGGCTTTGAGCAATGTGGCCGAAACTGTTGCCAACAATGGGGATCTTCTCCAAAGTCTGGGAACCGTCCTCGAGAAGGTGCACAGTATTGCTCAGGTTACGATCAACGCGGTGGATGTATTGGCCAAGGTAAGCGAGCCGCTCTTCTCATAAACGCACGCTCACATTGATGTCACGCTTAGGTCCATCCATACGCCGACACGGCTTGGAAAATCCTGAGCGCGGTGCACAAGGTTTGCGCTTACTTTCCATTCCTTAGCCATTCTCTGACACTCTTATGCAGGCGTACGAACATCAAAAAGATACAGACGTTGCCGTGGTAGCGCTTTTCAAGCAAATGGAAGCTCTGTCTCGTTCGTTGACGATCTGGAAAGCCTTCCGGGAAAGATAAAGCAGCTGGAGTATGCCGTTGTGCCCATTCTGGCGCAGACGACGGAATGCGCACTATTTTTGCGCGAGTACACTGGTCGTGGCTTTGTCGGTAAGTTCATAAACACGTAATGTGATTTCTCATACTCACATTTGCGATAGCTCGATTTCTACACCAGGCCACATCGAACCACAGCCAAACGATAGAAAAACTATCTGCCACGCTGACTGAACTGAAGAATGATTTAAACTCGGGAGTGCACCTCCATACGGCATTTATGTCCAGTTATATTCGCGATGGGGTTGATAAGCTGGGTGAGTTTGATTGTCTTTCCAATCTGTTGAACGTTGGAGAACAACAGCTAACCTTCGCCATGTCAGTCAAATCCGATATTCTGAAGGTTCTCGAACCCGCAAGGATGAATGCCGCGGAAAGACCGATGTGCTTACCTGGTACCATGCAAGATCGCCAGAATGAGATCATTGACTGGCTCATGAACCCTTCGGACCAAAACCAGAACGTTATGTGGCTACGCGGAGCTGCTGGCTTGGGCAAAAGCACCCTGGCCACCACTATCGCAGAACATTTTAGAGGACTTCAGAGGCGGGGCGCCTTTCTTTTCTTCGACAGGAACTCCCCCGTCGAGAGCTCTCCTTCACGAATCATTTGCACGTTAGCGTACCAGCTTGCGGAGCATGACGAAGGCGTCCGTTCCGCAGTATCCGCTGCCATAAAGCGAGATCCTAGCCACAGCGCCCCTCATCACCCAGTTCAAGTTGCTACTTTTCGATACACTCTCTGCCGCCTCTACTCGTATTGCAAGGCTCATCATAATCGTCATTGACTGCTGCTGCTGCTATTATCGTCACCGGATTTCGCCACACTACCCTCCCAGTTCCGTTTCTTAATCACCAGCAGGTCAGAGCCTGACATCGAAGGGGCCTGGATAGGAACCGTATCCATATCCCCACAAGGTCGGAAGACTTGTATCTTAGACTAGCATACGAAAAAAAATTGAATCAGGAAAAACGGCGTGCTGATCGTCGAGAAATTGTGAATCTACCCGTTCCAGTTCCTTTTTGTGGTAGCAGTACACAGCAAGTCATGGCGTACACATTGCATGAAAAGCGCTCATTGGCAGGATTTCAATAGGATCATCACTGCTTCAGTACTTCAGTCGGCGGTCCGGTGACTTATTGTAAGGAACGCGCGCGAACCCCTGAGCACATCGTCAGGGGTCTCGCCGATTGAGCGTGATCCATGCGGATCTCGCGTACTGCTTAATCTATATCATTCTCTCATCTTCCACCTCATTAGATATTCCCACACGCATACTAGGAATATTCCGTATCATATATTAGTAGACAGAAAAGACTAGGTAGAGCAGCGAACTAGCGAGAGTTCATACCTTTAAACTCAGTGTGATCTCTACGCTCAACTCGCTATCAATCAACAATCGTGTGTATGTTTATCGAACACCACATATTTTAAAGAAACAACTACTTGACTTAATAGATTCGGACCCATCCAAAAATCTAGTGTGTAATCCGGTGGTTAGGCCAACCTTCCAAAATTACCGCTAGACAAACCATGGGACCTCTCCAAATGCGAAGCGGTCGGACGATCAACTGATCCGCACCAACACCTTCAAGTCCTCTCAGTGAGGCAGCCGACGTTCCTCTAGGAGAGGGCGCAGTGGACATCTCGGATGCGCAGCTTGATGTGTGTTCACGCGCTAGTAGGGGGTTTGACCCTGAACGCGAAGCCCCACGACGTGGGGCTCCTTCCGCTGGAAGGCCGGCTTCGGCTGGATCAGGATCTGAAAGGACATCAGAAGGGATAGACCCTAACAACATCGTTACGTACCCGAACGAGTTCGAGTAAGTTGGAGAGATTTCGCCATCCAGCGCCTATTCTAAAAAGGCGATTTTTTTACAACGTTGCCGGTTGCACTTTCGCTGTCGTGCTAGTGAAAGCTTCTGGTGTTTGAGCTGTAATTGGAAGCTCAGAAGTATGTAACGTCCAAAGATTTATTGAGTGTGAGCGGCGGGTCACTATGGGGGAGGGAGAGGGTCTTATGTGGAGGCTTTCAAATCCTGAGTCCCAGCTTCAGGTATTGGGATTGAAATGTAATTTTTATTGTGAAAAAGCGTACAGTAAAAGTATAGATACATTTATATAATAATAATTGTAGGTGATTAAGGTGGAGAGGGAAAGTTCAGAAGGATATTATGAGGGGATAGATGGAGGGATGCATGAATGGGGGGAGGAGGTAGGGGTGAGGAGGCGAAGGGGGCGAGAGAGCAGAGCGCGGGAGCATCTACCGTACGGGGTCCTGCTCGTTGTCCTTCATTTTCCTTACGCGACACATCCCCCCTGCCCTCCCCCTGCCCTGCTCGTCGTATCCACCGTCGCCATTTGTGACGTGTCAGTGCACATGTCGTTCTGACTGTTCGCTGGCAACACATTGTGCCCGCTGCAGCTCGCTGGCGTATATCAACGTGCAGGCATGTTGCTGATATTGGTGGGTGGCTGAGCTGGTATTGGCTAGGGGTGCATCAAAGGGGGCGGCGAGAACACAGTCATAGAGGGCAGTGGGGGGATGATGGAGAAGGAGATGCATGAGGAGACTGAGAACTCGTAAAGACCGTCGTAAGAGGTCGTGAGCGTGTGGTAAAGGAAGCACGGCCTAGTACGACAGCAAAAGTGGGACCGACGTCGTCGTGAGAAATCGCCTTTTTTGGATAGGGGCTGGATGGCGAAATCTCAAAGACTGTTCGAGTACCCCGGCAGGAACTCTGGAACAGTTGTATTACGTACGACTTACCTTAATGGAATTCCTGATGCCGAACAGTCCCCCTCTGAGTCAGAATCAGTAAAGATTAAACAAGAAGAAGTATCGTACGACTGGGCAGGGTCCCAGGACGATGACCCTCTACCCGACATAAGTGAACTGTCAAATCGCTTTGGCGGCGTAGCCACAGGGTTGTGCTTGGCCAGAGTTGCAAATAACATGTGCTTGGCCAGAGTTGCAAATAACATGCTCAAGGAATGCATGGCTAAAATTACGAAGTTACATGAGTATGGCAACAACAGTGACTCCACATCAGACTCAGAGAGTTCCGAGAGCTCTGCATCAACGCGATCAAATCACAGCTCCTCCGGCAAGTATAAACGACCGGCCTGACCCAAGATCAGTATCTTCGGCATGAGGTCTGGTGAAGCCGAAGGAAGCAACTCAGGTCGCATCCCTTTCCACGACAAAGGCAAATGGCCTGTGCGTGACCCAGGACCTAGCAAAAATAAAGCTTGGGTCTCAGAAGAACTTGAGGAGAGCGACAAAGCCCGAGACGCCCAGCTGCGAGCTGACCGTGAGTATGCACATAAACTACAGGCTCAGAATGACCGTGAATACGATGCTGAGTCACAGCACCTTGACAATTTAATGGCCATCGGACAGGCCCGAGATGCCCTCTGTAAGCAGAGATCGACGGACCACATGCGGGGCACCGATGATAGATATCAAGTGTGGGAAAGACCTAGTGACACTGATCATGATCGCGTTAAACGCAAGTCAGACCGCACGGGGAAAACTGGCAGAGACAGGTCTAGGGACCGGAGTTTCCGTAAGCAGGAGCGCTATCGACAAAAGGTTGAACGCGCTAACCTCAGGAAGACAGGAAAAGCTGAGCACCGGGTACCAATTACCGCCCGTGTTCACTCTACTCCAAGGTGGGAACCCATCTCAGTCAGACCCCCAGTACATGAGTGTATGCCAATTGGAAGCTCCATACACAGAGCTATTCATGGCCGAGAAAGCGGGCGCGGCGGTCACGGGAGACGTGCACCTATGAGTAGGCGCCCAATTAATGATGAATCACTGAGCTCCAGCTTGTCGGGCAGCAGCAGTTCGGATGAGGACTCTGATCCAGACCCTAATCTGTTTAACCTTGGGGTTGAGTCGGGCGATTCCAGGGATGCCTTGACAGAAAAGAACCGCAAGCGGCGGGCGTGGCAAAAGCGCAAGAACCTGATAGAAAAGCTGAAATATCAGCAGGCGTTCCTGAAGGTAGCACCACCCACCGTGTACAAGGGTGAAGTGCAGGCTTCTGTCTTTCATAAGTGGGTGCGTGAAATTCAGGAGTGGACGGAGACGGGTCTACTAGACACCTATCAATGTCTGCAAGCCTGTGGGAAGTTCTCGAGTGACAGAGTGTACCGGTACTATGAGCAGGAAGTATGCAATCGGGGCCACCACCCTGAATTGGAGCAATACTTCATTGGACTATATGAATACATATTCCCCGCCACGTTCCGCAGCGCTCAGCTCGATAAGTTCGACCTGTGTGATCAGCACACATTATCAGTCCGAGATTACCTGCGTAGGCTACAAGATTTGGCGGATACCATTGGCGGTATCACAGATGATGATATTGTCCGTGTGTTCTTCAGGCGAGCAATTCCATCATTAAGAGCAGCACTGGCTAGCGATGGTTACCAAGTCGATTCCACTTCACTCGTCGAGTTAGAAATTAAAGCCCTAGCTATCGAGGAAGGGATGGAAATTGCTCGTGAAGCCGAAAGGAAGCCGAGGGAGGCGCCAAAGCCCTACTCTGGAAATCCGAGGAGTAATGACAATAGGCGACCGGACAGAGAGTCTGGACCGGCACCGTCAACCTACAATAAAGACAAGAGTCGTCCTCAGCGTGGGAACGCGGGGATCTCGGGGAGCACCAGACCTGTGCCCACCGGGAAGAGTGGTGGCGGCAGCTACCAAAAACCGGCCTACACACCAAGACCGGACTTTAAAGCAGACCAAGACCGTAAGAAGCGTCTAAGGGATGAGGGAAAGTGTTTCCTGTGTGAATCAGTGACTCACCTGGCGAGGGATTGCCCTCAATCCACCCAGAAGAAACCACCACCAGGACTGAACACGATGAGCTTTGGGATGATGACCCCTACTGAGGTCAGATTAGCGGCACTAGATGAAGGGTCCCGATCTGGATTATTTGCGATATCAATCGCGAATGAGCGGGAGGACCTGTGGGACGTCGCACTAGCAACCATTCACCAGGCGACACCACTCCCAAGGGATCAACTGGGTGTCACCACAGATGATGCCTTCACGGAAGACCGGTTCAGATTCATCGAGTATGGAGGGCCCGACTCATACCTTCTAAAAGATAATCACGATGGACAGGACCACCCTGTCTGCCGCGCGCAACTGATAGACCCTGAATTCGATTTAATCAGCTACCTGATATCAGAGAAAGATAACTTTTACCTGGATATGGCGGACAGCCCTTGGGGCCGAAAGATATTGAGTGCCGACCCCGAATGCGAACCAAAGCAGGAGACCTTAGAGATTGAGGAATTCGGGACCTGGGTAGATGAGATCCTCGGTCAAGCGGCCGAGGATTGGCACCTGAAAGGACATCCAGAGGGCGCAGATGATGTGCGCACGATCAAAGTGGTGGACGGAGTCGCAACCAACTACAGCGACGAGTTCATGCCCGAACTAATGTCCTGCTCGGACTCATCAGACTCTGACTCGGAATCAGACTGGGACTTGGAGGATGAGTCAGATGCACCATCCCTCGAATCCATAGTGGAGGAGGACGTACCTTGGGCTCTAGATGTCCTCGAGGAGGTCAATTACCACCTCCAGTGCAACGCGGCGGGTCCTTCGAACCAGCATCGGAAAAGTAAGCGAGACCCCCCTGCGGAACCAGAGGTCACGCACTTCCTGGAGCGGACGGCGATGCGACTGAAGGGATTCGATCGCATCTGCCCTCGGCCAATAGAGGTGGTAGTGCGCGTTGATGGCCACAACTGTCGCGCACTCTTAGACTCGGGATCACTGTCAGACTTCATGTCGACTATGATCTGTGATCAGCTCCGCGTTCGTAAGGAAGAATTAAAAGAATTCATACCTCTGCAATTGGCCTGCTCTGGCTCGAGCAGTAAGATTCATGCGCGCGCCATGGCAAAGCTAGAATACCAAGATATTAGTGAAGATCGCGTGTTCGATGTCTGCAACCTCGAATCATATGATCTAATACTAGGGACCCCATTCATGTTCCAACACATGATATTGCTGGGATTGAACCCCACATAAGTGATCATAAACTCGGTGGACAGTGTACCTATTCGGGGAGTGCAAACGGTCAGATTGGAAGCCAACGCGGCAGGAATCAACTCCGAGATCAACCTGGATTTAATCCGGGCAGAACTGTACCAGTATGTGATTCTGATATGCAAGGAAGCAGCTGACACCCCGTTGCCACCATTTCGAGGCAAGGGACTCTACCATGAGATCAACCTCGTAGATCCCAACCTGCGCTACGTGGGAAGGCACACGAGGTGTCCAGAAGGACTACGACCTGCATGGAATCAGAAGAGGTCAGATTACGTGAAATGTAAACAATGGGTTGTACGCTCGGGCACCAACACAGTCCCGATGTTCATAATGCAGAAAGCTACCAAAGACGGATCTGTGCGCATCCGTGCAGTCTGCGACACGTGGGAGCGAAATAAAAATACAATTAAATTGTATGCACCACTGCCGGACATTGAACGCATCCTGCGGTCGATAGTAGCGCACAAGTTCTGGAGCCTACTCGATGGAAAAGATGCATACGAGCAGATTCAGATCTTGAAAGAACATGTAGACCAATCTATGTTTAACTCACCTGATGGGACTATGGTCAGCAACGTGATGCAGATCGGAGATTGCAACGCTTTGGCAACGTACCAGAACCTGATGAATCACATTTTTAGTGATTATATTGGGCACTTTATGGATGTTTACCTTGATGATATTGTTATCTACTCGGATACAGCTGAAGAGCATGTTAAGCACTGCAAAATGGTCATTGACAGGCTGAGGGAGAATAACTTCTACCTGGCAGAGCGCAAACTTCAATTCTTCAAAGAGGAATTAAATGTCCTAGGACATGTTATCGATAAGCAAGGAATTAGGATGGACCCGGATAAGGTCGATAAAGTGGTCAGCTGGAAAGTACCCACCAACAAGACTTTGATGGCATCCTTCATCGGTGCCGTAGGTTATCTAGCACCGGGCTGCAAAGACATCCGCATCCCGATGCTGGTCCTGTCAAAGATCACCGCCCTAACGCACATATGGCGATGGGGCCCGACCGAAGCACGCGCCTTCCAGCAAGTCAAAGACTCCGTGGACAAATGGCGTGACCTCCGACACACCGCAATTGATTACTCCAAGGGCGTGCCCACCATTAATTTGGTGTGTGATGCATGTATGACGGGCGGTGTCACGCTGTGAAATGGTTTCACACCCAAAATTGGACAGAGAACATGATCTGCATTTTACCGCAATTAAGCCCTCCGCTACTTTAACTTGGAATTTGCATGTAGAATTGTGAGAAACGAATTGTTTGCTAAGAAATTTTGGCATACTGGAAAGATCCATGATACTGTTAAGATCATGTACAAAGAAAATTTAAGGGCACACGGTACAAACTCAGGTGTATATGATGGAATTTAGTAAATCACGACAAAATCTCAAGGCCTGGACTCGGATTCTTCACCAAAGACCACAAAAGCAGCCAAGATTAATAACCTCGTAGAATCCCCCTATTTTTCTTAACACCACCCCCAGACAAGCCAGAAATATGGTTCCAACACTTAACAAGGGACAACATCCAACCACCGGAACTGACAAGCATTCTCCGCCGTAGACTAACCTTGACAACACCTATCACCGCCGATAACAAAAGAAGCATATCTAAATATGAAACACCGGCATGGTGCCCCAAGCTAACCATAATTGGAAATAGTTGCCCAAGCCCCCAGCCGACGGGATGATTAGAACCCTGAAATGCTCCACGCTGTCAAATAAAAGACTCTATAATTAGTCATCTGAAATTCACATCTCTAATAATCAAGGCCTCGCTAGCAGGACACCCGAGAAAGAACAATAAATTCCCTGCTAAAATACAAGAGGACGACAAGATGACAGAATGACAGCAACAAAATACGACAAGACAAAGACAATGAGTATTGAAGGTGTCCATTCCCAGAATCATTCTAACGACACAATTCCGCCTTCGTGAACAAGCCAGTCCCGTCCCACTAAGTCCTCAATACTATCTGTATAGTGCATTGATGAACCCGACTCTGATGACTCCGACCAGCCCACTTCCGACCTATACCCCACCAAGTCATCATCCTCAGAATCAGAATCAATGCAGCGGCCTGCAGCTGAATTTAGGAAATCATCATCCCCTGGGAGTCCCTGAACAGTAATGTTGTAAACAGACACTTCCTCCACCTCTTCAAAGACGACCACCTGAATGGGAAAGCAGGATATATCCTTGAGCAGGGAACGGCACCAATGGCGCATGGGATGCGTCCAGGATAATTGAGTGATAGGAAGATTGAGAGAATGTGGAACAGCAAGACACAGAGGTTGGGCGCCTGATTCAATGTCCTGGAAGATGACAAAAGAGGTTTGAAAGAGGGTGTAGTCACGCTCATGGGAAAGCAGATTGCCCAGCTGCACGCAAATGCCGACTGGTGAAAGGAGGAGAATGCAAGAAGACTGAACATCTCCACTGCATACAACAAACAACAAAGTATCCACCCATCGAGGCCATCCAGGGTTGACACGGAATGCCCCGCCAAGAGTAACCCGGCCAGCGGATTGTGGAAGGACAAGAGAAGGGCGATCAAGGAGAGTGGGACAAAGACTGTAACAGTCAGAAGATTGAAGGTCCTCAGGGTCAAACCCAGAGCTTGGCAACAGCGACCTAACAAGAGCCCACTATAATCAGAAGAGCCCACTCATGATACAGAAATTCACAATGCACGAGCACAGCAAGTCGGGAGTGTCTTGTTCCATCAAATATTCCCGGCCCGATCCATCATCACCCTCTAAGACGTTGCTAAATCAGGACTATCAGCACCCAACTCGCGGGTTACACAAATACTTGATACTCACAATCTTTGACGGATTGATGAAGCTGAGCGGAATGACAGGATGTGCTGGCAGATGAAAGAAAGCATTAAGAAAAACGTAAACAACAACTGCGTTTACACCCGAAGCATTTCTACACTAAATCATCAGCAAGGCCCGATACTAGCTTCCATTATGTTTCTCACGCCACCAGACAATCAAATTCTACCGAAGAGTTTCACTACCACTTGACCACTATCCAGCTCATTTCTTCAAAAAAAACATCAAGGTTACCAGACATTTTAGCAAGAAGCCATTACCCTACAGTTCCCTTTGCTAAAAGTCCATATCCAGACTACTTGGGATGAATTTAAGCCACAGAAAAGCAAGAAGGTTAAAGATTAAAGTCTGAGACTTCTACTCAATATTGAAGTACCAATTTACCCCAATATGAACATGTGATTACCTGGAGGTCATCAGTTCAATCCTGGCTCAACAACTACATTTTTAAGACATTTAAGAATAACAGCTGACAGGTGTCACCACCCACATGGCAAATTTATGAAAAATACCAAAAGTCACAATGTCAAACCCTGCACATGACCCACAGAAAAATATGCCACACAAGTCACATGAATTAGGGTACTTCCGATCAGTAAGCATGACAAACAGGGTACTGAGGATCAATCAGCATTAAAAAACTAAGGTACTTTGATCAGTCAGCACATTAGTAGGGTGTTTTGGAAAAGTCAGCATCAGTCATGGAATATTCTAGGAACTCCACCATCAGTCAGCAGTAAATCTGGGCCCTATTTTATTAAAATTGGATCAGTCAGCCAAAGATATCTGGGGTGTGTAGGATTGGTCAGCACAACATTTGGGGACCTTTTGCTCAGTCAGCCTCAGTTAGCAGTAGGAATTGGGGTCCGTTGTTTCAGTCAGCAAGAATTTTGGGGTATGTAATGTTTGTAATACAGATAGATATTAGTGATTGGGTTAGCAACCAATCAGAGACCCTGGGAAATAGTCCCAAAAGGGACATCAGAATTAGTATATAAGGACTAGCTAGATTTTGCTTTCAGCATGTTGATATTGAGTCTTTAGTTCCCCCTCACTTACAACCCACTGTAGGTACCCCTAAGTACCTAACTCTCTACACAGCTACTATACAAGTGTCAATTATTATTTTGACTACTTGTCTTGAAATAAGAACAATACATTAAGCAAACCACAACTGTGTGATCAGTTGTATCTTTTGATAAGTGACTAAAAGTCGCTATTCGACAATACCTCATTGCGTCAGAGAACGTTAGGATCCGTGCCAGCACAGCATTCTGAGCAGCTTGAGTCTAAGAAACAGACTAAGTGTGTGTGTCAAATCGAGCCTGACAGGAGCGTTAAAGAACCCAAGCGGATTGTGATTAGGACATTAGCCTTTGCAAAAACATACCGATTTCAATATTTGTATTTCACAACAATTCCGACCATCAGAGTTATAGTCACAGACAGACTTGGCTTTGTATCCATAACAGTAACCATCAGCATCAGACTCTTCCCGTTTAAAGTAGCCATTGGCATTACTTGCAGCTACTAATCCTACAGCCCTATAACCTTCTTCGAAATCGACGTTTAGGTCACTAAATAATCGACTTTTCCGGAAGAACTCAAACTAGGGACAGCCTGTCAATATTTGTTTGGACCGGCAACTCTAGGGATAAGTATAGAACACTTTTCCGTCATCACAGCGGCAGCGGAGTTGTATCGCAAGGCGATGACTTCCAGACTGCCAACGTTATTGCATTCTGGAGCGGGAAATTTAATCCCGCCCAGCAGAATTACCCTGTCCACGAACAAGAACTGTTAGCTATCGTGGAGTCACTTAAGCGTTTTGGACACCTATTGCAGGGCGCGAAATTCAGGATAATCACCGATCATAAGGGGCTTGAGTGGATCATGACACAACCAAAGTTATCGCCCCGGCAGGCACGTTGGCTCAAATTCCTGAACGGATTCGATCACAATATTGTACATGTCCCGGGCGAGACCAATCAGCTCGCGGACTTGCTGCCGCGGATCTACAGTGACGAACCCAAGGGCATCGTACGCGCGGCCACAGAGTATGTATCGGTCGAGGAAGAGAACTCACCGTCCGTCCTGATCCTCAACATGGTATCTTCCCCGGTCTACACCAGGGAAGTCCATCTGAATGTGCTGCTCACTCATGGCGCTGATAGGGCCCAGAAGATTGCTGCAGGAGTAGCGGTTCCCCCAATTAAATTGAGGAAAGTGCTAGAGGGCGAGGAGGTCACAACAAGTATTAAGCCTAAAGCGAAGCGCACAAAAGCGAAAGCGAAGGCGAAGAGCAAAAGCAAAGCAGAGGCAACCAAACATCAGACAGATACTGAACTGGTGCAAGACCAGTCCAAATTGCCTGATATGGAACAACTCCCACATCCGGACGATGTCAGACCGGAAACGGCAACTGTCATGGATACTGAGGTTCGAGAAACTGGCATACCTGCTCCAAGCTCGAATACAAGCGCAGACACCGCTGGTCATAATGCGCACACAGTCAACGCGGAGCCATACGAGGACATCACAGACGAATGGCCCGAGCATAGCGTAGACCTCGTGGATGTCATCAACGCAAGTGACCCTAACGTCAACGTAAAAATGAGTCTCTTGGGAAGATACACAAGGACCCGTTCTTCAAACTCATTATAGACGTACCTACGAGTTACAAAAACTTCGAGTACCGTGGCGGACTAGTTTATGTAAAAGACAAAGAGTGGCGTGCACTATGCATACCGGACGTTATGATTGGAAATTGGAAGGCCAGGGAGATCATAATCTCCCAGGCGCATTCAATTTTGGCTCATCTAGGACCAAGGAAGACCATTATTTACCTAAGGGAAAACATATGGTGGAAAGGACTCAACGCAGATGTGGAGGCATTCTGCGAGTCCTGCATCACCTGCAAGACCTCGAAGGCATCCAATCATATACCATATGGAAAATTGCACCCCCTTGAGGTACCAAATCGGCCCTGGGAGACCATTGGTCTGGACTTCGTAGGGCCACTGCCGCTCTTGACGAACCTTAATGGCACGTTTGACATGATCTTAATGGTTATATATCATTTAACTTCAATGGTACATCTAATCCCGTCAAAGCAAACTTACAGCGCCAAGGACATTGCAGAATTAATGTTTGATTGTATCTACAAACATCACGGCATGCCAAGTCACATGGTTAGCAACCGTGACTCTTTATTTACAAGCATATTTTGGAAGCGGCTGCATGTACTTACGGGGACGGAATTGTGTATGTCGTCATCCTTCCACCCTCAGAGTGATGGCGCGACAGAAAGAGCCAACCAAACAATGACCCAGATGCTGCGCCAGTGCGTGGCGCCAGACCAACGGGATTGGGTTGGCAAATTGCCACCCACCGAGTTCGCAATGAACTCGGCGAGCTCGGCCACCACTGGATACGCCCTGTTTGTGCTGAATAATGGCCGAATGCCAACATCAATGGTTTGGCATTCGGACTCTGAATTTCCGGGAGTACGGATCTTCGCACAACGAATCAAGGATGCGATCTTGCGGGCGCATGATGCAATCATAACCGCGAGAGTTAAGCAAACACTTACGTCGAACAGAAAGCGGGCAGACTCACCGTTCGCAACCGGTGATCTGGTATACCTGTTCACGGCTAATATCAACCTCCTGAAGGGATGCGCGCGTAAATTAGTGCCTAAGTTCATAGGCCCAACCCTATCACCAGTGATTACGGGAATGAGAGTTTTAAACTCGAATTGCCTCGTGAATTGGCAGTGCGCGGTCTGCACAACAAGTTTCACTCCAGTCTCTTGCGTCTGCATATCGCCAATGACGATCACTGATTCCCCGGAAGGCAGCTCCCGCAGATTGTGAACCTCGGAAATATTGAGGAGTGGGCAGTCTCACATATCGACACCTGGAAAGGGAAAGGATCTGATGCTCAGTTTTCACTAATCTGGAAATCTGGTGATCGTGCCTGGATGCCACATCATGAGGTTAAACACCTTACCATATTTGGACAGTTCCTTGAGGTGCAGGGCATCACAACTGTAAAAAAGTCACCTAATCGAGGAGAGACTGTGGCATTCCTGGGATCCATGCGGTACACGCACTCGCGGGCCGTGGCCAAAGATCTCAACAACTTAGCAGCGGCAAAGATGAAGCATCGCGAAGACACTCTGAAAATAATCGCAGCTGAACGTGCTACGAGGAAAATACTTAAAGCCGAAGAAGAGAAATTTGGGCGAGCTCACCAAAGACCCCCCACTTCTCGATCTACCCTCGACCGTTCACGTACTATGCTCGACCTCCAGATCACCCCAGCCATGGGGATCGCGCATGAACACATCAAGGGTGGCACTTGGAACAGTGTTATGGATGTACTACCACCGGGTTACGTCGAGACCGCTATCCTTTGGCAGCACAACACCGACAAGTCCATGCGGCTCATGTTGCCACCGGAGATCCTGAAATTCCTCGTGAAAGTCAACGATGTCGAGGGAATGGTCTTCTGGTTGGAGGAAGTCGTCACCGCTTCCGTTCACCACAAGTACGCACCTCGCGAGACAAAGAACCTGCCCGGACGCGGCCCGCAGAAGCGCAAGCTGGAGAACCCTTTCTGGGCGAAGAGGTTGGCTGATGAGGCCAGGCAAGCCAATAAGATTGACGCGGACAGTACGTTGGTTAGGCGCCGTCGTGATCGATCTGGACCTAACATTATTTCATCAGCCCTGACGGCACTGGCCGCGGCCAGGGAAAAGATGCTTTCGGTCGACATCGACAATGATCAACTAGACGACAGGAGGCGTCAGCGCGCAGCAGACCGTGCAGCAGAAGAAGCTAGCAAGAATGTGCGGTCCAAGAAACCCAAAGGCTCTGAATACCGAGCACTGGATAACTGCCCGGGGAAATCCTCGGCGGATACGGGGATGAACACCACGGGTATAACTGTATTGTACCCCATTGTTGTCATCATTCTGACGTTCCTATTCTATATAGCTTGAGAATCCCCTCACTGGAACTCTAGAGGGTGAATGTAAGGAACATGCGCAAACCCCTGAGCACATCATCAGGGGTCTCGCCGATTGAGCATGATCCATGCGGATCTTGCATACTGCTTAATCTATATCATTCTCTCATCTTCCACCTCATTAGATATTCCCACACGCATACTAGGAATATTCTGTATCATATATAAGTAGACAGCAAAGACTAGGTAGAGCAGTGAACTATCTCCAATACCAAGCGAGAGTTCATACCTTTAAACTCAGTGTGATCTCTATGCTCAACTCGCTATCAATCAACAATCGTGTGTACGTTTATCGAACACCACACTTATCCAAAGCTCTGCCTCGCAGTGCATATCTACAGTTAAGATCGTCCCCTGATCTCTGATGCTCCAGGATCTACCGGTAACGTGCCATATCAACCCGCCTGAAAAGACCGAAGCTATGAAGGGTTTACAGCAGACTCCTTCCCATTCGCTAGGGAAAAATCAAACTGATTATTGCGGACTTGTGCAAGTGCTGCATCTTGTATATCACCTTCTTGCTTTATCCCGAGTCCCCCATGTGTATTCTAATTAATTCCGCAACCTTATATGCCTTTGATTTTTCCCTAGCGACTGGCAAAAGTCGGTGTGGCGGTTTGCGTTTGTTTGGCTGTGGCGCTCGAATGCTGCACATCTCGCTGCAAAGTCAAACGCGCTACGATGTCGCGCTCCTCTTGATTTCAGTTCTCGTGCTCCATCAAATCACGATTGCTGTGATTACTCCGGACATGCAGTATCTTCAGGAATGTACTCCAAATTTGCACAGGTATAGTATTGAGAGAATGCATCAAAAATAGCCACTAATCCCGTACTTAATGTACGACAACACAAGTCAGTATGTCAATGATGCAGACTTCCCCGCCCATGTTGGTGCAATTATAATAATGTTGTTACCCGCCAGGATTTCTCGAATGACATGTATCTGCCAGAGACACGACTTGTACCCGAAGATCTTTTCGACCTCTGCTCAGACCTTCTCGTCATGATCTGGCAAGGTATGATTCATTCCGGCCATGTTGATATCAACCTGAAAGACATTTGGCGAGCTGAGGCCCCCTGTAATAAGAGAAATTGTGTGTATGAACGAATGGGACACGGTCGCGCGGCTACTTTAAAATTACACTTGTAAATGACGCGCATAAATGAGTGATACCGTTGCCGCAACCAAACAAACGCAAACCGCCACACCGACTTTTGCCAGTCGCTTGGGGAAAATGAAAGACGCATAAGGTTGCGGATACAATTAAATACACGTGGGTTCGGGATATAGCGAGAGGGGCGATAACTGAGATGTAGCACTTGCACAAGTTCGCGATAATTTGTTTCATTTTCCCCAAGCAAATGGGAAGGAGTCTGGGTTTACAGCAAAGTGCCAGTTGTTAGAACTCTCGTGTTTTGGATCGATTTAACCCCACCTGCCCGGCGATTTCCGCAGAGCTTATGTGAGCCGCCATTGTGACAATGAGCTCTTTCTGAGCAGGATGTATATATCTTCGGTTACCAGCAGACATAACAGATTGAGAAAGATGTTTATTATTCAAGCGGGAACAAGATGACAGAGAGAGTACAGCAGGATTGTAAGACAAAGTGGTGGGAGCTGGGCTGTGCTTACAGGTGCTTACGTAGCCACTGAGCACATATCGGGCAGGTGAGGCCCCTGGCTTATCCTCACATATGTCCGATCCTTATTGCCTCCTTTGCACACGGATTGCCCTCCAAAATTTGGCATATGTCCGATCCATATGCGTACGCCAGCCGCCAAATTTTGGTCGATGTCCGATCTTGACGCCGTACACAAGACCACCTCGTGTTTATATGTCCGATCCATTCGCGCACGGATCCACGGCCAGCGGTCAGCCAGTTGTGGCGCAAGAGTGGTCCGACACGGCGGCCGGCGTGCATTCATCACCTTTCATCACATTTAAACTTCACTAGCTTATTTTACCCTTCTTTTCAGTGTGACTCTGTCTCGACTCTCATCTACCCCTCTAAGCACCATCAGCTCGCGTCGTTCACTTGCAATATTTGTCACACATAAATGCCGTTTTACTTATTACCAGTCACGAGCCCTGAGAAGTTTCGCAATTCTAGTCAATATATCTTTATCGGTGGTTATTCTACTCAACTGACCCTCCTGGGCATAGTGGTGGGGGTGGGAATGGTATAAAAGCAGTCGGTAGGAGCTACAGGGATGAGGTACACTCGCATTTCCACCTTGTCAGGAAACCACTGCCAGCGCAAGCCCCAAAGTGAGTATACTACTCTGAAGCGGTGGGATGATTTGTAGGCGGTTTGCTGATTTCGCGCACGGTTTTGGTACTTTTTGATGTCCGATCCGCAATGCACACGCAAGTACATATAATTCATGTCCGATCTAATTCGCGTACGAAAGTGCCGTTGAAACCTATGATCGATCCAATTTGCACACGGTTTCGCTCAATAATGCAGCGTACGGAAAGCCCCCAAATTGACCTTTTTCGGATCGGACATGCTGCAGACTAAGCCGGGGGCCTGGCAGGTGACCCAAATAACCCCAAAACGCGAGAGGTCTAACAACTGGCACTTTGCTGTAATCTGCTTTTCCCTTCCATATTCTGCGACATATGAGCATGGATTCATTACTCGTTAGGCGACTCAAGATGCATGGCAAATGGACTGCATCTAATTCTTCGCAGCCTGTGGCCTTATTAGTGAAAGGTTTAGCCGGGCACTATCCTATTGAGCAGCTCCTCTGATAGAATTGGTAGACATCAAGTGTGACAGCGTTCCCGCCCATGACAGCCGCGAAACTAGTCCAGAAAACTATTGCATCGAGGTCCGGGTTGGAGAAGAAACGCCCAAGATGGCAACCGCCTTTGCTGAAGGCCAGTTCGTAGAGTGGAAAGAATCGCTCTTGTTTGACCTGTGAGCAAGTTGTATACACTCGTTGGTATCCATACTCATCGCCCAATATTTTCCAGTGGTCCACGTGGGAACGTTGACCTAATTATCAACCTATATGTCGTCCGAAATGACGGAGAGCAGCTCGTGGGGTCCTTCCTAAGACGGATCGATCCGTCTACTATCAAAGAGAAAATTCAAGGCACGTTGACTTTGACTTCGTCGAAACAACGTTCGCTGACTCTGCTACCTGTGATTAGTTTCCCACATGTTTTTTGCAACCTTCAACACCTTGGCACCCTCACGCTTAGTCAGCACCACCATTCATTTCAGTGTGACGGTGTTATTCGAACATCCATCTCCCATAGAGAACAAACGACAATATCCCCGAGCATTGTTTCACACTCCAACTCGAACTGGTGGCCACCGTAGGAATATGTCCGGAAAAAGTAAAATGCACGTTGCCACAATGGTGCCTGCGGTACTTTCCCTAACCCAACCATTCACTCCGTCGAACGGCCAAGACTCTCCAACCACGCATATGTCCTCAGTAATCCCCGCTACACTATCTGGAATGCTCACCGCATCGAATGAGGACCCACAGAACTCCAGCACTTCTTCCAATCACGAGCGCAGGAGTTCTGCGGTCAATGGAGCATTATACAAGGCAGCTCTAACGGGTCGGGCACCAAACTCGCTCCTCAAATCATCTGAAGTAACTGTAGATTCAAACGGCGATGGGGACAGCAGTATCAGTATTTGGGATATTCTCTTGCCGAAAGTAAAGCTATTCGCAGACAAGATGGACAAGATCTCAGAGGTGCGACTATGCTTATTCGAACAACTTACCCTCGCTCTAAACCTATATCAGGTACACCTATACGCTAAGATGGCATGGCAAATCCTCAGTGTTGCGTATAATGTATGTGATTATTTTATCCCAACATACACGCAGATCTCCTCAAATTGCTCTATAGGTCTTCAATGCGCAGCAGGATCGAGATGACAAGATGGATAGTTTGTTGGTTACCATCGTCCACGTTTACAACATCGTGCACGGATATGATGTTCTTCAAAGCATTACAACACTCGCACCCATATTCGTGAAATTAATGAAACAGACCACAGAGTGTGCCCACTTCATCACATATGCTATGAAGAGAAGCTTCGGTACGTTCCATTCATGTGATTCTGCGTCGTTTTCTTAGTTCTGGTCGCAGCGGCCCGAGCAGTCTCGAATACACTATCGACCACCGACCTTAATATTGCGAAATACCAGGAAAGATTTCACCGTCTACTAGTAGCGTTGGAGAGACACGCAGTTCTTGGCACGGAGGCTGTGGCCCTCGAAACAGAGGTTCTGGTGCTGCGAATTTTGAATGAGAGCGAATTTTTTGGTCCGCTTTGTCCATTAGTAATGCATGCACAAGGCTAATTTCTGAAAATTTAGCTACCGAGGTTGCCCTGGGCGACATGCCTTATGCCGATGGGGCACGCTACAATGACAAAGGGGGTTGCACACCCGGCACCCATGAAGCTCTGCTGCAAGCTACCAGGGACTGGGTTAACGAAGACGTGACAAGCACTGTCTTGCTTGTGACTGGTGATCCGGGCATAGGGAAATCGGCCATAGCAAACGAGACCGCCAAATGGTTTGAGGACCTGGAAAGACTGGGTTCCTCGTTCTGCTTCGACCCCTCCTATCCAGATCGCAAGCCCAACAATCTATTCAGCACAATTGCTCGCGATTTGGCCGATTTTGATCAACAGTGGAAAGCTCGATTGTACCAGGCTGTGGCCAAGAAGGCGGTCCGCACCACATCCTCGGCGGTGGAGCAATTCGAAAGATTCATTCTCCAGCCTTCGCAAGAATTGGAGACAATTGGTCCCATTGTAGTTGTCATCGATGCACTGGATCAATCTGGAACTGCAGAGGCCCGTCGAGGGGTCATATCTGCGCTTTCCAACCAAGCTAAAAACCTGGCTGGTAATATTCGCATAATCATCACCGCTTGTCCGGAGCCCGATATCCAGGGCCTGAGTGCGCTGTCACACGTCAAGTTTATAGACATGAACGAGACAGACGCTGCACGGAAAACCGGGGCTGTCCTGGCTGAAGCTTCTCATCCCCCAAAGACGTCTCCGACGCGCCGTAGCAGAGTTGCAGTCGGCAGCGCGCTGGTGTCTCCGACACAGCGTCTTCCAATAGCCCCCTCACAAAGCCCCTACGACGATTATGCCGTCAGCAGGATTATGCGGCCACTCGGAGCACCGTCCAGTAGACAATATCTCCGAGCATTGATTCCCATTCCAAATCGAACTGGTAGGCACCGTAGGAATATGTCCGGCAAGAGTAAAACAAGGCACGTTGGGACAGCGGGCACTCAAAGCCCTCCTGAAGGCGGTAATCTTGAAGGTAAGCTGAGCATAATTACTTCTTAAATACTGTCATGCGAAACGCGCTGCCTATGCAGTCATTCCGTTCGCGAGTTCTTCGGTACGCCAGACTCTCGCACGCTTTGCGTCTTGGAACGAGCTGGGACTCATACCAAATGAACCGCCGTCACCTCAATCTTATTGGATTGACCTGCATCCCATTGAAGACGCCAAAGTAGACTCTCCTAAACAAGAAAATGGGCGCATACCGGAGGAACCTCCTGTGCCTTCATCATACTGGATCGATCTTGGTCCTATCGACGATTCGAAGACTCGGACTCTGGAAGTTTAGCCCCAGAAGTCATGCCAGACCCTTTGATTGATTTCCCTGCGCCTGAAGTCACGCCATCCCAGGCGGAGGTTACGCTACAATTGCATGAGTTGAACAAGTATTAGGGCACACAAAGTGCGAACACATACTGTACCATTACGACCTTAGGTTCGTCTTTTGTCCTGAGAGTCTTGAACTGAACCTATTTTATGTGACTGTCACGGAAAATTTCGCCCTCTGAACTTACTCTGGGACAAATTTTCGCTCGAGCCACCAAAAAGCCGTTTGGATTGCTATTTTGGGCCTAGTTTTGAACCTGTTCGAAGTTCGTCCAAGGTCGCAAACCAAATTGAACATGTGAACTTACGTGTGACCTAGGTCACAGGAAATCGGCGTGAACCTAAGGTCGTAATGGTACAGTATGTACATAATCCTCATTGATGGCGCCCATCGCGGCGTAGCAAAACCTCCGCAAACAGTGATATACATAGCAGTGAGCACAATCTATTGCTATAATCATGGTCGCGCACACAGGCAACTCGCTCGTATGATCGGGACAACCGTCAGCACGCCTCCTAATTGCATGCCCGACAGCTTAGCAGCTCTACAACTAGGGCAGCTGCTTCAATGACCAAATTATATTGCACTCATCAAGCACTCATGTTAATTATTTGCGGCGATTGTGCGCACTGTGATTTCCGGCGCCCTTTTTAAACCTGGTCTGTGTTTCAGATCATATAGCTAAGTCAACAACCTGGGAGTAGTTCCGTGTTGGCATCGACATGGCCCATGAACTGCGTGGAGAGGTCGCGCCATCGTTCTTTCAAGTCGCCTTGGGCCTCCGATCCGCAAGACAACAAGACTCCCCGCATCGACCCACCACCCGCAGAGCTCAAGTCCCTCATCGCCGCCCACCTCACAGCCCCCGCCCCGTGCTTCGCCGTCCATGGCCTCGCAGCTCTCTCGCTTCTGTCGCTTGGACTGCCGCGCGCAGCGCGTCCCCACCACGCCGTTATTCCTCTCTCCGCCCGGACCGCCCCGCCTTCCTCCTCCCCGTCCACATGACATCAACGGCAAGCAGATCATCATCATCAACATCCTAACGCCAGCATTCCACCTCGCATTTTGAAGACACCCATACCACGAACATGCCCCTCCCGCGCTGCGCAATCTCGAGTGGGCCGCGCTGTGCCCGGACGCGAGGGCGCCGCTGACGAGCGTGTTCCAGTCGCTCACCGCCCTCGGAATGCACCGCGCGACATTCCCGCACGCGCACACGCTCCGCCGGCTCGTGTCGAGCTTCCGCTCAAGTGGCTCGCGCTGAGCGATATCGCGGTCGTCCCATGTCTGTGCAACGCGTACCAGCCGTCCGAACGCACAGCCGCAGGGGTGACGGTGCCCAAGGGCCTGCGCAGCTTGACCCTCGACATGGGTGCCGCAAGCTCGAACTCAAAACAGTACCAAGCGGAAGAACTGCTCGAATGGCTCGCAGGCGGGGACGGATGAAGCTCGCCACACTCGACGTCCGCGGCCTCAACCGCGCGTCCTTCCCCGCGCTAGCTTCCTTCCTCTCTGCGCTCTCCGCGTTCGAACACCTGCGCCTGGCATTTTTGGAGGACATCGGTGCTGATGGTGCGTCGCGTCCCCTTTCCCCTTCCTAATATCACGCGAACGAACACTAACATGTCTCTTTCCGTTTTGCAGATCTGGAAGCGACACCCATACACCTGCAAGCGTCTTTAAAGACCCTGCACATAACCACCCCACCCCTCGCATCGCCCGTCCTTCTCCTCCCCTCGCTCCTCCTCCTCTCCGCGCCCAGAGCAGCACGAACCGTAGCGCTGACGCTGACCCTCCCCTCCCTCGGCCCCGCGCACCTCCGCCGCCTGCCCTGGGCCAAACTCACCCCCTCCTCCTCGCCCCCCTCATCTTCCACGCATGCACTGACAGTGCGCGTGTGTGGCCGGCCGGAAAGCATCCTGGACGAGATCAGCCCCGTCCTCGCCCAGCCCCAATGCCTCGGCACGCTCGTGCTTTTCACAGGCAGCGCGTTGTTCAGGGGTGTGGGCTTCGGAGCGTGAGTGTGGGTACAAATGTGAGTGTGAACGCGGAGACGGCGGGGATGGTGGGCGACGCGATGGGGAAGGCGCTCCCGTGGCTGCTGCTCGCGGGGGGCGTGATTTACGCGGGGGGCTAAGGGGGGGCATGGTGATAGCGACGACGACGAGCGAAGGCCCATCCCCTGCACCCCGTCCTACTCCTTGGACCGGCGCGACTCGCAGGACACCCCGGTTATAACTGGAGACAAATACGACGAATAATGCACATACGAACAAACACGCACACACGCACGCATGCACACCTCCCCCACCTCACTTCTCCTTTCATTTTATTTTCTTCATCGGGTTTCGGTTTTCGATTTCTTTCTGTGTATCACCATCAGCTGCTGTCACATTGTGTACCACTCTCTACTCTTGGACTCAGACTTCGTACTCCTTTCGATTTCGATTTCGATTATCTCTATAATGGCGATGTTGATGAATGTAATGCGAAGGATGCACGGACGCACGAGCTCTCCAGATCTCGGGACCCGGATATCTTGTCAACTTGTTGGAATTCGTAGGTGGCAACCCTCACCCTCAAGTCTCCTGGCCTATACGAGTGCCCGAGCAGTTCAAATTTCAGATTGATCGTAGACTGCCCCCAAACTCAGCTAATATCATAAATTCGTTTATAGGACAAGTAAGTAAGAGTTTAGCCGGAGTCGTTTTCGTTTTGCTTGTGCGGCGCTGCTGTGCGGAAACGACGGAGGATCGCTTAATTTTTTTTTAAATGTTGCGATCCTTAGCTGGGCATATGTATAGCTCCTTGCATCTTGAGAATGTTTAAAATTTACTCTGCGGTAATGACAGGCGCTACGTATACAGATTCTCCAATTTAAAGCAACATGATCAGGAATGATGATCCTAACTTATGTATACTCGTACTTTTCGGCTCCTTTAGTGCAAAGCTTCTACTTACAAGTCTGTTCAGTGTTCAGCGCGACTTGGAGGTCGACGCTCGCGATCGAGACTACGCCGAGTCTCCCCGCAGCAGATGAATCACATGCTCCTCGACTCGGCGAACACACGAAGCTAACACGTTGCTCATGTATTGTCACGACCGACAAGGCATCTCTTTCTTTCCGCCCTTCGATCATCTTGCTTTCCTGCCTTGGCAGGCGACGGGTCGCCAGAATTCGGCCAAATCATGTCCCAGCCCCAGAGTTACCTTAAAACATTTGCGAATTTCGCTCTTGGTGCTTACAAGAATGCTACTAATCCTTCTCCATGCAATCAGTCCAGGGCATCGATGGATTATCTTGGACGTCAACCGTGTATTCCAAAATTCGCGCAAAGGTCAATCCGAAATTATACATCGAGATCTATGTCGATCAGAAGAAAGTCGCGCGAACAAGCATCGCGCAAAACAACCTCAGGGGAGAGACTCTTACCATGTACGTCTAAGAGCCCGTTGCAAGGAAGCACTTTACCCATCATTCGCAGATCTCAAGCGAAGGAATCGTCGGAACTGTTGATCAAACAAATTGAAGCACAAATCGTTTCAACTTACAGATCGGTGCTTTGGCGTTGTTGAAGGAACGATCGGAAACCTGTCAAGCCTGTGTGAAGGACGCGAAGGCAAGCGTAATCGTTTTGGAGGTAACACATGCTAACATCCTTGCAGTCGCACCGCTCAAGTTGACGCAGGGTCTCAAGAAGTCGATGTACGACGCCCAAGGTGTCATTTCTGCTGGCATCAAGGCATCGGACGATGATCAAGCTCGCCAAAAGCTGTTACGTGTGGCACAAGAAGACCTCGCACGCCGACACATTGACCATGATGCTGCACCCGCTGTACTTGAGGCCTTGACCAATGTGGCTGCAAATGTTTCCAACAATGAGGATCTTCTTCAAAGTTTAGGAACCGTCATCGAGAAGATTCAATGTATAGCTAAGGTTACACTCGACGCGGTGGATGCATTAGCCAAGGTAAGCAAGCCGTTCATCTCATATACACAAGCTCATATTGGTTCCACGCTTAGGTCCATCCATACGCCGACGTGGCTTGGAAAATCTTGAGCTCGGTGTACAAGGTTGGCCGTTACTTTCCATCCCCCAGCTATTCTCTGACACTCTTGTGCAGGCTTACGAACATCAAAAAGATACAGACGGCGCTGTTGTAGCGCTTTTTAAACAAATGGAAGATTTGTACTCGTTCGTCGGTGAAGTGGAAAACCTGCCAGGAAAGATAAAGCAGCTAGAGCATACCATTGTGCGCATTTTGGAGCAGACGACAGAATGCAGGATATTCTTCCGCGAGTACACCGATCGTGGCTTTGTTGGTACGTGCATAAACGGCTTATGAAGCTTCTCATGCTCATATTTGTGATAGGTCGATTTCTAGGGCAGGCCGTGTTGAATCGCAGCCAAATGATATCAAACCTATCTACAACGCTGGCCCAACTCACCAACGATCTAAACTCGGGAGTTCAGTTACATACGGCATTCGTGTCGAGTCATACTCGCGACGGGGTTGATAGGCTGCTCGTGTCGCATCTAGAGAAGAGCTGAATCATGGATGAATCGACTTGGCTCTCAGTAGGAGGCTGGAGCCGAGCCGCATGTGTGCATTAACCCGAGTGGGCTTGCGCGATTTACTGTAATGGTCTCCTCCTATTCTACGGAGGAAACTTTTCAGTAATGCGGCATGACCTCGAGCCGCTGAATGAATTTCTGTTGAGCTCAGAGAGGGGCTTGCACGATTGTTGAGTTTTTTCCTTTCGTATCCAAAATGGAAGGTCCTTGCATTCAAGCAGCCGGAGCAGCTGAGGTGGACCGAAACCAAAGACGTCTTCAAGCCGCACACCCTACGCACAGGTTAGAAGGCACCATCCAGAGCGGCCGACGCTAAAATCACAGATACCAGAGCATTATGACCCTCGATGTGAGCCCTGGACGACGGTGCATCCGATGTGGGTTGGACTAGACTATGGGGTGGTAGGCTGTGAAGCCGTGTTTCATCGAAGTAGTACTGCGAATCCAAGGAATCACAATACTATTACGATGACAAAGTCCGTTGCATATGTCTGCAACTAGTAGGCTGTCGGATGGACCAAGCTGCGGTTGATTCCGGTTGCAGTGAGAGTTTGACATATGGGATATGTTGAAGGACAAGTCGAGCTCATCGGTGTAATATACCTAACGCGACAAAGGAAAGGAAATTAGTTGAATTTTGACGGATGCAACGTATTATACGCGAGGGCATTGTGGGTCTTAACCGGAGGCGTGGGCAGTCGATGTGATTAGGTTGGGCATGAAACTGTCCCTCGAAGACTTGTACCATTTCCGACACCTAGAGGCTTATATCAAGTTGTATAGCAATATTAATATGAGTTCCATGCCGTAGCCGAGAGCAAATTTACATCCCATCTTCGAGTTGCCACCAGAAATGCTAGTTTCCGCGGTAGCACGAAGCAGCCGGAGGTCCTCGTCGTCAGCTCGGGAACCATTGTGCCGGGCGACAGAATTAGACGACGGGTCCAAGAATTTGGCGTATCTGTTTCTTCGTGTCCGCGGCGGCTTTGGATCCTGGCGAAGAGAAGACCGGGTGGAATGTCGCTCCCAGAGGTCGAGCTGACGGTTACTTCCTCTGCGCCTTGCTGCCTTTGTAAACCCAATCCTTCCACCTGTAGCTTGAGCAGCTCCGTCCCAATCCTCATCACATCCCTCAGCTCGCGCTTCAACCACATCGTATCTCACTTCCCCTCTTCCCAATGCACGTGCGCCACCGCCCCCACCAAAACCGTCCTATCCGTATCCACTCCGCCTTCCTCATTCTTTACGCTTGTCTCCCACAGGGCTCGCACGGCCTGCTGCGTAGCCTCCCCCAAATCTCGCCTGCGCACCAGGATCCTCGCCAAAAGCGAATCATAGTCTGTTCCTATATTGTACTCTCGCACACCCGCACGGCGGAGCCGCGTATCGACGTGCACTCCGCGCCCTGCGGGCCCGCGACAAAAACATCATGCTCGACCTGCACATAGGGGTTGATCTCGAGGAACACCCATTCGCCAGTGTGCGAGTTTACGAGGTATGCGAAAGTGCCCACGCCTTGATATCGCATGACCTCCAGGCACGCGCTATCATCGTCGCGACGGTGAGTAGGAGATGAACTAGATTCCGGGTGGCGGTGGAGGGTGCCGTCTACACATATTCGTCGTCTGTTTAGTTGACAGCGTAAACGAGAGGAAGAGAACGCTCACCTCAACGAGCTTCTGGAACCGCCGCTGCGCGCTGCGCTCTCGTTCCCATACTTGGGCCACGCCTCCCGTACCTTCGCCGGCGATCTGGGCCTCAACGCGCTTTCACGCCGGGCCAGACATCGCCTTCTCTGAAGGAACATAGCCTAGCCGGGTCTCCCTCATGCATCTGAAACGATCCCAATTAGCCTATGTACGATGTGATACCGAAAGAATCCAACGAACCGTTTGAGCGGCTCCTCGACCCCTTCCTGCGCACTGACCACCCGTATACCACGTCCACCACCTCCGCCCAGCGCCCTTATCATCACCGGATACCTGATTTCACTCCACAAAATGTTTATTTGCTGCAGATTTGGAGAGCACCTCGTCCCCCGCGATGCGCAGAGTTTCCGGCCAGGGCCGAGGAATGTGACATTTGGTCGTCCGGTGCGGGGAGGAGAGAGTTGAGGCGCGCACGAAGCGTAACTGGGTGAATCTGCGATGGGCAGTGGAGTATAGATCAGCTTGTGCGTGTGTACATTCAATGATGACGGGCGTATCACGTACCTCTTTTTGACATTAGCAGTGCGCTCGGGACTCACGGACCAAGATGGGCCGTCCAGCTTGCCCTCCTCGTCCGCGAATGTGGCATTGCTGGTACCCTAAGCGGTATAGACTGCCCCTGTGCAGTCCGGAGGATGCGAATCGCGACTGGTCAGATCCTGTCAGTATGTGCAGTAATGTTAGGTGTGCTTCCCTCACTCGCCGCGGTCAGCGAGGACTTTGGACAGGTATCGAGGCGGTCTTTCAGAGCTGGAGTTTGATTCAAGGATTCAGGTGAGTCCAGTCGACTGCAGTCTCCGAGGCCTGTCGATGAGAGAGCATCAACCCGCCAGGCATAGGTAGGCGCTGGTCTGATATGACAGCTGGTCGCAAGCTGGTCGTATTCATGGAACGGCAGTGGCGGATCACAAGAATGCCGGGTTACTATGATCTGCGTGGAGAAAGTCGAGAATCATGTCTGAAAGCTCGGGTGCAAAGATAGGAGGGCGATATCTCCTTCTCCTGGATATGGCCTGGTGATGATATGGGACTCGCTTTAGCCTGTGACGTTTTTGGTTAGTTTGCGGAAAGACAATAACGAAGGCGCCCACTGACCGAGTAGGACCAAGTCGCTCATCCATGCGTAGCTCGCCCTTGTGTACATCCTGCGCTCGGCCCATTCGATGCGTTTCTCCCTGAATTCGTCCATGAGGCTGCGATGCTTCAAACGGATGTCATTCAAAGTGCCCAGAGCTGGTGACGAACGCATGCTGCGATTTGTATAGACTTTGCCTGGCGACGTGCAGCTTGGACCAAGGTGAATGATCGCGATGTTTGTGGGAAGGGCAAAAGCCAAAACGACCGCTGATAATTGACGCGCAATGGCTTGCTTGGATCACATGCTCTCATCTAGGCCATGATCACCTCTTTACTCTGCGCTTTCTTACAGTGACGGCTTATCGCAACGTTAACGCAGCTCTGTCATCAATCACTGCAGGTCATCGCGGTGAACTCGACTTGTATGAACTTCAGAGGCTGGCATTCTTAGGATGTGGTGACATGTCCAAGGATATACACTCGGTGTCGCCCTTCTTCGCGGCAAGAAACAGCAGCGACTAGGAGCTGTCTCGTGTTGGCATCGACATTAATATTGCACGAGAGGTCGCGTCGCCAGCGATCCGCAAGACAACAACAACAACCCGCATCGGGGCCCACAATCCCCAACGCCATGGCCTCCCTCCCCGCAGAGCTCAAGTCCCTCAACGCCGCACACCTCACTGCCCCCGCCCCCTGCTGCCCCGCCCTCTCCCTCGCCGCCCTCTCCCTCGCCTCCGTCGCCTGGGCCGCCGCCGCCCGCCCCCACCTCCTCGCCGTCATCCCTCTCTCCGCGCGCACGACCCCCGCCTTCCTCCCCCTCCTCCACCCGCCGTCGCACAATGGCAAGCAGATCATCAGCACCATCCTGGCGCACGCGCCCCGCCTGGCCTTCGAGGATACCCCCGCCGCGAACATGCTCCTCCCGCGCTGCGCCCCGCTCGCCCACCTGCGCTCCATGGAGCTGCGCAATCTCGAGTGGGCGGTGTTGAGCCCGGACGCGACCGCGCCACTGACGAGCGCGTTCACGGCGCTCACGGCCCTGGGGATCCACCGTGCGACGTTCCCGCACGCGCAGACGCTCCGCCGGCTCGTGTCGAGCTTCCCCGCGCTCGAGCGGCTCGCGTTGAGCGACATCTCGGTAGTGCCGTGCCTGTGCAACGCATACCAGCCGTCCGAACGCGCAGCTGCAATGGCAGTGCCAAAGGGCCTGCGCAGCCTCACCCTCGATATGGGCGACGCGACGAACGGCAAACGCTCGCAAGCGGAGGAACTGCTCGAATGGCTCGCAAATGGCGACGGATGCGCGAAGCTGGCCACGCTCGACGTGCGTGGCATCAAACGCGCGTCCTTCCCTGCGCTCGCTTCCTTCCTGTCTGCGCTCCCTGCGCTCGAACACCTGCGCCTGGCGTTTTTGGAGGATGTCGTTGCTGATGGTGCGTCGCGTCCCCTTATCACGCGAATGAACGCTAACACAACCCCTGCAGATCTGGAAGCCGCACCCATACACTTGCAAGCGTCTTTAAAGACCCTGCACATAACCGCCCCATCGCTCGCATCGCCCATCCTCCTCCTTCCCTCGCTCCCCCTCCTTCCATCGCCCAAATCTGGAATGGGAGCAGCCCTAACGCTGACCCTCCCCTCCCTCGGCCCCGTGCCCCTCCGCCGCCTCCCCTGGGCGAAGCTCATCGCCCTCCTCCCCCAATCGCCCTCTTTATCATCTCCTCTGCTGAAAGTACGCGTGTACGGCTGGCCCGAGAGCATCCTCTCCGAGATCAGCACCGTCCTGTCCCAGCCCCAATGCCTCGGCGCGCTCGAGAGGGGCGCTTGGAGCGCGGAGGCGTTCTCCCGCACCTACGCGCTCGAATCGGACTCGGACGCGCACCACGGATACCCGCACACGCGCGCGCAGCGTCGCAAGGCCGGGCGCGCAGCGTCCATCTCCCTTGCGCTGCGCCGCCTCCCCGCGGCCGCGCCCGGCGCGGCGGACTCCTCCACGATCGCGGGGTACACCGCCGGCGCGCTCGCCCTGTTCGCCGGGGGCGCGTCGGTTGGGGGGATGGGGGCCATGAACATGAGTCTGGGCGCGGAGACGGCGGGGATGGTGGGCGAGGCGCTGGGGGCAGTGGGCGGCGCGGTCGGGAAGGCGTTCCCGTGGCTGCTGCTCGCGCCGGTGGTCCTCGCGGGGGGCGTGATGTACGCGGGCGGGTTGGGGGGGCACGATGATGGCGACGACGAGGAGTGATCTGCCTCTGCCCTTTCCGCTTTCGCTGGTCTGCTTCCACCCTTTACGCCCACGGCTTGGGCAGGGGCGACTCGGCGGACACCTGGCCATGGTTATAGCTGGACAAATACGACGAATAATGCACATACGAACGAACACAACACACGCACGGACAACCTCCCTCATTCCTCCTTTCATTTTATTCTTCTTTATCGGGTTTCGGTTTATTGGCTTATTTCTGTGTATCACCACCCCCTCTCCGCTACGCTACTGTCACATTGTATACCTACTACTTTCTGCTCCTGGACTTATACCTCAGACTCGTTTCGATTTCGGTTATCTATAATGGCGATGTTAATGAATACAATGCAAAAGATGCACGCACGCACGAACTTTCGTGATCTCAAGTACCGCTGCGCCGGGTAATTAGCAATTGGGCTTCAAGTTGCGCGGCGAGGATCATCGCGGAAACTGTGAGCTTGCACGCACCTTCCTGCATCTTTATACTGTTCTACTCAGCGCCAATGTCGCTGGAGGGTGTACTTCAAGTGCTAAGGACAGGCTCCCCAACATCATCTCGTGATCCTGCTAGCGCTGGCGGCTTGTTTAGCACAAACCCCTTCCACATAGAAGTCTGTTATGTTTAACGACTCGCATGTCAACCGCGATGGAGACTAGGCTGAATATCCTCACAGCAAATTAATCACATCCTTCATCACTCGGCACACGCACGAGGCTGACACGTTGCTCGTGTAAGGCATGGACTGACAAGGACCTTTCTTTACGCCCTTGAATCCTGTTACTTTCCTAGCATTGCCTTCGTGGGCGACCGGTCGCCAGAATTCCGCCAAATCATGGCTCAGCCGCAGAGCTACCTTATAACATGTGCGACTTTCGCTCTTGGTGCCCACAAGATTGTACTAATTCCTATTCATTCGATCAGTCCAGGGCATCGAGGACTTGTCTTGGACGTCAAACCTGTATTCCAAATTTCGCAAAAGGTTCAAGCCGAAACTATACATCGAAGTCTATGTCGATCAAACAAGAATTACGCCAACAAGAATAGCTCAGAACAATGTCTGGGGAGAGACTCTTACCATGTACGTTTAAGAGCTCGATACGGGAAAGCACTTCACTGATTTGTTTCAAAGACCTGAAGGACAGGAATCCTCGAAGCTGCTGATCAGATTGAGGCACAAATCGTTTTTACCTACGGATCCATGCTTTGGCATATTCGAGGGAACAATCGGACACTTGCTAAGCCTGTGCGAAGGACCCGAAGGCAAGTGGGATAATCGTTTTGGAAGTAACACATGCTAACATCCTTGCAGTGGCACCGCTCAAGCTGACGCACGGCCTCAAGAAGTCAATGTACGATGCCCAAGGCGTCATTTCTGCTGGCATCAAGGCGTTGGACAATGATCAAGCTCGCCAAAATATGCTACACGTGGCAGGCAAAGACGTCGCACGTATCGACCAAGATGCGACACCTGCTGTACCTGAGGCTTTGAGCAATGTGGCCGAAACTGTTGCCAACAATGGGGATCTTCTCCAAAGTCTGGGAACCGTCCTCGAGAAGGTGCACAGTATTGCTCAGGTTACGATCAACGCGGTGGATGTATTGGCCAAGGTAAGCGAGCCGCTCTTCTCATAAACGCACGCTCACATTGATGTCACGCTTAGGTCCATCCATACGCCGACACGGCTTGGAAAATCCTGAGCGCGGTGCACAAGGTTTGCGCTTACTTTCCATTCCTTAGCCATTCTCTGACACTCTTATGCAGGCGTACGAACATCAAAAAGATACAGACGTTGCCGTGGTAGCGCTTTTCAAGAAAATGGAAGCTCTGTACTCGTTCGTTGACGATCTGGATAGCCTGCCGGGAAAGATAAAGCAGCTGGAGCATGCCATTGTGCCCATTCTGGCGCAGACGACGGAATGCGCAATATTTTTGCGCGAGTACACTGGTCGTGGCTTTGTCGGTAAGTTCATAAACACATTATGTGATTTCTCATACTCACATTAGCGATAGGTCGATTTCTACACCAGGCCACGTCGAACCACAGCCAAACGATAGAAAAACTATCTGCGACGCTGACTGAACTGAAGAATGATCTGAACTCGGGGGTGCACCTCCATACGGCATTTATGTCCAGTTATACTCGCGATGGGGTTGATAAGCTGGGTGAGTCTGATTATCTTTCCAATCTGTTGAACGTTGGAGAACAACAGCTAACCTTCGCCATGTCAGTCAAATCCGATATTCTGAAGGTTCTCGAACCCGCAAGGATGAATGCCGCGGAAAGACCGATGTGCTTACCTGGTACCATGCAAGATCGCCAGAATGAGATCATTGACTGGCTCATGAACCCTTCGGACCAAAACCAGAACGTTATGTGGCTACGCGGAGCTGCTGGCTTGGGCAAAAGCACCCTGGCCACCACTATCGCAGAACATTTTAGAGGACTTCAGAGGCGGGGCGCCTTTCTTTTCTTCGACAGGAACTCCCCCGTCGAGAGCTCTCCTTCACGGGTCATTTGCACGTTAGCGTATCAGCTTGCGGAACATGACGAAGGCGTCCGTTCCGCAGTATCCGCTGCCATCGAGCGAGATCCGCAGCTAGCCACAGCGCCTCTCATCACCCAGTTCAAGTCGCTAATTTGCGAACCACTCGCTGCCGCCTCTATTGGTGTTGTAGGGCCCATCGTCATCGTCATCGACGCATTGGATGAATGCGGTGATACCAAATCCAGGCGGCCGCTGCTAAATCTACTATCGTCGCTGGATTTCGCCAAACTACCCTCCCAGTTCCGTTTCTTGATCACCAGCAGGTCAGAGCCTGACATCAAAGGGCCCTTTGAAGCTTCAAGATGTCACCATGTCAAGGCGGTCGATTATTCCAAGGCCAGCGATGAAGACATGATGCTATACATCAAGCACGAAATTGAAGAAGTATGTCTGATCCGTCGTGACAACGAGGAGCTCCCGGCGGGTTGGCTAGGAGAGAATGAGATACAGAAACTCGTGCAGTACGCAGACGGTTTCTTCATTTGGGCAGCAACCGTCATGGGGCTTCTTTTCACTGTGAAAGAGCCAGTCGAATGGTTGGCCGACTTGCTGCACGATCGCCAGGTCATCACCCTCCATGGTTTATACGAGAAGGCTCTGCTTTCCGTGGACGATTGGCAAGGAGGCAAAACCACAGACATCTACCGCCGAACCCTTGGAATGATTGTCATCAGTCAAGTCCCCCTCACGGACATAGTGATCGGGGATCTCTTAGGGCTTGACGAAAAGTCCAGACAAATCTGCCGAACCGCTCTTCGATGCCTTGGCTCCGTCATCCAGTGGAGCGAAGGACAGTCGGCCCGAACGCTGCACAAATCTTTCCCCGACTACCTCACAGACCAGAATGCTTGTTCTTCCAAGCCTTGGTTCATTGATGTGCAAGAACACGAGCACGCACTTACCCTTGGGTGCTTGCGGGTCATGAATTCCAAAAGTCTCCATTTCAATATGGGGCATCTGGAAACATCTCACATCGCCAATGCAGATATACTAGATCTTTCTGCGCATGTTGCCATCATACCGCAAAGCGTGTCATATGCATGTCAATTCTGGGGTCATCATCTGAGCCAGACCATTCCCAGGGACTGTTGAAGAGGAGCTTGTAGGTTGGATATAGCGAGGAAGTCTAAGCTGATTGACCTCTGCGTAGGGAGAGCTGCCAGTGTTTATTCTGATAAGGATTGTAGGTAGGTTACATCTTGTATATATACGAAGAGAACGATGGTGTGATCATGAGTGATCGTAGTGGTAATGAAGGTGTGATAATGGTAAAGATACTGCGGATAAGTAATACAGTAGTTGAGCAGTACAGTCCATATGTAGAGTATTTAGTCCAGGTAGGGACGGCTCATTGTACCGTGATATAGACGAACAAATGAGGTGATAGCACGTACTTCAACACTCCCACTCAATGAGTAAATTCTCTCATTGCGAGATCTGGTGGCAAGTTATTTGTCTTGTCCAGAGATGAGTCCCATCGCCTTGCGATGTTTATCGTGGGCAGGAAAAGGTAATGCTTTGGTGAGGTTGTCCGCTATCATATCTTTGGTGTTGACATAGAATATGAAGGCCTGTTTGTTCTCGACAAATTCCCTGATGTAATGGTATTTGACGTCGATGTGCTTGGTTCGACGATCATGTGCGGGATTGACTGCAAGAAATATAGAGCCTTGGTTGTCGCCACATAGCGGTGTTGGATTGTTGATAGCAAATCCTAATTCCTGTTGAAAAGAACGTAACCAGGCGGTCTGTCGACATGAGTCGGACAGTCCCATGTATTCTGCTTCGGTAGAGCTCATAGAAACTGTTTTCTGTTTCCGAGATACCCAGCTGACTGCTCCATGGGCCATTAGGAAGACGTAACCAGATGTCGAGTGTCGATCATCTCGGTCCTCTGCCCAGTCTGAGTCCGAGTATCCAATGAGTCCAGCTCTAGATGCGCCATCATATTTGATCTTGAAGTCCTTAGTACCCTTGAGGTATTTTAGGATGTTACGAGCGGCATTGAGATGTAGTTGAGTTGGGTTCTGATTGAACGAAGATAATCGGGTGACGGCATATGAGATGTCTGGCCTTGTACCGAGCATGACATATAGAAGAGTGCCAATAATGCTCTGGTAGTCATGGCGGAGCTGTGGAGTGGCCTCGACCTTGGAAGGTTCGTAGTGCACACTTGACGGAAGAGGAATGGTAGTTGGGTGAGCATTGGTCATCCCAAACTTCTCTATTGCGTCGTTGATGTATGATTCCTGATCTATAGTGAGGGAGCGATTTTTTGCGGTCTCGGAGAATTCGGATTCCGAGATATACTTCAGCAGGACCAAGATCTTTCATTTTGAACTCCTTCTGGAGCTGGATCTTGAGCTGATCAATAGCATCTTTCGAGGGTCCCATGATGAGGAGATCGTCCACATAGAGGATCAGATAAATTATCTGTCCGTTGAAAGTGCGTCTGTGGACATAGACGCCACCGTCGGAATGAATCCGACTGAAACCATATTGTTCCAATGTTTTGTTGAATTTTTCGTACCAACGTCTTGAGGCTTGTTTGAGACCATAGATGGCTCGTCTGAGACGTTGTACTTTGTGTTCCTGTCCTTTGACCGTGAAACCTTCCGGTTGTTCCATATATAATTCCTCTGTGAGTATTCCATTTAGGAATGCTGTCTTCACATCCATAGCCTCGATTTCCCAGTCTTCGAGTGCTGCGTGAGCGAGTAGGAACCTGATTGACTCGAAGCGAGCCACAGGTGAGAAGGTTTCCTCATAGTCTATTCCGTAGATCTGTAAATATCCTTTTGCCACCAGGCGGGCTTTGTATCGACCATCATTCTTGATGTCGAAGACCCAACGGCACTTGACCGCTTTTCTGCCTTTCGGTAATTGAACAAGATCTTTGTCCCAAGTTCCCATTTCGATGAGTGAGTCGTATTCGTCTTTGATAGCAGCCTCCCACTTAATCCAGTCAGGATCTCTTTGAGCATCCTTGTATTGTTCTGGAACTAGAGTGGTGAGTCGCTGCGCAAGCATAGCTTGGACGGTGTCGAGTTTCACTTCTTCTTCTGTATCGAAGATATGTTCACCAGTGAAGGTAAACAAGTCTCCATCCTCTGGTTCATCACGATTTCGGTAATTGTTTCCAGCAGTAGTATCCCTTTGTATTAATGCGGCAGGTCGATTTCCATATGTGGAATTCGCTGTCTGAGCAGGGTTCTGTCCAGCATTGGCTCTTGCTGAGCGTCTGAGCTGTGGTACAGGTTCTGGTGCAGGGGATGCAGGAGTTCGTGATCTGAAGCGTGGAGCATTTGCAGTATTGCGAGGTGGAGATGCTGGAAATGGAAATGGTATATCATCTTGGGGATCTTGTGGTGGTGGAATTTTGTGTTCTTCCTCTTCCAGTTTAATGTTAGGGACGTCTCCATAGAGATCGTCGTCAGACTCATCAGGTGGTCCTGATGCTGGAGGAGGTGGATGATCATCTTGATTCTCGTTATCAGAGGGTGTATCATCGTCGGAGTTTTCTATGAGTGGTATTGACGGTTCTGGATTGACTAGATCCGACTCGTCAGGGATTGTTTGGATAGGATTCTTTGGCTTTGGTTTTGATTTTTTACCAATGAAAGGGGATTCGTCGAAGGTCACATCACATGATTCAACGACGGTCCTGGATTGCTTTAGCCATACACGGTAACCCTTTGAACCGTTGATTTGAGCGTATCCAACAAACATTCCTTCAAGTACTTTGGACTGAAGTTTGTTTCGTTTGTCCTTGTGAACGTGGATGAATGCTGTGCATCCGAATATTCTGAAATTAGATATGTCTGGGATCGTTCCATCCCAGAGTTCGTATGGTGTTCTCCATTCAGCTCGAGAGAAAGGAGTGCGATTATAAGTGTAGATGGCATGTTCAACTGCGATCTTCCAGAATCCCTGGTTTAAAAGGATAGTGGGTGTTCGTTCTGACCTCAACTGATTGTGATGTTGAGTATGATCTGCGAGATCGGAGAGTTTGCTCGAGAGTCAATCGAGGAGGGACTTGTAAGATCGATGGTGGGATCCACCAAGCAAGGTACGAGGTTGGAAGGTGGTAATAGCAGATCAAGAGGTAGAGAGGTTCAGATAACGATCGCAGACTAGTCAAGCAAGTTAGAGGAGCTCGGGGCTCATAACCTGTTGAAGAGGAGCTTGTAGGTTGGATATAGCGAGGAAGTCTAAGCTGATTGACCTCTGCGTAGGGAGAGCTGCCAGTGTTTATTCTGATAAGGATTGTAGGTAGGTTACATCTTGTATATATACGAAGAGAACGATGGTGTGATCATGAGTGATCGTAGTGGTAATGAAGGTGTGATAATGGTAAAGATACTGCGGATAAGTAATACAGTAGTTGAGCAGTACAGTCCATATGTAGAGTATTTAGTTCAGGTAGGGACGGCTCATTGTACTGTGATATAGACGAACAAATGAGGTGATAGCACGTACTTCAACAGGGACCCCGCCATTCTCGACTTGATTCTACATTTTTTTGAGCTGAAGTTCCTGTACTGGCTGGAAGTCCTGAGCCTTTTGGGAGAAGTCTCGTTAGCATCACGAACGCTGGTGTCCGTGGCCAAACAATGCCCTATCGAGGTGAGCACCATGTTTCATATTGATAGTTAAAGAGCCAATACTGATCGCGACTGAACACTCAGAATTCCGACAACAAAGTGTACGCCTTCGCCCAAGATGGTCTCAAATTTGTTGGCGCTTTCGCACCGGCAATGGCATGTAGCGCCCCCCACATCTATCTTTCTTGCATACCGTTTGCGCCTCAAGCATCTTTAATCAAGCAACAGTACATGCATGCCTTACAAAATGTATTGACAATAGAGATTGGCATGGATGAGAACTGGCCAGCCCTTCAGCAGGTGTTTAATGGGCACACCTATGTGGTCGCGTCAGTGGTGTTCTCGCCAGACGGCCAGCGCATAGTGTCGGGCTCGTGGGACAAGACTATCCGAATCTGGGATGTAACGACGGGCGCTCTCATTGCCGGTCCATTCGAAGGGCACACCGACAGGGTCAACTCGGTGGCCTTCTCGCCAGACGGCCAGCGCATTGTGTCGGGCTCGTGGGACAAGACTATCCGAATCTGGGACGCAACAACGGGTACTCTCATTGCCGGGCCATTCAAAGGGCACGCCAACTGTGTCAAGTCAGTGGCGTTTTCACCAGACGGCCAGCGTGTTGCATCGAGCTCGGACGACCAGACTATCCGAATCTGGGATGCAACCACGGGTGTCCTCATTGCCGGCCCATTCAAAGGGCACACCGATGGAATTCAGTCAGTGGTGTTCTCACCAAACGGCCGGCACATTGCATCGGGCTCGAAGGACTGCACTATCCGAATCTGGGATGTAACTACGGGCACTCTCATTGCCGGTCCATCCGAAGGACACACCGAGGCGGTCACGTCAGTAGTGTTCTCACCAGACGGCCAGTGCATTGTGTCGGGCTCGAAGGACACCACTATCCGAATCTGGGACGCAACCACGGGTGTCCTCATTGCTGGGCCATTCAAAGGGCACACCAGCGGGATCAACTCATTGGCATTCTCACCAGACGGCCAGTGCATTGTGTCGGGCTCGAAAGACAGGACTGTCCGAATCTGTGATGCAACAACGGGTGCTCTCATTGCCGGGCCATTCGAAGGGCACACCAACGGGGTCGAGTCAGTGGCATTCTCACCAGACGGCCAGCACATTGTGTCGGGCTCGGATGACAGGACTATCCGAATGTGGGACGCAACACCGGGCACTCTCGCTGCCGGACCATTCAAAGGGCACACCGAGATGGTCAGGTCAGTGGTGTTCTCACCAGATGGCCAGCACATTGCGTCGGGCTCGGGTGACAATACCATCCAAATCTGGGACGCAACAACGGGCACTCTCATTGCCGGCCCATTAGAAGGGCACACTGATGAAATTAACTCAGTGGTGTTCTCACCAGACGGCCAGTGCATTGTGTCGGGCTCGGATGACAAAACCATCCGAATCTGGGACGCAACAACGGGTGCTCTCATTGCTGGGCCATTAAAGGGACACACCGGCTCGGTCTGGTCAGTGGCGCTCTCACCAGATGGCCAGCACATTGTGTCTGGCTCACAAGACAATACCATCCGAATCTGGGATGCAACAACGGGCACTCTCATTGCCGGCCCATTAGAAGGGCACACCGATACCATTAACTCAGCGGTGTTCTCACCAGACGGCCAGTGCCTTGTGTCGAGCTCGGACGACACTACCATCCGAATTTGGGACGCAACGATGGGTGCTTTCATTGCTGGGCCATTAAAGGGGCACACCAGCTGGGTCTGGTCGGTGGCGCTCTCACCGGACGGCCAGCGCATTGTGTCTGGCTCGCGTGACAATACCATCCGAATCTGGGACGCAACGACGGGCAATCTCATTGCCGGCCCATTAGAAGGGCATGCCGATGATGTTAGGTCAGTGGTGTTCTCACCAGACGGCCACCGCATTGCATCGGGCTCACATGACAAGACCATACAAATCTGGGACGCAGATACGGGCATTCTTGTTGTCGGGCCATTAAAAGAGCACGACGGACCAATTCAATCAATGGCGCTTTCGCCAGACGGAAAGCATCTCGTCACGTCTTCGGGCCTCAACATTTGTGTCCTCGACATCGGGGTCATTTGTGATTTAGGCAAACACGCAAACACCAAGTCCGGCTCTCAAGAGTGTCACTCCGACGCGTATAATGGGTTTGGGGCTTATTCACACATCGAGAACGGGTGGATGCTCAGCGCTTCCGGTGGCTTGCTGTTCTATGTCCCACATGATCACAGAGTAGGGCTGTGGTGGCCTCACGATACGGCTGTCATATCTCCAAAATCGACGCGGCTGGACCTCACGTGTTTCGTCCATGGAGAAGACTGGGCTCACTGCCACATTTAAACATAATACACAGTAATACCTTGATAACATTGTCCTTTTGCATTGTCCCGTAGCGCACAGATAACTATTCAGTCAATCATCAATATCCCACTTACCCTCCATAAACATATCCCATTTTCTCGCCATTTTTTGATAATTTACGTGTTGTCTTGTCATCAGGCATTATCATTCTCTATGAAGAGCAAACCCCTCGCCATGAACGCCAAATTGTGCATTGTGCAGCGGATGGGACACGTCGAATTCCAGCTCAGGGCTTAGGGCAGGCCGATGCGCGACTGATGACATCAGGCATTGGCTGAATCCGCGCCAGGTTCCTTCCTGCTCAACAAATACTGCAGGCTATCACAGTGCGGTCATCGCTTTCCATTCACAGCCTCCGCTCACGGTGAACTCGACAGACGGATACGCAATGACGTATCGCACGCGACAGTGCCCAAAAGCCCGCGCAACTTGACCGTGGACACGAGCCTCGCAGCGAACTCCAAACCCTCGTAAGCGGAAGAACTGCTCGAATGGCTCGCAGGCGCAAACGACAACGAGTGCGCGATCCCAATCCCTCGCGCGAAAACGAATGAACGCTAACATGCACGTTTTGCAGATCTAGAAGCACGAATGAACGCTTGCACATCTGGAAGCAGCACTGATATGCCTGCACGCGCCCCTGTGCACGCTGCACCGTGACATAACCACCCCGTCACTCGCATCGCCCATCCTCCTCCTTTCCCGTTCGTCTTCGTCTCCCGGAATGGGAGCAGTGTCAGCGCCAACACTGACCCTCCCCTCACTTGGCCCCACGCACCTCCGCCGCCTGCCCTGGGCGAAACTCACCCCCGTCCTCGTTCTCTCCCGCACTGAAAGTGCGCGTATACAGTTGGCTCGAAGGCATCCTCAGCGAGATCAGCACCGCCCTCACCCAGCTCCCATGCTTCTGCGCGCTCTCTTGTGTTCTCCCGCACCTAAGCGCTGGAATCGGTCAGCAGTGACGTGCACACGCACGGCTACCCGCACACACGCAACCAGCGCAGCAGCCGCAAAGGGGCACAGGCAGGGTCGATATCGCTCGCGCTGAGCTGCGGACTGGACCACGATCGCACACCGCCGGTGCGCTAGCCCTTTTCATGGCGGGCGGGAGCATGGGAATGGGGAGTATTAGCATGGGGTGCATCGGCACTATGGGCGTGAATATGGGCATGGCGGGGTTGGAGGCTGTGGGGTGTTCTCGTGGATGCTACTCGCGCCGGTGGTTCTTGTGGGGGGCGTGATGTACGCGTGTGGGTGGAGGGCCGGGCAACCTTTGGCAGATCTGGAAGCGAGGCATATACAGCTGCAAGCGTCGTTACGGACACTGCACATAACCGACCCGTTCCTCGTCTCGCCCATCCTCCTCCCGTCCTGCCCCTTCTCTCCCCCTCACCCGGATCTGGAATGCGAGTGGGGGCAGCACAAACGGCAGTGCTGACGCTGACGCCCGCCTCCCTCGGCCCTGTGCACCTCCGTCGCTTGCCCTGGGCGAAGCTCACCCTCCTCCCCCGCTTCCTCCGCGTCCTCTTCGGCGCCTATGCTGAAAGTGCGCGTATACAGCTGACCCGAGAGCATCTCAAGCGACATCGGCGGCTGCCTGTCCCAACCTCAATACCTCAGCTCCTCCCTCCCCAAAGACGCACGGAGCGCAGAGGCGCTCTCCCGCACGTACGCCATGGAATCCGACTCGGACACGCAGCACGGCTACACCCACTCCCAACGAAACAGCAGGAAGGGACATGCACGCGCAGCATCGATATCCCTTGCGCTGCGCCCGGCGCGACAGACTTGTCCACAATCGCGGGGGGCGCGTCCCTTTCCAATCCCGTCTCCAAATACATCTCTGGGTTCTCTACCTTCGGGGCCATGGGAATAGCCGGGATGGGCAATATGGGGACGAATATGTGAATGGGCAGTGGCTGCGAACATGGGGGCGTGGCGCGGGGTGCCGTGGCTGCTGCTCCCGCCGGTCGTGCTCGCGGGGGCGTGATATACGCGGGCGGGTCGGGGGCATGTTGATGGCGACGACGCGGAGTGAAGAAGAATCTCTGTAGCCACAATCCGGCACCCCATCCGCCTGACCCAGCCGCTTGAACATCCATGACAGGACAGCACACCCCGGTCACAACTTGACCCTTACGACGAATCATGCACCTACGAACGAACATGCAAACGCACGCACGGACGCCTCCCCCACCGCGCTTCTCATTCTACATTTCCTCTTCCATCTTACTCCTTACCGGTTCTCGGTTTTCGGTATATTTCTGTGCATCACCATCAGCTGCCGTCACATTGTATTTGTATACTAGAACTACTTTCTGCTCCTGGCCTCAGACCCATATTCATTTCAAGTTCGGTTAGCTCTATAATGGCGATATTAATCAATGCAATGCAAAGGATACACGCACAAGCTCTCGCGATTTCATACTGTTGAGCCGGTTAAGTAGCAGCTGCAAGCATTTGACAGCGTACGACTTGTCATGGGTGGCACACACCCTCAAGTCTCCCATACCGTTAAACTTGAGTATCAGCAGTTTCACTTCCAGATTGGTGGTACATATACTGTGCCCAAACGCAGTTCATAAGTTATCATAAATTTAAATTTGCCCATAAGACAAGCAAGAGTTGATCAAGTATGAGTTGATTTCAGATTTTGCAATTGGGCGAGGTCCGAGGATCACTGCGGGGAGACACAGACGGGATCGATGGATTTTATTAATGTGGTCTTTAACTGCACATATACATGCACACCTTGAGATAATTTTTCTCAGCGATAATGTTATTAGTGGGTGTACATACTTCAAGTGGTACAGGCTCTTCAGCCTTCTCCAACATCATATCGTGATCTTAGCTTTATCAGCTTCTTTAGTGAAGCACTCTCATCGCGATACCATCACAATCTCCGACGATGATCTCAAGCTTTATTTATCAACCACTCAGAAAAAGATCAGCAAAATGCTATGGCATACTTCATCCTAGGAGCGCTTATGCGTAGAGATTGAAAACCTACATGAGATTCTAGTGCGAGTCTCGTAGGTATCTTTTACGCCAATTTTACGCTCACAAAAGACACATACCTCGCCGAACGTTGCGCAGGATACGGCACAATGCATCTTGGATCTTGCCGCCAAAAGCGATGCCCTTCTGACGTCTTTTCAGGCGAGACGCGAACTCGAACGCCTCAAGTCCCATCATTTTTGTACCCCGGTCGTTTTTCGAACACCTCGGCTTTGGGCTCAGTGCGCGCTGACGAGGCCGTGGTCGCATCGGACAAATAACACACTCACACTCTGACACAACCATCCTCCGGAATACTCCATCGCTGATATTGTGGGCGCCGGCGCTGACAGTGGACATACCATTCTCCAGCGTGGACGGTGGAAGGGAGGGTGGCTGAGGAGTGGCACGAGGTGAACTTGCAATCACTTGCGTGTGCTGGTTTCGTATCTAGAGATGAGCTGGATCATGGACGAATCGACCTGACTCTCGGTAGGAGGCTGGAGCCGAGCCGAGGGTGTGTGTTTACCCGGGTGGGCTTGCGCGATTTACTGTAATGGCTTCCTCCTATTCAAAGGAGGAGATTTTCAGTAATGTACCATGATCTCTAGCCGCTGAGTCGATTTCTGCTGAGCTCAGAGGGGGGCTTGCGTGATTGTTGAGTTTTTTCCCCCTTTGGTATGCAAAGTAGAAGGTCCTTGCATTCAAGCAGTCGGAGCAGCTGAGGTGGACCGAAATTAAAGACGTCTTCAAGCCGTACACCCTACGCACAGATCACAAGGTATTATTCAGAGCAGCCGAGGCTAAACTCACAGATACCAGAGTATTATGACCCTCGATGTCAGCCCTGGATGACGGTGCATCCGATATGGGTTGGACTAGATTTATGGGGTGGTGGGTTGTGAAGCCGTGTTTCATCGAAGTAGTACTGCGATTCCAAGGAATCACAATACCATTCCGATGACAAAGTCCATTGCATGTCTCCAATTAGCCTGTCGGAGGACCAAGCTGCGGTTGATTCGGGTTGTAGTGAGAGGTCGACATATGGGATATGTTGAAGAACAAGTCCAGCGCATCGGTGTAATATAACGCGACAAAGGAAAGGAGATTTGTTCAATTTTGACTGATGCAACGTCTTATACGCGGGGGCATTGTGGGTTTTAATCGGAGTCGTGGGCAGTCGATGTGAATGGTTCACCGCCCAATGCGCTGGGCATGTTATCTGCCTATTGGGTCCGTGTTATCTGCCATTTCACATTGCAATTGCGTGTCGCTCAATCAATACGTCACATGAGATCCTGAAAGATTTATCGTAGCTATTTGCATATCATATACAGGTTTCTGTCAGTTCAGAATTTTCATTTACGTCCTTGGGGCCAAGGAGGAGGCCAATGGCAGATAACACGGACCCAATTGGCAGATAACAAGCGCCCGTCGTGTTATCGGCCATTCGGCATCGCAATCGCATATAACTCACTCTGTACATCGAATTAAGCCCTAAAAATGTTACCATAGCTTTTTAGATATCTTTCTAAAGGTTTCTGTCAGTTTAAATTTTTTATTTAGGCGCTCGAGGCCCAGGAGGAGGCCAATGTGATCTCATATCATACCAGTCCGATAATAAGCACCTGTCGTCCATCTCGAATCCTGCTGCTGCTGCTGCACGCACTCATAGTATCATTCTCTGCTCTTTTTCTGGCTCTATTCACCTCTAAATAGCTTGTGAGCACCATATGCAACATGAAAAATATAGATCTAGCTGATTTCGACTTTCTGCACTGCCGGCTCGTTGTGAATACATCACAATCAAAATAAACTACTCTTGCCGCCCTTGCAAGAGAAAATATTGTCAGGGAAACAGAAACATTGAAGCCGGCCTGAAGATGTGTTGCAAGAAGTACGAGAGAGCGAGTGGGTATCATGGTGTTGATGGTGGCAAAAAATGTATGGCTAAATGTGTTTCCCGGATGGAAATAACAAGATGCATGCACGAGATATGTTGTGCAGCTATTTGCGCCTCAACTCTTTCAATTCTCTCTTTCTCTCTTTCTTTTTCCTTTCTCCCCCTTTTTTTCCTCTTCTGGATACCCAGTGAAACGGGAGGAAAACCATGTGAATAGGTTCGGGCATGAAATTGTCCCTTGAAGACTTGTGCCATTTCCAACAAGTAGAGGCCCGTATCAAGTTGTATAGCAAGATTAATCTGATTTCCATGCTGTAGCCGAGAGCAATTTACATCCCATCTGCTGGTTTCCGCGGTGGCGCAAAGCAGCCGGAGGTCCTCGTCGTCAGCTCGGGATTCATTGTGCCAGGCGATAGAGGTAGTCGACGGGTCCGAGAGTTTGGTGTATCTGCTTCTTGGTGTCTGCGGCGGCATTGGATCCAGGCGGAGAGGACGAGATGGAATGTCGCTCCCAGAGGTCGAGGTGACGGTCACTTCGTCTGCGCCTTATTGCCCCTGTAAACCCAATCCTCCTACCCGCAGCTTGAGCAGGTCCGCCCCAATCCTTGTCACATCCTCCAACCATATCGTATCGCACTTCCCCTCCCCGCCAACACCGCCCTATTCGTCTTCACTCCGCCTTCCTCATTCCCTACGCCTGTCTCCCGCGGAGCTCGCACGGCCTGCTGCGTTTCCTCCCCCAAATCCTGCCCGCGCACCAGGATCATCGCCAAAAGCGAACCAAAGTATGTTCCCACACTGCGCTCTCGTACACCCGCATGGCAGAGCCGCGTATCGACGCGCACTCCGCGCCACGCGATGGCGACACCGTGCTCGACCTGCATACAGGGGTTGATCTTGAGGAACATCCATTCGCCAGTGTGCGAATTTACGAAGTATGCGAAATTGCCCACGCCTCCATGTCTCAGATCTCACGGCATACGCCATCGTCGTCGAGGCGAGTAGGAGTTGAACTAGACTCCGGGTGACGGTGGAGGGTGCCATCTGCACATATTGATTGTCTGTTAGATTCAAGTCGACAGCGTAAACGAGAGGACGAGAACGCCCACCTCAACGAGCTTCCGGAATCGCCGCTGCACGCTGCACGCTCGTTCCCATACTTGAGTCACGTCTCCCATACCGTCGCCGGCGATCTGGGCCTCGACGTGCTTTCATTCCGGCGCAGACAGCACTTCCCCTGAAGAAAACTGGCTGGACTGGGTCTCGCCCATGCATCTGAAACGACCCCAATCAGCATATGTACGATGCGATACCGAAAGAATCCAACGAACTGTTTGAACGCATCATCGATCCTTTCGTGCGCGCTGACCACCCGCATACCACGTCCACCACCTCCGTCCACCGCCTTTGTCGTCGCCGGATATCTGATTCCACTCAACAAACACATGGGTATTCGCCGCAGATAGGAGAGTATATTGTCCCCCGCGAAGCGCAGAGGTTCCAGGGCGGGGCCAATGGACGTGTCATTTGGTCGTCCAGGTGTGGGGAGGAGAGTGTTGAGGCGAGCGCGAAGCGTAGCTTGGGTGAATCTGCGACGGGAAGCGGATTATACATCAGCGTCGTGCGTATGTGCATTCAATAATGACGGGCGTATCACGTACGTCTTTGCAACGTCAACCATGCGCTCGGGACTCACGAACTAAGATGGGTCGTCTAACTTGATGGCTTCGTTTGCGAGCGTAGCATTGCTGGTGCCTTGAGGGGTATAGACTGCCCCTGCACTCCATCCGAGCTCCTGTGCAGTCCGGAGGATACGAATCGCGACTGAACAAATCTTGTCAGAATGTGCAGTAATGCTGGGTGTGCTTCACTCACTCTCGCCGCGGTCAGCAAGGAGGACTTTGGACAGGTATCGGGGCGGTCTTTCAGAGTATGACTCAAGGCTTCAGGTATCTAGTCGACTGCAGCCCCCGAGGTCTGTCGACGAGAGTATCGAATACCCCGCTAGACATGGGTAGGTGCTGGTATGATATGACAGCTGGTGGTATTTATGGAACAGCAGCGGTGAATCCCAAGAAATGTCGGGTTACTATCATCGGCGTGGAGGAAGTCGACAATCATGTCTGAAAGCTTGAGTGCAAAGACGAGGGGACGATCTCTCATTCTCCCGGATATGGCCTGGTGATGACATGGGACTCGGTTTAGCCTGCCAGTGTGGTTTGTGGAGGCAAAGTCGAGCAGACAGACGCCGAACGATAATTGGGCTTGCTTATTACGGATCACATGTTTCCATCTCGCACGCATGTCACCTCCGATTTACTCTGTGCTTTGTAGCTTACAATGACGGCTTATCACAACAGCTCTGTCTGTAATCTGCGGCGAAATTCTTAGGATGCGGTGACATGTCTCGAGTGACGCGTCAACCTCGTCTGCACGGCAGTTATCGGAAACTTCAACTTATCGCAGCCATGGACGCGCCATTGATGCATGCACTTCCCGCTCGTAAACTGAAACTTATTCGTCGGCGGTTCCTCCGAGGTCTTCGTCCACCCGCGTAGCACGACCTCGCTACCTTCTCCCTCGCGTCTGTCGCCTTGGCCGCCGCCTGCCCTGCTGCGCCACCTCCGCCTTCCTCCAACCCCGTCCTAGAATGGCAGCGACGCCAAGCAGATCCCCATCAGCACCATCTTAACGCACGCATCCCACCCCGCCTTCGAAGACACCCCCTCGCAAATATGCTCCTCCCGCGCCGCGCCCGGCCACCTCCGCTCTATGGAGCTGTGCAATCTCGAGTGGGCCGCGCTGAGCCCGGACGCGAGCACGCCTTCGACGAGCGTGTTCGCTTCGCTGACCGCCTTTCGGATCCACCGCGTGTCGTTCCCACACGCGCAGAACCTCTGCCGGCTCGTGGTGAGCTTGCCCGCGCTCGAGCGGCTCGCGCTGAGCGATATCACGGTCGTCCCGTGTCTGCGCAACGCGTACCAGCCATCCCGAAGCGAAGCCGCAGGGATGACGGTGCTGAAAGTTCTGCGCAGCCTCACTCTCGACATGGGCGCCGTGCACGCAACCTCCAACTCGAGCTCCAAAGAGTCGCAAGCGGAAGAACTGCTCGAATGGCTCGCAGGCGCAAACGACTGCGCGAAGCTCCCCACACTCGACGTCCGTGGCCTCACCCGCGCGTCCTTTCCCGCCATCGCGCACTTCCTTCCGGCCCTCCCTGTGCTCGAGCACCTGCGCCTGGCGTTTTTGGAGGATATCGGTGCTGATGGTGCGTCGTGTCTCCTTCCCAATCCTAATCCCACACGTGAAACCCGACGCTAAAATGACCCTTTTGCCTTTTGCAGATCTGGGCGCGTCGCCGGTACATCTGCACATCTGCACGTGCCCCTGCGCACGCTGCACATAACCGCCCCGTCCCTCGCATCGCCAGCAGCACAGACTGCAGCGCTGACCCTGACCCTGACCCTCCCTCGACCCCGCGCACCTCCGCCGCATGCCCTGGGCCAAACTCACCCTTGTTCTCCCCTCGTCTGCGCATGCGCTGAAAGGACGCGTGTACCGTGTACGGCTGCCCCGAAAGAATAATGTGCTAGATGACCACCGTCCTCGCCCAACCCCGATGCCTCAGCGCCCTCGAGAAGGCGCCTGGAGCGCAGAAGCATTCAGCCGGACATACGCCTTGGAATCGGATTCAGACGCGCACGTGCACGTGCACGGATACCCGCACGCCCACGCGCAGCGTCGATCTCCTTCGCGCGGCGGACTCCTCCATGATCGCGGAGTACACCACCGGCACGATTGTGCTCTTCGCGGGGGCGCGTCGTGTCGGGGGTATGGGGAGCATGAGCATGAGTGCGGAGACGGCTGGTATGGTGGGCGGCGCGGTGGGGAAGGTGTTCCCATGGCTGCTGCTCGCGGGGGGCGTGATGTATGCGGGGGGGCTGGGGGGGCACGATGATGGCGACGATGCTGAGTGAGGGATGTTTTCTTCACCTTTGGTTTGGCGCGACCCCCAAGCCCTCCCCCTTGGACAGGCACCACTCGCAGGACATCCCGGTTATAGCTGGAGACAATTACGGCGAATGCCTATGGTGCACATACATACATTGATACATACAAACACACGAACGCAGAGCGCTAGCGTACGATTTGCAGTATCATGGAACTTAGAAGTACCTGAGCATTTCAATTTCCAGATTGGTGGTATGAACACTGTGCCCAATCGCAATGTAAGTCATAAATTTGCCTATAAGATAAGAAAAAGTTGAGGAGTCGACTTCAAATTTTGCAATTGGGCTTGCGTGGCGAGGATCGCTGTGCGGAGACAGACACAGGAATCAGGATCAAGGGATTTTATTATAGTTTTTATCTGTGCATATGTATACCTCCTTGCTTCTTGAGAATGTTTAAATTTTACTCTCCGCGGTAATGTCATTAATACTCCAGGTGCTACAGTTTCTCCAATTCCAACATCGATATCGTGATCGTACTTAGCTTTTTCGGCTTCTTTAGTTTGTCTTTAGTACACATCAGCGGAACGGCGGATTCTCTACAAGGCCTTTCTAAGGCTTTATATAGAGCGTAAAATCTAGAAGACCTGGAATGCCTTTACAAGGGATTATATAGGTGAGAGCTTGCTGTAAATTGTATAATATTGGTTAATTTGCGAGACGGTGGCAGCTTTATGAGTGACTGCAATTCCTGTTTCCCTTATAAAGGTGAGAGGTCCTCGTAAATGGTAGCAGATTGAATGCCTTCTTGATCTGAAGAACAGCCGCAAGGCTGCTGAGCGTTTAGAAGTTGAGATTGAGTTGTAAACATCAGAGGTATTGACGGTAGCAGGCCAATTTATAGGGGGAAATAGTTGCATTGCGAGAATTTGTACATGCACTACACATATAACAAGGAACTATAAGTATAGCAAGAGCGGTACATATTGTCAGCCACATCGGCGATGACAAGGAAGGGCATTCGTCCGGCTACGGAAGCGCTGTTGAGGATCCGTGCAACAAGGTACTTGTATGCGAGAGCGAGCACGTCTGGCGGCCCTTGAGTAAATCAGGTGTCCACCAACCCAGAGGTGGTTAAGCAAACCAGAATCAAGCCCGGGCGACGAGAGTGCATATGGTACTGAAGGGCGTCCACAGTCGTTCTTGGGCAAATCTTGGTCAAACGGGATGCGAACACCAAGCTTGCAGACCACGGAACGTACACTTATCGCAGAGGCAGCGACATGTGTAGCAGCCATTTCCAAGGCAGTTGGAGTGGGAAGTCTTCACCAATTTGAAGAAGTGGAGGCGAGAGAACAAAAGTCCTGGGAATCTGAGAACAGGTGTAGGCCCTGACCAATGTCTTGGGGACACTGAACAATCATTCTTGATGTGATGCACGAAGGACCAAGCAAGGACAGACTAAGGTTGGTTTTCCGGCATGCTGCTCCACAAGTCGCAAGAGGTTGCAGCGAGGCCATGGACAACTTGGCCGGGTGCAGGGATGCCGTCTTAAGGGTGCGTGTCAGTCGGGAGCTCGGAGATTGTATTGTGGTTTGCTATGATATAGATTGATGAGTGAGAAAGGGAGGGAGGATGCTGCAAATCAGGTAGGGATGTGATGGGAGGGAGCAAAGGGTAGTTAAAGTGGGGAAAGACGATTCGGCACATAAGTACACACCTGGTTCTAACTTCAAGCTCCGCCGGATCTCATGGAACAGCGTGGAACTATTGACTTATACTATTTAGCGCGGCCGAGGAGCAAGTTTCTCAGCAGAGAACAGGATTCCAGCAGAGATATAAAGCAGTGTAAGGAAGGCTGAAAGTTTCGCGAGAGTTGCGATGCGCCGGAACCTTTTGGGCGCGATTACAGACACAATACATGATCGATCGAACTTTGCAGCACTTTGGCAACTGTTCTGAAATTGTTGTGACACTTGTAGAACTCATCGAAACAATACATACTGTTGCGAACCTTTGCAAAAGTTGTAGTCATCTTTGCAAGGCTTTGCAAGACCTTAGAATGCGCCATAAATGTGCCACAACATTCCCAAACAGTGTAACAGCATGTAGCGATCAGACCGACTTGCTGATGCAAACTCCTTCTACACCTGCTTCTACTTACAAGTCTGTTCAGTGTTCAGCACGAAACGGAGGTCGATGCTCGCGATAGAGACTAGGCTGACTCTCCCCATAGCAAATTAATCACTTCCTCCTCGACTCAGCACATACACAAGGCTAACACGTTGTTCATGTATTGTATAGACTGACAAAGCATCCTTTGCTTCACGCCCTTCGACCATCTTGCTTTCCTAGCGTTGCCCTCGTGGGTGACAGGTCGCTAGAATTTGGCTAAATCATGTCTTAGTCATAGAGTTATCTTATAACATGTACGACCTTCGCTCTTGGTACCCACAAGAATGCTACTGAACCTTCTCCATGCAATCAGTCCAGGGCATCGATGAATTATCTTGGACATCAATCGCTTATTCCAAATTGCGCAGGAATGTCAAGCCGAACCTATACCTTGAGGTCTACGTCGATCAGAAGATAGTCGCGCGAACAAGCATTGCGCAGAACAATGTCTGGGGAGAGACTCTTACCATGTACGTCTAAGAGCTCGATGCAATGAGGCACTTCACCTATAAGCTATCATCCACAGACCGCCAGCGAAGGAATCTTCGAAGTTGTCGATCAAATTGAAGCACAAATAGTCTCAGCCTACGGATCCGTGCTTTGGCGTCGTCGAAGGAACGATCGGACACCTGCTAGTGTCGGAAGAAAGTTTGGGGCCTGATAAGGCCTTATTACGTAAATAAGTGATCCAAGCTTAACCTTCCCTTAAAAGCACAGGGGCTGATCATATTAGTCATTATATTGCGAACGAGGTTGGTTAAGATAGCCGTTCAAATATAAAGGTCTTATAAGCTGAAGATTAGATTATTACATGTACGGCATTATCATAACGCAAGCAAGCGCTTGCCAGGGCGGATGACGGTAATAAGCCGATTATAATTGCGGGCCGACATTTATTTGGTCAGTTCGTCAGCTTTTAAGGATCGGCGGGCGCTTAAAATGTATCCAATCCAATCTGTGCCGGTTTCATGCATTTTCGTGTATTCAAATTAACATCGCAGAAATTAGTATTATACATCAATATTAGGTCCATCGTAAGGTCACATTGAGACTGTCCCAATGATTGCTTTTGCGGATTGTTCGCGAATGGCTGTTATGAATCGAGGCGTCTTTTTGTAAAATTGCAATGCGCTCCGCCATTGCGTGGCGGTCCTCAGGGTTGCCGTGCCGTTGTGAATTGCTTGGAGCCGTCTCTGATACCACTCTTCACATGTTGGGGACCAATACCCCACATCGAGCCCGCTACCCTTCCAGATATTGGGTTTCGGCCACCAAGATGAGTGACTGACTTGGGTTTCATGACACCCTTCTGTAGTGTATATATTAATACCATTGTATGCTACTGGATGAATGTTTAATTGCTCACCGGAATATATATTGTATACACCGCACATTATGTTTATGTCTTCGTCTTG